>JAWWLV010000011.1:1364069-1386854 GCA_035041135.1 Platyrinchus mystaceus | reverse complement strand
GCGGATCCCAGAATAGCCTCGTGGATCCCGGGAGAGCCCCGTGGATCCCGGAATTCCCTGCGGATCCCAGAATAGCCTCGTGGATCCCGGGAGAGCCCCGTGGATCCCGGAATTCCCTGCGGATCCCAGAATAGCCCCGTGGATCCCGGGAGAGCCTCGTGGATCCCGGAATTCCCTGCGGATCCCGGGAGAGCCCCGTGGATCCCGGAATTCCCTGCGGATCCCGGGAATTCCCCGTGAGCTCCACGTGCGCCACCGCGGTTACCGCGGTTACCCCGCAGCGGAGGCCGCGCGGCGCCGGGAGCGGCCGCAGGGCCCCCTCAGCCCCTGCAGCAGGGCCCTTTACGGCCCTGCCGAGCCGCGTTATCCCCGCTGTGCCCCCCGTTATCCCGGTATCCCGCTGTTATCCCGTTATCCCGCTGTTATCCCGCTGTTTTCCCGGTACCTCCGCGGAGCCGCCGCGGCCCCGGTTCGAGCCCAGCGCCTTCCGGGCCGCAGGGCAGGCAGCGCCAATCCACCGCCGAGCGCGCACAGCCCGCCGCAGCGAGCGCCGACGCATCGATGCGCTGCCCTGCGAACGCCCACGCGGGACGGGCGGGGGGGGGACGGGGATGGGAGGGGGGGGAAACAGGGGGGGTCCCGCAGCCCACGGGGGGTGCAGAGCACACCGAGAGCTGCCTGCACCGGGCACGGCGCGGTGATCGCTGTGGCACACTGCCTGGCACGCCGCGGCTGACGGGCAGGAGGGCAGCGTGGGTGATCCCCGGTGGGGGTCCCGATCACGGGGTGGGGGTCTCGGAGCCCGTGGGGGGAGGGGGGGGGTGCAGAGCCCACGGAGCGCTGTCTGCAGCGGACACAGCGCGGTGATAACCGCGACAACCCACGGGCACAGTGCGTGGCACAGCGCGGGGGACGGGCAGGACGGAAGCGTGGGTGGTCCCGGGTGGGGGTCCCGCTGCCCACGGGGGGATGCAGAGCCCACAGAACGCTCTCTGTAGCGTGCCCAACACAGTGGCCCAACACGGCGGCCACCGCAACGACCCACGGGCACACGGGAGCGTGAGGGGCAGGAGGGGAGCGTGGGTGATCCCGGGTGGGGGTCCCGCTGCCCACGGGGGGATTCAGAGCCCACCGGGCGCTGTCTGCATCGAGCACAGCCCCGTGGGCGAGGGGCAGCGCTCCCCGTGGGCACCGCAGGACGGAGCGCCCCGGACACGGGTGGGCACGGACCGAGCCCGACCCGCCGGTCCTGGCTGAGCCTCCGCCAGGAACGGCGAGAAACGCAACGAAACGATCGAATCCTTCGCTTAACTCCGCGTTTTCCCCCAATTCGCTCGGTTTAACGCGAGCTCCCGAGCACGAGATCCATGCCACGGGAATGGCGGAATGCCGCGTGGGATCAACGAAAGCTCCGGCCGGAGGGGCCGGGCAGGGTCACACACCCGGGCCCCCGGTGCCCGATCCCCCCGGGATCGACGGTGCCACGCGGGAGCGGGGCTCGGGAACCGGGAGCGCGGGGACCGGGAATCGCTGCCTGCCGTGTGTAACCGGGGCTGGACGCGCTCAAATTCCGCCCCCGATGCCCAACCTGCCCCCGTGAATAAACGCCGCGTTCTGTGAAGTCATCGCCCCAAAGGTCAATGAAAAATCGATACCCAGGCAAGAGTTAAACAATTCTGAATAATTTATTACAATTTAGCGGAGGTGCAAGAGAGGCGAGTTCCGTCAACAGGAGAGTGCTCCGTGACGGGGTTCGAAAAACAAAGGGAAACAATATTAGCGATAAATAGCGGAATTGGCCCGAATCCGATGCCTCGGTGCGCGCCCGCTCCTGGCGCGGCCGCGTTTGTCACCGCCAATTATCCACGCGTTAATTCGGGGGGTTTGGGCGCCCACGGACGAACTTTGGCGGCTCCCGCGGGGCCAGTCCCACGGAAGCTCCCGTTGGCTGTGCGGGATGGAGGATGCGGGGCTGACCCGACCCCGCGGGGCGGTGCGGGATGGAGGATGCGGGGCTGACCCGACCCCGCGGGGCGGTGCGCGGAGCCTGCGCGGCCCCCGCCGCCCCCCCCGCCGTCCCGGTGGCCACTCCCCCGCCGCCCCGGCCCCGCTCCTCGCCGCGCTCGCCCGGGACCTCGCGCACGGTCCCGCTCCTAATTAAATTAATTAGGGCGCAGCGCGCGGCAGGCGGGCGGTGCCGTGGCCGCGGTGCCCCGCGGCGGGCGGGCGGGCGGCCGGCAAGGACGGGGAGGAAGGAAGGGAGGAAGGAAGGGGTCCATTCAGAGCTCCGAGGGGAGGTAATTCGCCGGGAACAAGGGGCCGGCTTTGCAAAGTATAAATAGTGCCACTTCAATCGCGGCGTCGCTATCAGACCCCGGGAGCCCTGCACGTCGGGCGGCACGGCCCGGCCCGGCTCGGCACGGCCCGGGGCGCCGCCGCCTCCCCCCCCGCGCCGTGGATGCCCGCCCGGGGAGCCGGGGCAGCGCGCCCCTGAGCCATGGAGGAGCTCACGGCGTTCGTCTCCAAGTCGTTTGATCCCAAAGCCAAGGAGAAGAAGGAGCTCATCACCTACCGCGAGGTGCTGGAGAGCGGGCCCCTGCGCGGCCCGCGGGAGCCCGGCGGGGCGGCGGCGGAGCCGGGCCGGGAGGACACGGGCAGCCCCGCGGCGCGGCCGGCCGGGCGGACCCCGCCGAGGGAGCCCGACGCCGCCGCCGAGAGAGCGGCCGAGGCGGCCACCCCCAAGCTCAGCGACGGTAACGGCGGCACCGCGGGACCCCCCTGCTCCCCTTTCCCTCGTCCTTGCCCTGCGCTTCCCCCGGCGGGGTCGGTACGCGCGGCGCTGGCGGGGAGGTCGCGCCCGGCGGGGATGGGCGGCTTCCCGGGCTTCGCCGGCCGCGGGGGATCCTTGGCCAGCCTCGAAGTTTTTAGATTAAAATACTGCAACACGGATTTAACTTGCTCGGAACGCGATCTTGTTCCCGCTCGGCATCCCACGGGAAGCCAACGAAATCCCGGCCCCGCGGGCCCGTTCGTTCCCCGCGGGCCGGGGCTGCGCGGACACGCGTGGGGCCGGGCCGCGCTGCCCGCGCTCAACCCCGCTCCGCGCCCCGGAGCTCCCCGCGGAACCGCGGCCCTACCGTGGGGCCGCTCCCGGAGCGATGCTCGAGGCCGGTCCCGGGGCCGCCCCGATTTATTATTGAGCTCTCGGGCGCTGCGGGGAAGCGGCCGGGCCCGTCCTCGGGGCTGCGGGGACTCGCGGGTCGCTGCCGCCCTTTTGTTCGGACCGGCGGAGCGCCCGGAGCATCCCCGGAACGGGTGCCTGGAATAAGCAAACCGGGGCCGGGGGAGCGCGGCCGGCGCAGGGCTGGGCCGGGCGGCCCCCGGGGGGCGGTGCGGGGGTCGCTGCGGGGGCTCCGCGCTCCAGCCCGGGGCGCGTCTCCGGCAGAAAAGGACCCAAGGAAAAGAGGCTCCCGGGCGGGCGCGGAGGGGCCGCGGCGGCCGGCGGAGGCTCCCGGGACCTGTTGCAGCGCATCCCCCGGGGGTCGGCGGGGAGGGCTCGGTGCGGACCCCGCTCCCCCCGCCCGCCTTCCCGCAGCCGGCGGCGGGGCCCGCAACGGCGGCGGCGGAGGCGGCCTAGCGCCGCCCGGGCGGGCAGGCCCCGCTCCGGCTGTCCCGGCCCCGGGGGGCTTCTGCCGCATCCCCCCGGGCAGCGGTGGGTGCGGGATGAGCCCCCGGACCGCGCGGTGCCCGTCCCGCAGCCCCGCCGGTCTGACCGCTGTGTCGTGCCCAGTGTCCCCAGAGCTGAAGGAGCGCAAGGAGGATGCGAAAGCGATGGAAGACGAAGGGCAGACGAAAATCAAGCAGAGGAGGAGCCGGACGAATTTCACCCTGGAGCAGCTGAACGAACTGGAAAGGCTTTTCGACGAGACCCACTACCCGGACGCGTTCATGCGGGAGGAGCTGAGCCAGCGGCTGGGGCTCTCCGAGGCCAGGGTGCAGGTAGCGGGGTTGCGGGGGTCCCTCCCGCGTGGGTGCGTGTGCTCGGGGGAAAGGGCCAGCCCGGGCAGAGCCGGGGACATGATGGGGAAGAGCCTCATCATTCTGCCAGGGCGAGGAGACAGCTCCCGGCCCAGCTTCACCCAGCAAATCTGGAAACCGCCTCCCAGGGTTTTGCCTCCCCGGGATTTGTCCCCTGGCGTGTCCCCATCCCTTCGTTCCGCCGCGGTTTTTTCCCAGCTCCGCGTTTATTCCATCCCTGCCTCGGCAGCAGCTCGGTGGCTCTGTGCTGGTGTGGGCTGTGGTCCCTCTCCTTCCCTGCTCAAGGCTCATCCGCGGACACACAGATTCACTTCAGGGTTGTTTCTAATTCATAAATTGAATTAGGAACCCTCAAGTGAAAAAAAATTATATATATAAAAAGATAGATATCTTCACGTAGTTCTTAAATTTTAGGGGAAGCAGCACAAAAACTGAGCGAGGTTCTTTGTTCGGGTTTATGAAATACAAAAAGTCTGGGATAAACCCAGGTTATTTTAAGCTTTCTCCCTCCCCGAGAAGCCGCGGCTTCCTTGGATTTAACCTGCGCTTTTCGCCCTCCCAAAGTTTTTCAAAAAGGGTTCCCGGGCTGGTTTCTGCGAGTTTTGTCGGGATGAGCTGAAGAGCGGGGTGGGGGGGGAAAAAGGAGATTCCTCAAATGAGAACAAATGTAGTTGCTCCGGTGTATTTCCGTTCTGATAATAAAAGAAGAGAAAATGATGGTCATTATGTGTATGAACACATGGAGCAGTTTTAGGCCCCGAACATCTGCAGCTGGTAGAAAGTATCTCTGTAACAGATACTCCCCTTCAATCTTTGTGCTCGCAGGCACCATCTGCACCCAACTATGCGCTCAATCCTTGGGGGGTTTCCCTGCATCGTGTAAGATTGTAAGGACAGAGGCAGAGCCAGCACGGGGAACCGAAAAACTCCAAATGAGCAGCTTTTGTCAGAGCCTGAAACCCCCCCCCAAACAAATAAAAATAAAAAATAAAAGTATCATTTTCCCTCTCCTCCCCCCCTCCCCCCCTTTTTTTTTTTTTATTTTCTATTTGGTTGATGGGTTTTGTTTGGGTCGGTTTGTTTGTGGTTTTTAAATTTATTTTTTTTATTTCCGTCCACGAAATCTTAACAAAACCAAAAGCAAAAAGTTGTTGGCTGTGGAAAATGGAGCAGGGAGGTGCTCGACAAAGGAGGCGGCGGCGGCGCATAATCCGCGCTCCCATGATGCCAAATCGCAGGGTGCATAATAACTTTTAGAGATTTACATAGATTAAACCCATTCCCTAGAAATCCTGCCGGGGAAAAAAAAAGCGCTTTGCAATAATATTTTTTGCCTCGTATCTGCGCTAATTTGTAAATTAGGGGATGTGCGTTTCATCGGGAGGCTGAGGGCGAACGTGGCTGTTGGGCAGATTTTCCTTGGCTGAAGTAAAATGACAGGGCGGGGGAAAATCCCGTTTATATCCGTCTCTTCGAGTAAGACCTCGAAAAAACGCAGTTTTTATCTTATTTTTTTTTCTGGCCGTGGGGAAAGGATTCCTCGGTGGATGTGGCTGCCGGGATGCGGAGCAGAGCTCAGGGTTAAAACAGCGATGTTTTAAGAAGCGCTTTGCTCTCTCCCCCTTCCCTCCCTCCTTTCTCTGAGCGAGCAGAACTTTAGTCGGGAAATTTATTTTAACGATTCCATTTCCGATATTAAAAGTATGTTCTTGTCTAACGGGCAGCGTTTTCTGTGCAAGCAAATTAGATTATCATGATAATGAGATAATTATTCCGCTTCTGTGCTACACTCCGGTGAAAAGAGAAATTCGAAACTTCTTTGTAGCGAAGCTTTTAGGATCGTAATTACCCCCCTCAAAAATAGGAAAAAGAAAAAAAAAAGGAAAAAGGGGGGGGGAAGGAAAAAAAAAAGTCATTAAACTCTTCGGTGCTGAGCTTTTCTGGGAGATAAAGCTAATTAATTTATTTATTAATGAGCGCGAGCTTCTCAGGCCCATTAGCGCCCGTTAGTATTAGATATCAGGGGGCGGTTTCGGTCTTCGGGGACCTCGGTTTGGAAAGAGGAACCCGGGGCTTGGGAAATGATGTCCCCGCAGCGCGCACTCCGCGCCTGGCGGTTCTCGGGCTATTTTAACTCTTTTTTGCCTTTTTGCCTTTCGGAGCTCGGGAGCGGGGGCTGCCCGGGCTGCGGAGAGCCCACCCGCGTGTCGCTGTCGGCGGGATTGCGCGGGCTGGGATTTTTTGGTTATTATTATTATTAGTAGTAGTATTGTCGGCGGGTTTATTTTCGGTTTGGAGCTCCGTGGCAGCGCCGCCGTGACCCCCCCTTCCTCCGTGTGCCCCCTCCCCGCAGGTCTGGTTCCAGAACCGACGAGCCAAATGCCGAAAGCAGGAAAACCAACTGCACAAAGGTACCGGGGAAGGGGGGGGGGGGGGCGGTGTGGGGCGGGCGACACGCGTGGGGGGGTGTGGGGTGTGTGGTGTCTCTCCGGTTCTGACCCTGCCGTGCCCTCCCCCCCCACCCAGGGGTGCTCATCGGTGCCGCCACGCAGTTCGAAGCCTGCCGGGTGGCCCCGTACGTGAACGTGGGTGCTCTGAGGATGCCCTTCCAGCAGGTGAGTGATGGGGTGGGGTGGGGAGGGGATGGGAGGGGAAGGGGTGGGGGGGGCGACGCGGCCGCTCGTGGGTCGCCGCCACGCCGCCCTGCGCTGTCCCCGCAGGTTCAGGCGCAGCTCCAGCTGGACAGCGCCGTGGCCCACGCGCATCACCACCTCCACCCGCACCTCGCCCACGCTCCCTACATGATGTTCCCGGCACCCCCCTTCGGGCTCCCGCTCGCCACCCTCGCCGAATCCGCCTCCGCCGCCTCCGTGGTGGCCGCGGCCGCCGCCGCCAAGACCACCAGCAAGAACTCCAGCATCGCCGACCTCCGCCTGAAGGCCAAGAAACACGCCGCTGCCCTGGGGCTGTGACCGCTTTTTTAAAAGGAGAGGGGGAAAAAAAAAGAAAGAAAAGAAAAGAAAAAAAAAAAGGGGGGAAACAAAACAAAACAAAACAAAAAAAAAGGAAAGAAGAAAAAAAAAAGAGAAACGGACGGGAGATATATAGTTATTTAAGGAATTAGAGGAACTCGACGCGCAGCTGGGAAGTTCACAGGTTTTGAAACTGACCTTTTTCTGCGAAGTTCACTTTAATACAAGAAATTTGATAAGAGAGGCGGGCCTCCCTTTCACGTTGCATCAGATACTTGAGTTTAACAACCACGTCTGGAATAGCGACAAAAAAAAAAAAAAAGTGAGAAAAAAAAAAGAAGAAGACAGAGACGATGAAGAGGAAAAAAAAAGGGAAAAAAAAAAAAAAGACAGTGATTTCTCTGCGAATTTCTAATGGGAAACTGTCCGGGATACTTCCTCCAGCAGCATTCCGGGTTGCATGTATTTGTATTTCATTGATGGAGTCCTTTGATTCACTTGCACTTCACCCTCATCTTTAGTAGAAAAAAAACAAGACAACCACAAAACCAAACAAACAAACGTGGCTGGGTTCTTTCTCCTTTAATCTTGGAGGGAAGCAGGCAGAGAGAGTGAGATCAAGCACTACCTTTTCCACTCTTAAATCTTTGTTGGTCGTTTGCTGTCCCACCTCTGAAATAAAAGGGAGCGGAAAGCACCAGGAGAGCGGAGTGTGCCTCCCTTTGCCGGGTCTCTCCTGTCCTGAGGGCAAAAACAAATGAGAAAAAAAAAAAAAAAAGAAAACGAAAAAAAAAAAAAAGAAAAAAAAAGAGTATTTAATTCCCAACCACCACCACTTGACACCACGGCAAATTCCAATAAGAGGTACTGGGTACATGTAAAATATGTTGATACACACGAACAAAGTTTATTTTGGCTATAACTTGTGAATTGATAGTTGACTGTCAAACATTTACATTTTATCTCATAAAGGTGTATCTATTCACGTAATCTTGTGATTTTTTTGGTTATTATTATTATTATTATTATTATTTGAGAGACGTATAGCTATTTAACCTGGGGCACCCTGCAGTCGGTGATTGTTATCCCAGATTTTGCCATCAGACCCTCAAGCTTATTGCCAAGACAGAGGGAAAGCTCTTCTACGTGAACTTTGGTATGGACGGGCTTTGTATCTATTTGTTCTCCATGAAAACAAAATTATTTATATTGACCATATTTTTTCTAGTGTATTTTAAGTTATTTAAAAAAGAAAATGAAAAAAAAAAAAAAAAGAAAGCAAGATGCTGTTATCTCATTGCATTTGTTGTCAGTACAATATATTTTGTTTCACTCAGGTTTGCTTCACCTTTTTTAATCCATTTTCGACGTCACGAATTTCAATAAGTGCCAAGTAATGAATTTAAGACACTTTGCGACCTATTGACTGAAGGGGGGACGGTTTGGGGGACGGTTTCACCTCCCTCCCGCTACTGTCGATGTCCAACCATCGGTGATGTTCTTTCTTTTCTGTGTTTACACCCTTCTGTAGAGCTCGCACGTTTCTTTCCGCTCCGTAGATATCGCGACACGCCGATAGCGCTCAGCACGACGAGGAAGCGCATCTCTTTTTTTTTTAAAAAACCACTTTATCTGAGTTTTTTCCTGAGTTTCGGCTGCACAAACCCCGGGGCGCGGCGTTCGCGGTGGCTTTTCTGTTGCAGCCAAAAGCGGCCGGTGGAAGCTCTATAGCAATTGTGTCTTTACAAGTTCTGTCAGGTTCCCTCAGGTAATAAAATCGAGGAAAGTGGAACGGCTCGGAATGTTTTCCAGGGAGGGATCGCGGGGCGGGGGTGAAGGGGGGGGGAAGGATTGGATCGGAGCTTCCCGCACCCGGCAGACCCGGCGTGGGTCCGGAGGGTCTCTCTCGGGGGGTGCCAGGGTGGGCTCCTGCCCCCCAAAACGGGCTCCTGCCCCCCAAAACGGGCTCCTGCCCCCCAAAACGGGCTCCTCGCGGAGCTCTGGGAAGCTCCAGCTATCCCGGCGGGAGGAGCGGGCTCCGGGCGCGGACGGGGCTGGCTGGGGGGGTCCGAGCGGGGAGGAGGGGGAGCCGCAACCCTCGAACCCCCTTTGGGCTCCTCCTCGGGGAAGGGGCGACCTCCGGTGAGTGGTAGGAAGGGTCGGCCCGGCTGCGGCACCGGTGGGGCCGCGGGAGGCGGTGGGAGAGAGCCCGAGGTGTCCCCGAGGGACGGACAGGGACAGCGACAGGGACAGCGACAGGGACAGTGTGCCCGGAGCCCTCCCGGCGAAGCAGCTCGGAACGCTCCTATGCAAATAACGGGCTGGAAATGATGGATTTTATGCTAGGGAAAACAGCTTTATTCAAGCAAAAGTAAGATACTGCTAATTATAAAGTCAATAAAACTCGCGGTGGTGCCGATTGATCCCCCAATAAAGCAGTTCATTAATATGAGCACAAGCAGCACACGGTGCAGAGCCCGGGCTCAGCCTCGGGGATCCTCACCCTCCTCCAGACAAACTTGGCACGGTTTACCTGCTCTCTTCAAACCCCAACTAGTTTAAGTAGAGTTGTCCAACAACCTTGTGCAGGTTATTGATGTGTGCAGTGTAAGTTTGGTGGATGCATACAATGGGAATCTCCAGCCTTGACTCAGCTGTCGGCACGTCTGTCTGCAAGATGATTGTAATAAAAAGACATGAAAAATGTGCTTTCATCCTGCCAGGAAGGGCGATTGGATGGTGTAAGAGAACTGTGTATTTTTTAGCACAGCTGTGATTAAAATAAAATAGTCTTAACGGGATATTTTTGGACAGGAATACTTACATTCCTGCTTTCCTTGGACTGGAATACCTAATAAGTCTATAGGCTGACAGAAGTTGGCCAGGACTCTTCTGTTTCTATTTTATTTCCTCGAGTGTCTGAACCTATATAAAACCTATATAAAACCTATATAAAACCTATATAAAACCTATATAAAACCTATATAAAACCTATATAACCCCCAAAAGGTTTCCTGAAGCGTAATTATGGGTATTCCACGAGCCAGCCGGTGCTCACACAGCCTGTGCTTCCTGCAGATAAAATTTTCACGTGGGGTTTTCGTGGAGATGTGCTGGCCTGGGAAGGGGATTGAGGGAAGGGATCAAACAGATCGTGTAGGAAGGAGTAAACACCTGTTTCTGTCCTCACAGAGCCCGTGGCGTGTTCGTGGCAGGACCTGACGCGGCTTCCTCGGGGTTGAAGCAGCAGCTTCCAGGTTTTGTTGTCCCTCTGCAGCAGCACAAGGTGAGGTGAGCAGGGCAGGGCGAGGGCAGCCAGGTGTCTGACAGGGAGCTCAGACACTGCCACGCTCGTGGATCCCAGTTCTCCACACAAAAACCCTGGAAATGAGAAGAAAAGGAAACGCTGTGTCTGCCCAGTGCATCAAACTGCATGAAAACCTGCTGAGGGCTGTGTATAAAACTGATGTGTTGTGTTGCTCCCTCCCAGCTCAGCTTTATTGCAGGTAAAGCTTTTAAACTTGCCTTTCAGAGGAGCAGCACTTGAGCCTCCGTGGCTTCCAGCCCTTCGAGTGAGCTGTGGCTGGATACCCACGGAATAAATAATGGGCTTTGCGTAACACTACACACTGTGCTGCTTCCTGCCCAGTAAATATTGATACTTGTCCAATTTTGTGGCTGTTCCCATTTCGTTTGCCCTTGAATCTTCAGTTTCTTGCTGTTTCTCAGCCTTTCTGTGAAGTGCCAGCAGGCCAAAGTGCACCTGAAAGGTCAGAAATGTGAGAAATAAAGCAGCAGATCTGTATCATTTTCGTGCTTTTGAGGTGGGCAGCAAAGTTCTGAAAGGAGCTGGAAAAACTGTCCTCATTTTTAACCTTTCCTGTGTTTGAGCAGCAACTGCCCCTGGTTTTGCTGGGGGATCTAATAAATGTGAGCTGTCACTACTCACACTTTACACCAGCACCCAGCCTTCCCCTCCAGGTGTTCTTCGGGCAATTAAGTTGGTGTGAATGAAGGAAATTCTCAGAATTTTCTACACCTCGAGTCTCCCCAGTCCAGCAGCAGACTGTAGGTTTTAGGATGCTGTTTGGCCTGTTCTTACTAATTTTAGGGACTGGCCAAAGGCTCATGTTCTAATGGCAGAACCAGCCGAGCCCTCAGTTCCCCTGGCATGTCTCGGCAGCACGGTAACACCGTGCCTTCTTTCGACAGAAAAGAGCAGCACAAACCTAATTCCTTCCCATTTTGGGGCTGATTTTTGATTTCAGTGGGAAGGGCTGGGAGTGCCAGGCGCTCCTGCCTGCAGGATCTGTGGGAATCTGCCGAATCATCCGAGTGCAGCATCACCCAGCACGACGCGATGCTGTGCCCACACACGGCTCCTGGGCTGTGCTGCAGAGGCAGCTTCTCCTCCACCAGGATCCTCCTGTGCTCACAGGAGCCCGAGCTTTTCCCAGAGAGGCTTTTCTCTCTTAAACTCTTTTTATATGGCAGCTGAGAAGGATGTTTGGGAACGTTTTCCTTCATAACAAAGGTTTTATGGCCTTTGCACATCAGACACGCTTATGTGCCATCAACTGTCTCCTTTCACGCAGGTAAGAATCACCCAGGGAAAAATCCTGGGAGAGAATTCCGAAATGGGGAGGTACAAAATGCACAAAAGGAACAAGGGGCAGTTTGACTTTCTCAGCAGCCACAGCCACCCTGGAAGCAGCGAGGACAAAACCCCTTGGTTGACAGAGCACAGCAGCAGAGCAGTGTGATCTTTGATGAACATCTTAAGCTAATTTAGAGGAGCAAGATACCAGTTTTAATAATGCATTAAGGAAATGCAGCTGCATCACCCTGCAGGCTGACATCCCATGTGACAGGCTAATAGCCACACTGGTGCAGGATCCACTGGGATCACACTGGGATCCTGGCAGCATCTCCAGGTCCACAGTGGTCTGTGTGGAGTGGCAGCAGGAGCCCTCAGCAGGTGCCTGCACATCCTCCTCTCTCTGCCAGCGCTGGTGTTTATAAGTGTCTGCCTCTTTGAAAGTGTCACCCTGGATTCTGCATCTTCTGGAGGAGGCAGGAAGCACCCACAGCCATTTCTGCCTGGTAGCCAAGCTGGGCAGCAGCGGGTCACATCCAACCGCCGGTGTTTGGAATGCCCAGGTCAACGTGCTCTCACTCAGCTTTTTGGCTTCCTGGCTCTGCATGATGTGATTCCACACAGAAAACGGTAAATTTGCTCAGGACTCAGTGGCCATGGGGCCACACTGACCCCACAGCTCCTGCCCCCTGTGAAACCCAGCTATTTTAACTCTCAGTCACCTGCCTGGAGCAGCCCCTCCCCTGCCCTGGAGCTCCAGTGAGATGTTGACGTGATCCACACACTCTGGGACAGGGGAAACATTTCATCACTCCAGTGTGAGGCAACCCCTGCCACCATTCCTGCCTCCCTAACAGCAATTCAAACCTCCTGTTTTCTTTTCCTTTCAGGAGAACTCGACCCACTGGTCACCCAGCACTGATGAGAGCAGCAGATGCAGTTCGTACAAGAAGGTGGAGTTAAACCACGTTTGAGCAGCTCAGGCCAGAAAGGGGGTTTGGAAAATAAGAACTGTCTGTGTGTTATTAGAATTATGGAACCACAGAATCATGGAATGGTTGGGTTGAAAGGGACCTTAAAGCCCATCCAGTCCCACCATCTGCAGGGACACCTTCCACCAGCCCAGGTTGCTCCAACCTGGCCTTGGACACTCCCAGGGATCCAGGGGCAGCCACAGCTTCTCTGGGCAACCTGTGCCAGGGCCTCCCCACCCTCCCAGGGAAGGATTCCTTCCCAATATCCCATCTGCCCCTGCCCTGTGGCAGTGGGAAGCCGTTCCCTGTGTCCTGTCCCTCCATGCTCTCAGAACAAACAGCCGAATTTCAGATGCAACCAGAAAGAGACACAACAACTTTTCTCGGAGATCATTTTAATTTAGAACTATTTTAGATCTCAAATAGTTTTCCTATTTGAGTTCTTCTATTCTGGTGAGAGCTGGCCCTGAGCAATCACCCCTCTGTGTGCTGGAGGATCCTCAGACCATGCCCTGACCCCCAGCAAAGACAGCAGTATGCAAACTGTTGGTATTAACAACAACACACTTACCAACCTCTTATTGTCCTTTCAGTAAATATTTAAGCAGTGGAAACTTGGCTTGCACTTGCCCCTATTGCTAATCTGCTAAAAATTAGGATACTGCCCATATCCCGTTACAAAATCCCTGTAAATACTCAGAACATCTTTTTTCGCTGTTCCTCCACTTAATGTGTGTACATTTAATTATTATGCAGATTCTCTTTCAGGAAATATTTAGCTTTGGAAGTGTTTGGGCATGTGGTAATCTTTAGGAAGAAGGTAAACATGTTCTTTGTTAAAGAAAATGTAAATAAAGTATTCCCCCAAAATATCTCAGAGAGGTTAAATGCAGGACAATGGGAACCACATGGAAATGTTCCTGCTGTCCCTGAGCAGGAAATTCATGGATGTTTGCAGTGACTTTGTTGACTGCAGCAGAAATTCTGCTGGGGTGAAGCCCAAAGTCCTGAACCAATTAGAAAAAAATCAGGCTAATGGATTAACTGAGTTTGATGCATTTTGAACCACAGAACCCCAGACTGGTTTGGGTTGGAGGGACCTTAAAGATCATCCAGTTCCACATTCCAGGTTGCTCCAAGCCCCGTCCAACCTGGCCTTGGACACTCCCAGGGATGGGGCAGCCACAGCTTCTCTGGGCAGCCTGTGCCAGGGCCTCCCCACCCTCCCAGCCAGGAATTCCTTCCCAATATCCCATCTAGCCCTGCCCTCTGGCAGCTTATACCTGGCTTAGATTATCACAATTACTTGAACAGTCATTAATCTAAAGGAAAGCCATTGCTTCAGCATCCATCCTCACTCTGGAAAGGGATGGGAACCAACCCACAAGGTGTCTGGTCATTTTTTAGCTGGTTTTTTCTCCTTGTCCTGGACCCACAGGTGGGATTTGGGTTATTCCCACAGTGTTGGGACCTGCAGGGCTGCAGGGGAGGATTCCCTGCTGGCTTTAGGAGCAGGTCTGACCCGGTGGCAGCAGCAGCAGCTCTGTCCTCCACTCACTGCAGCAGCCCAAGGTGTGCCAGAGCCTTGGTGGGGCCTGTCCCTGTTCCAGGCAGCTGACAACCAGCTCTGTACCACGAAGAGATGACAATTTTGACACGTGTAATCAGTTTAATTACACAAGTGGTTTTCAATAATTCCCTACCTGGGTAAAGGATTCTGCATGAATTTCAAAACTAATTCAACCACATTAATCCCGCTAAAGGAAATGGAAACATTTGCAATTCATACATTACTTTATGTTCAGATGCAATTAATTTGGATTAGTTTCTAATGAACTCATTTTGCCTGTAATCAAGAACTTCTTTCCATGGGCTGGGGAAATGCCTGTGAATTTTCCCTCTGAGCTTTTCTTGCATAACATCTGCCCCGAGACGTCTCTGTTAAACAATGGAGAGGCAGATTTACAGGGTGTCAGCTCCCTGCTCTGAGCCTGGAGAAAGATGAATTAAGCCTTCTGTTATAAATGGAACATATATACTTCAAAACAACTGTTATTAGCCAAGATATGTCCAAGGTCAGGCTGAGTTATGTGGGATGTATTCCTGGGAGTAATTTATCTCTATTTGCTATGAATTTATTTAAATTTTTTTTTTCAAGCTTCGCTTAAGTTGTCTAACAGTCCCACTTTGTTTTCAGGAAAATAAAAATAAAAAATAAACCTGAACCAGGAACTTCCTTTGTTTTTAACTGTTTCCTGGGTGCTGTCACTGTTCACTGCCACAGGGAAATACGTGGTGGTTCAATATTCTCCAAGTCTTGTCAGTGAGGAAATGGTGAATTTGGTCTTGTCTAATTTCAGAAAACTTGAAGGAGATACAAGGATTAATGTTGGGGGTTCAAGTGTGCAACAGAGTAACTGGAGCAGAGAGAAGCACTTTTGTTCTGCCATTAGCAACTAAAAGTGCCAGTTATGTCTAAAAACACTGAATCCCAGAATGCCAGAATGGTTTGGGTGGGAAGGGACCGTGGCAGGGGGTGGAATGAGATGAGCTTTAAGGTCCCTCCCAGCCCAACCCAGACTGGGATTCTGTGTTTCTGGGAAAGAAAAGAACTGAAAACACCTCTTGTAAGGAAGCTGCCACTGATCCTTGAATTATGAGATCCAGGAAGGAGCAAGATGAGTTAATTGATAAAGCAGTCTGAGATCTGCACTGTGCAGCCACATCCCCAAGCCCAGCGACGCCGAAGGTGGAGGATTCCATAACCCAGCTCTGCTGCAGATGGACGAGGGCACCACTGAGCTTCCTTATGCAACAGCATGGCCAGAACAGTAGAAACCAATCCCTGAACGCAGGCAGGGACTGGGATGAGTCAGGGATCTGCAGCGGGTGGGTGGGGAGCACCCTCGTGGTGTGGGGACAGCACAGAGCAGGGCTGGACACTGCAGCGTCCCTGCCACGTGTGACAGGGGCAGAGAGGAGACGGGGCAGGGGGCAAAGAACACCAGGGCAGGGAGAAGCACAGCTGGTTTGTCACCCCTGGCCAGGAGAGGGTGGGAGCTGTGGGCAGGAGGAGGAGTTTTCCCAGGCCGGTTGGCTCCTGTCCAGTAAATAAACCCGAGGTGTTCGCGGAATGCTTTGCCCACTCATCAGTTAATTGTCCTAAATTAAACAACCCCAGAGAGCCTGGACAGTGAGGTTGTGACACACAGGCTGGCAGTGCTGTCCCTTTGGGCTGATCTGAGTTCAGCAGGGAAAGGGTGGAAGGGAATATCCACAATTTGGCCCTTGAATTATCATTATCTATCTGGTCCCTGCAGAAGGACCAGAATCCCAGAGCGCAACCAGGAAATTAAATTTTCCTGGCATCCATTAATCCATCGCCTATTAATGGCCACTCTCCATATTTCCCAGTGGCAGGGAAACCAAAACACCTTTGGGAGACTCCCTAAAGGGCTTGGAGATCCTCCTGCTCAGTAAATGCCCTTCTGGCCTCCTACCTGATGCCAATGAGGTGATTCTTGGCCAAAGGATGCTGGAAAGGGGATGGGCAGTGATGGAAAGGAGGACAGAAGACTGTGAAGTTTTACATAACACTTTTTCCCTCCACCAGAATTTGTACAAACCCACATCTGAACAGTCAGCCTCACCCTGGCTGCCAGCAAACTGCGAGCCTTTAAATACAATTAATGCAAAATATCATTTAATTACAGCTGTCTTCCCTCATTTGCAACAGATGGACGATATTTCAGTGTCTTGTGACTCAGTGGAAAGTCTCATGAGCAGCACTCTCTGTGGCTCAGATCTGTTGGCATAAGTGGAACTTCACAAAGTATAACTTTTATTTTTGACATCCGTTTTAAAGCAAATTGAAATCTAAGTAAAGATTTATGCCTAAGTTCTCAGCGAAGCCATTGAGTACCCAAAATAAACTGTTAGTTTAAATTTTATTTGTACACAAACCCATAAACATTTCTTTGTAGAGAACAAAGCTGAATTCCAGCTTACATCTGAAAATGTGGCCATAACCAGAGCTGTGAAAGCTGCCTTAAACTGTGTGTGTTTGCCCAGAGCTCTGCTAAAAATCACGGAGAGCCCTGGGCTCTTGGGGCCTCACAGCCCCTGAGCCCTCTGTGGGCTCAGTTTGGGTTTGCAGAGGGGGAAACATTCCTGAATTAGTCATTTTTAATGTCTTTATTCGCCCCTCAAAGCGCAGGGCGAGGAAACAAATTCCGTTTCGGGTGATGTAAAGGCGGTTCCAGCTGAGAGGACGTGTTGGGATCTTAAGCCTCGTGCTGGAGCAGCTCCTTGGGAGGGCACATGGAGACATCCAGCACATCCAGCATCTCCCCCTGCTTCTCAGGGAGGAGAGCAAAGAGCTTCCAGTGTCCCAGGGGATCTCCACCTCCACCCACAACGTTCTGCTCCACCCATCGTTTGGGAATAACCCGGGAGGTCCATCAGGAAATAAAAGTGAATGATAACTGTGCATATAAATCCTGGCAGTGCTGGAATTTAACACATGTGAGGACTGCAAGAGCAGGTTATGCTTCTAAACTGGACCAAAGTTATCTCGTGTCCTTAAGACACTCCCCACTGGGCAGGAACTTGGCCCATTTGATGTAAGGTTAATGGTATTTAAAAAAGGAACTGTAGAGTGGAAAGTATCAGTTCAATATCAGAGGGAAAAGGATCATTAATGTGGTTGCATTTCTATGACTAATCTGGTTACATTTCTATCATCACTTTTATCAACATTTTTAAACAGGCTTTATTATTTGGATTAAACAAACAAACAAACAAACAAACCAACAAAAACTGGGCTTCCAGGAAAATCCCCAAGCCCTGCCTTCCCAAGGACGTGGGAGATTTTAGCTGGTGTTGTTTTATGCCCCAGTGAGATCAGAGCAGACCCCTGGCAGGTTTTGTGTGCTGCTGGGTTGATCTTTAAAACATGCACTTCATGGGGTGTTTGTCTTCTCCCGTGCCTGCTGTCTGCAAATGCTTCCCAGGCACAGATATCTGGGGGAGTACTGACCACAACAGCATATTTTATTTGTTGAAAATCAGTTTTGTATTGTAATAAAGAAGATTTGCTGTGGCAGCCTGAGGTTTTCTTGTGAGACTGATTTATACCTGCCCAGACAGCTAAAGAAAAATGCTCTAAGACTTAAATGCACAATTCTATTACCCTAAGTATGGACTATTGAATTCTGATAGTGAACTGACTGTGAAATTCAGATTAAAAATGAATTCTAATTAATTTAAGGTAGGGAAGAAACAAAGGGAAAGCCATGAGCTGGGCCACTACCTGGCATGGTGGAAGGGAGAGGTCTGGTGTGGATGGAGGGCTGAACGTGTATGAACAGATCGTGGAATCGTGGAATGGTTTGGGGTGGAAGGGACTGTAAAGCTCATCCAGTGCCACCCCCTGCCATGGGAAGGGACATTTTCCACTAGCCCAGGTTGCTCAGAGCCCTGGCCAGCCTGGCCTGGAACACTTCCAGGGATGGGGCATCACAGCTTCAGATGGGATGGGAATATCTCTGATCCAGGGAGGAGCCAAACCGCCTTCCCTGGCAGGGGTTGTCTGGGCCTGGTAAGGCAAGGAGCAAAACCTGCTGTGCTCACATCATGGAAAGCTCCTTCCTACACTGTGTTCTTGAAGACATTTGTCCTCTGAGATGGTGTCCCAGTCTGGAATTAGTTCAGCCAGGCTGAGCTCGGCCACAGGGGGCAGATATGCCAAAAACGGCCCCAGCAGGAGCAGGTGGAGGGAGGGACGGGTGGGATGGGAAAAGGAAGGAGGGAGGGGGAGATGAAGGAACAAATGAAAAGCAAGCAATGGGTAACTTTGGAAACGTTCTTTTATTGATGTTCTGTGGCAGGGAGTTCACTTGCTGATGGCACTTTGTTCTTGGGTCTGAGTGGGATCCAGTTGCCAACCTTTCCCTGCTGTGACAGTGCTATTTATAGCACGGGTGGGTGAGGAATGGGCAGCTCGACTGGGCTGGGGCCAAGTAAACCAGTTAAAGTCTGGCTTAACATCCCTTAAACCAGCCCAGTCCTGCCCAAGGGAGAGGAGCCTCCTGCTTTGGACTCCTTCCCATGGGGGAGCTCCAAAAAGTGCCAGGGGATTGTGGAATCCCATCTCCTCCACCAGCCCTGCAACTCCTTGGGCACCTTCCACTATCCCAGGTTGCTGCAAGCCCTGTCCAGCCTGGCCTGGAACACTTCCAGGGATGGGAATGAAGATGGTATGGGAAAAACAAGCCTTGGGAATTGAAAAACTCTCATTAAAACACTCATTAAAAAACAGTCCTCCAAACCTGTTTATTTAACTTTTTGTTTGCTTGTTTCTAATTCTTTAATATAAACTCGTCGTTTTTAATTATTTTCGATACAAACAGACCCCCCCCTTTTTTTTTCTGATTTAAAACAGTTATAAATATAATTTTCTCTTCAGAAAATGAGTCTCTAAAGCGGTTCCAGATGCCAGACATGTACATGTGTAACATTCCTACTGGAGGAATAACTTTTGATATTTAATCAAAAGCAACAAGTTTAACAAGCAATACACTGACACATGAAGAGATAACATGGTGAGAAAAAGAAAATCCAGGCTATAAAATTTACATGAACATCTCCAACTTGTACACAGGGTTTTACAAACGTTGGTTTAAGCAACGGCACAGCTCAGAAATTAAACCTGAGAAAGTGAAATAACTGAATGGAGGAGAAATGGAATAAAATGGAAGGAAGAGGAAATGGAAGGGAATGAAAAGAACCAGCAGACAAATGGGGACTTGAAAAAGGAAGTGCAAAGTGCAGAAGGAGAACAGCAGAAAATCAAAAGAAATGCCGAGGAAAAATATTTTCAACGAGTCAGGAATAAAGAATTGAGTTGCATGAGAAAAAGTGCAAGAAATGCCAAGAGTTTCAATGTTCTAAAGGAAACAAAACTGTGAAAATAGTGAGGGAAAAGGAGAGAATATGAAACCCCTCATTTTGTATTAATTGTGTTCCCTTCCAAACGACACATTTCAATGCTGGAAAACTCCTGTAATGAGATTATTGTTTACAGCAGGTTATTACTCAACTGGTCCCTGCTCAGCCTGTCTGTATTTGATCTAATTCTGTCAAACCTTCCAGTGCAGCCGTTGAGTTGTTACCTGAAAATAAAGACTTAATCAGGGGAATGGATTTGGAACAAAAATCCTCATTATAAGCCCATTTTTCCTAAAGGCTTTGTGTGATTACGCAAAGCTCAGGCTGCAGCTTTACAACTTGCAGGCAGTAACAGTAAATTGATGTTTGGGTGGTTGGGTTATTTCTTGACCTTGAGTAGCTGAGGCTTTGGGGTGGGAATCACCCAGAATTTCCCCTTTGGTGCAATGGCAGGAAATATAAATTAATTCAAATCTTAAACAGAGCGCAAATATTAACATGCAATAATTATGTCTGATCCTTTATAATGGTTGTTGATAATTTGCTGCTCTCACAGGATGGCAAAAAACTGCATTTTGGGGGAAAGAGCATTGAAAAATAGTCATAACCCCCCCAAAGAGGCAATTAGTTCTACCTAAATAATCCCAGGAATATACCAACCCAGTCAGTGGGAAATGTTTTATGGAGATGTGGTTATAGGGGAATATTATTTTATTATCCTGAGTTTTAAACAACCAGGTGACCACATTTTTCATGCAATGGCACTATTGTATTAGACACTAAAATCAGATTTTAACCTACTTTTAAATGTTCTCCCTTTGCCTCCACTCCAGGGCTTGAAAGTGCTGTTTGTGTCACCATTCTCTTGGCTTTCACTGCTTCTTTTAACTCCAATAATTACAACAGCTCACTAATAGACCATCTCACTGATAAACTTCCTCGTTAAGAAGAATTCAGGACAAAAAATGATCCTGGTCCTTTAAAAGTTTATCCCTGTGGCACCATCATGTAAGCATACATATGGGACAGTAAAAATGGAAGACGACACATTAAATGACATTATTATAAAATGCAATACTCTTGGAATGATCCCTTATTAAATTAGGCTCTATGATCTGAGATGAATTTCCCCGATCCCTAATCCATCACCAGAGAAATATTAAAAGATAGGTCTCAACTGGTATTAGAATGGCACTCAGTCTCTACTTTCATTATTTTGAATTAGGGTGCTACTGGGGGGAAGCCTCTTAATGAGAATTAGAGTGATTCACTGGCCTTCTTTGGGATTTTGACAAGTAAAATATTAACTCTTCAGTCACAGCTGTCGGAATTAAAATACTTGGCAGCCACAGATGCCCAAATTAAATTGGCCTTTATGTTTCCATATTGCTGACCTCCTTAGAGGCAAAAACATCAAGCCCAACAATAACAGCAAACCCACAGCGTGTCATTTCTTGGAAGAAAATATATTTATTGAAGTTTTTATATTTGTTGCAGTTTTAAACACATAATTGAACAAATACGGGGTGTTTTTACAAAAGGCTCTTGTTTTAATTTTGCATTCTGTAAAACTTCAGCTACAAATCAGTTCCTGTGGACCATTAATCAGGCAATAAAATAATAAATGAAGTTATTTTGGGGGGATTTCTTAACTGCTTAAACCAACATAAATCAGATTTACGTGCGGTGCATCAGTGAAAACATCTTAATGGCTTTGACTGGCATTTTTTTTTAGGGTTGATTCTCTATAAATAACAGATTCTATTCCTTAAAAACAATATCTAAAAATGCATAATTGTTGCAAAAGAACAAGGCCTTTTATTAGCAGCGCTCCAGTTTGGAACAGCAGAACAAGCTGGAGTTTGGCCATGTCAAGCAAAACACCCTTTCTGATCTTTCCCCCTCTTTTTCAATTTACTGCTGTGGCAGTGGAATTTCAATTAGTCTCACTTAAGTGTGTCTCAATTAAGTGTATTTCAATTACAATAAGAGTTTCCAAAGTGGGACTTGCAGGCTGGAAAAGTCTCAAATAAGGGGATGATGCAGAAGTGGCTTTTTTTTCTTTTTTGTTATTGTCCTGAAAGCCATCCTTAAATTCCGTGATCCATCATATCCCAGGCAGCACAGGGTTTGTTATTCTTTCCTGTGTCTCTGGTCACCTCCAGCGTCTCTCCCTCCTCCCCAACGATCCCTCATTGATCTCAGCCCGTGATCAGTTGGGAGCTGCTCGGAGGGGGACAGTGATGGATGCTCTGAAACCCTCACACCCTTCGCATCCAATACTGGGATGAACTCCAGGCTCCGTGGCACGGCTGGCTGGGGGGAGAACCGGGGGCTGTGGCTGGTGGAGATGTGTGGGAGGCGAATTTTGGCTCCTCAAAGAGGCTCTTTTTGCACACAAATGATCACAACCCACCTCCATCCACGTAATTTCTCACAGCACACGTAGGACTGGTTCACGTGGAACGGAGAGATTTCAGTGCTGACATGGTGGGGCACATGATGTTTTATATGAGGACATGGAGCTTGTCACCCACTTGCTGCTCTTCCCTTTTTTATTTAGAGATAACCAGCCCATCCTTTGCAAGGGCAAGGCTGTGCCTCTTCTTCTTCTCCTGCCAGTGGAGTTTCAGAGCTGATAATGCAGCATCACTGATATATAAAATAATCCAGCTCTGGAGCATTAATATTTTGAAATATCTTGTTATTCTCTGGCAGGGATCTCGTTGGATGCATGGGATGCAGCACACTTGTTGTCACCTCTCTCTGCAGGCAGCAGTGGGAGCATCTCACCAGTGACATCAGGGACACACTGTACTCAGGACAAAGGGAACCTGGGGAGGTTAAGGCTGGATATTAGGGACAGTTTCTTCACCAAAAGGGTTGTGAAGCATTGGTACAGGCTGCCCCAGGGCAGGGGTGGAGTCCCCATCCCTGGAGGGATTTAAAAGCTGTGTGAATGTGGCACTTGGGCACATGGGTCAGTGGTGGCCTTGGCAGTGCTGGGGAACGGTTGGACTCGATGGTCTTGGAGGGATTTTCCAACTCAAATGACTCTGTGATCTGTACTTTGTGTGGAGCTCCCAGCACTGCTCACAGATCCAGAGGAGCTGTCCCAGAGCAGGTTTGGGAAGCCCTGGCTCCCATGAGGGAATGGCTGGAGCTGTGTCAGGGCAGGCTCAGGTTGGATCTCAGGGAAAGGTTCTTCCCCCAGAGAGTGGTTGGCACTGCCCAGGCTCCCCAGGGCAGTGGGCAC
>JAWWLV010000011.1:1322292-1336080 GCA_035041135.1 Platyrinchus mystaceus | reverse complement strand
CACAGCCCCAAGGCTGCCAGAGCTCCAGGAGGGTTTGGACAACGCTCTGAGGAACAGGGTGGGATTGTTGGGGTGTCTGCAGGGCCAGGAGTTGGAGTGGATGATCCTTGTGGGTCCCTCCCAGCTCAGGATATTTTATGATTCTATTCTATGAACAGCATAAGGGAATGGTGAGAACCCTCCATACCCACTTCTCCATATTTATTCCAGTCCTGCTAAACAGCTCTGATCCATTAAGGATTGGAAATTGCCTCCAAATGCAGTAATCTGGCCTTCATATAAATGCACGACCCATCCAGGCAAGGAGGTCTGACCTGCCACTGCTCCTGGAATTGGGAAGCAGATTTTGAGAGAAGCAGCTCTGCAGAATGAGAATGTGCTTTACCTTCACTTAGTGTTTCACCCTTAAGCAAAGACTCTGAGCGCTCTAATTAACATCTGTGCATTCCAAAGGTACCATCTCACACACACAGGAATAAATTAATCCTCAGGTATAAACCCGCTAAAGATCAGTGGGCAGTGGAGTGTACAGGTTAATAAAGAGTTCAATAACAAATAAATTAAGATGCTGGCAATAAATTATCTGGTTTTGTCATCATCCAATTTGGGAACTGCACTGTATCAGAGAGAAAATTCATACTGGGTTGGTGCTGTTTGAATTAATTGGGGCCGAGCACTGGTGGAGGCTCAGGGTGGGAATCGGTACCTGGTGACCGCCACACACGGGGAGGCAACGAAAGGGTGGGGCCTGGAGATCTTCTCCTTCTGCATATTTCAGTTTAGCTGAATATAAATAAATCAGGCACTTCCAGACTCAGCAGGATCCTACCTCCTGTGATATTGCTCTGTCATCCCATTCCTGCCCAGGCTTCCTTCGGCATCGGCCCGGCTGCAGCTTTTATTAGCTCTGCGCTCCCAACTGGCCGGGCTTGGATCCAGTTACCGGAAAACCCAGCGGCAGTTGGGAGGTTTCCCACCCACCAGTTTGTCCTACCAGTGCCCAGGGAAAGCTGGACAGTGTGGGGCTGGGAATGAGCCCATCCCAGCAGTGACATCTCTGCCCTTGGCATCACCCGGCACCTCTTCCCGTCTCTCCGACAGTGGGATCAGGTCCGAAGGGAGCCCTGGTGGAGGGGTCTGCACAGGGTCAGGGAGCAGGGACCCTGGGAAAGGGATTAAACCCCAGAATGTACAAAATCCCACCCTATCCAAACACTTGGGTTTGCTCTGGATTTGCTCTCCTTCTCCATAACACCTGCCTGGGAGTCAGTGAATGTCTGGAATGTCCCTGAAGAGACAGTGAGCTGGGAAGAGCTGGGACAAGCTGGGGGCTGCTGGGATGTACTGGAATCAGCTGGGATGAGCAAGGAGGAGCTGGGATGTGCTTGTACATGCTGGGATGTGCTGAGAGCAGCTTCAACATCCTGGCACTTGTTGGGATGAATTAGTATGTTCTAGGATGAGCTGGGATGTTCTGGGATGCACTATAATGAGCTGGGACATCCTGGCACATGCTGGGATGATGTGGGATGTACTGGGATCAGCTGGGTCATCCTGGCACATTCTGGGATGATCTGGGATGTGCTGGAATGAACTGGAACATCCTGACACATTCTGGGATGTGCTCAGCTCCCTGGTCAAGATCCACAGCAAGAGCAGCTGTGAGGGGCACGGGCACAGCTCTCTCCAAGCATCCCCCTCTTCCCACCATCTCTTCATTCCTATTCACATTTCCCACAGGCACACACAGGCATCAGGACGTGACTGCTGCTCATGGATGCCAGACAAAGGGAGGGAAGCACAAATCTGGCAGAGCACCTTCAGTTTGGAAGCTCTTACATCACCGTCAATCACAGCGCACGAAACGCTGCGAACCTCACAGCAACAACAAGGGGAATTATTTCCAAAAACCTGCCTTCAGGTCTTCCCTGAATTTCTCTGAAGATCCACGAGCCTGGGCTGTGTTACCCAGGCAAGCTGAGTTTTACTGACACACTCTGCTCAGAAAATGACCGAACCCGATAGCGACGGTCCGCACGGATGTATTGATCTCCAGCTCTCATAGTGCCTTGGCTCCAGGTGGATGAGGGCATGCAAAACACAGATTGATTTTAGAAAGAGCTGCCAGGAAGAGCTGGGAGAGCTGCAGGGATGGCAGGGGCACCTGGTTCACTCCTCAAATATTCCTCCTCAATCCTGGTGCTGTCCACGACCACAGACACAGCTGGAGGACGCCGTTCGGGGGAGGGATGAGGTGGGAGACCGGGGTGAGATGTGTGGCCTGGGTGTCCCTGGTGGTGATGGGACCAAAGGAGGAGGGAAGTGGGTGATTTCACATGTCTTGGTGGGATTGGAGCACCCTCCTGCCCCTGCTTGGGGTCTCCCACACCCCTCGCTGCTGCCGCAGGTCCAGGAGCTGGGCTTGGTCCCTGTGGGTCCTTTCCAACCCAGGATATTCTGTGATTCTGTGATTCTGACAGCCCAATTCACATGAAGCCCCTCACACCACCAGATTCCTGCTCTTCTCCAGGCCCTGAGCTTTTTTCTCTTCCCTACATGGATGCTGAAGCCATTCCTGGGGGGATAACGTGGAGTGGAGGGAACACAAGACCCAGACCTTGGGACCTGGAGCAGCACAAACCACATTCCTTCTGCCACACACTCATTACACTTAATTTGCATGTGCTAATTTCCACACAGAACGTGTGGTGAGCAGGACACCTTGAAAGCCCAGGTTTCCATCCTGGCTTGACCACAACCAAGGCCTGGTCTCCATCCCAAGTCTCCCTGGGATGCTGGGAATTCCCAGCTAAGGGGACTGAAGGACCCCAGGTTAGGACTGGGGTGGGCACCAAAACCCAAGGGAAACAACAACAAAAAAGCCATGACAGCACTTAAAAATGTCTTGTGTTTCTTTCCTGCATGAGGGAAACTATTTAAACTGGCACAAAATAAATTTAAGGAGCATATTCTTGGAATTACGTAGAAAAATACCCCATACATTTTGGCAGCAGCTAAACATGTCCTTAATGGAATTCATATGGGGCCTGGAGTGATCACAATGTTTGGAGAGGAGCCAGATAGTAAGTAATTTAAACATCACAGGAAATTAAATTTTAGAATTCAATTTTGCATAAAGTTTTCTGTAATGAAAATGTCACACATAAATTATGAAGTCTGATTATATTCTTTTTTGACTTTTTAATAAAATAATAGAGGCACTTGACAGTCAAGAACAAATGCATATTTTATGTGAGGAGCATTACGTTAAACTAACGTCCTCTGGAAATAATGGAACAGATGTTAACACTGCTATATCAGTTATCAGGTGCTCTGTTAAACAGCTTCAAACACAAGTATTTATTAAAAATGCTAACGGGATTGTCTCTCAGGGTGATCTAATTGCGGGCTTAAAATGTAGATGTTTAATGTAATTAATTATATCTGTAGAATTATATAGTTGGGCCATAATTTATTGTGTATGTCCACATATAAATTATAGGCTGTAATTAATTCAGTGCAGGCAGGGAGAATGACTTTGGTGAAAACACAAACTTGTTCATAATAGAGGGATAAATCAAAACTAACCCAAATTTCCCCAGTGTTTTGGTGGAGGGACTCAATGCTGGGACACCTTTGGGGGTGTCCCCCAAATTTCATCCCCCCCAGGGGGAGGCAGGGAGAGCCCTGAGACCCCACTGGTGGTGGTGGTCCCTGTGTGGTGGACATGGAGGTGGATGTTACAACAACCAACCCGCCCAAATGTATCAACCCCACCATGGGAGAGCCACCAGGAGCAGGTTTAGATCAGCAAAACTTTATTGATTATCAACAGAGATGATTTTTTTGGCCAAGGACATTGCTCTGCAACCTTCCTCTAATAATACCAGCTCTTGGCTTTGTGGGTTTTCCCATCTCCTGACCAAGTCCTTGGTGTTTCTCTCCCCTCAGCGGGCACTGGGTGGGTGTTTTGGATGGTGCAGGGCTGGGTGGGATCCCTGTCCTCCTCCTCACCTTGGGGTGAGAGGGAGGAAAACCCCAGCTGAGAATGCTGGGAGGTGTCAGGATGAGACCCCAGTGCTGGCTGTACCCCAAAATTATCTTTGCAGGGAGCAGAGGGAGGGATATCTTCACTCCTAGCACGGAGATGTCAAAAGCTGCATCCCTTTGACAGGGAGTGTCAGGAAAAGCCCAGCACAGCAGCCACTGGAGCTGAACCAGCCCCGAGGATGGTCGGAGCTGCCGGAGGGCTGGGATGGGGAACATGGCCAGTGCTTCCCTTGGGCTTTCCAGGACCATCCCCCCCTGTGTTCCTGGCCCTAATACTTCATAAATGGGCAAAGGAGAGGCTGAAGTGAGTAAAACACATCCGAGGGTTTGCAGCTGGTGCTCATACCTGGCACTGGTTCCCTGCATCCCACTCCATCCCAGCTGGGAATGGGATGCAGGGATGGACACCTGCAGCAGCAGCAGCTGGAGGAACAGGAGCCATGCAGGGGGTTGTTCTGGGGAGCTCAGGCATGGACAGGGTTTTAGGGGGCTGGCAGAGCTTTGGGAGGAGATCTCTGCTCCTCTTGGAGCTGTCCTGGGGATGCCTTGTCCCTTCTCTGCGTGCCCTTGGGTGCAGAAAAGCCCCTGGGCAGGGGGTCCCCCTGGGGTACAGAGTCATCCCCAGCATGGAGTGACACCAAAGGCTGACAAATCCCCCCTCCTGGGGTTGGTGGGAGACGCATTTTGCCCCTGGGAGAGGATCACAACCCCCCTCCTGCTCCTCTGGCACCACACCCAGTGTCCCCACTTTGGGACTGGTGCTGGTTGGGAAACCAGGGCCCAGGAGAAACCAGTGGCAGTTTGTGGCCTGTCCCTGGGGCACATCCCCATGAGGGCACCTGGATTCCTGCAAGGAGCATCCACAGCTCCCACAGAACCACATCCCCAACAGGCTCCGAACGTTAACGTCTGAAACGGCTCCGGAAAATAGAGCGGGATTTGTTTCCTTGGATTTAAATGGGTAAATTATTTGAATTTCTCCACCCCTAGGTGAATGATTTAGATGGCCTTGACCCCAGGCTGACTGCAGGGATTAATGTGGGATAATGATTGCTGAGGCTATCATTGCAGCAGGCATCATTAATTATCCTTATTGATTGGAGCTTTCAAAGATAAAGCATTATGCTGACTGGAAAATACCCTCTTCCTGCAAGGTCAAGGCTAAAATAGGGCAGCTAAATAATTGCATTAACAAACAAAGAAATAAAAATAACCTCTCGCAGAGCCGTGTAATTAAGATCCAATTACAGTGTTTGGCCCTGCTGGAGGAGCAGCCTTGCCTTGTGCAGGGTGGGATGTGAGAGAGAGGATGGGGGAGCACGTGGGATGGTTCCTGCCAGGTCCACCTGCGAGGGGCTGGGGGATCCCTCTGAAAATACTCCTGGGATGTCAAATTAAAAGGGTCAGAGGGACAAAATGGTAATTGGCCTCAAGTCCTGTTACGTGACTTTGGGGTCATACAGTGGAGTTTGAAGCTGTCCCAGGCACGTTGATGTTCGTGTCTCTCACTCCCACTGTTCCCTCCTGCAGCGTTTCTGACCACAGGGAGCACCTGGGTGCTATGGGGACACCGGGCTGTGCTTTTCTCCCATGTTTGTCCTGCATCACTGGCCACCCACAGGTTGCCCAGAGAAGCTGTGGCTGCCCCTGGATCCCTGGAAGTGTCCCAGGCCAGGTTGGACGGGGCTTGGAGCAACCTGGGCTAGTGGAAGGTGTCCCTGCCCATGGCAGGGGGTGGAATGGGATGAGCTTTAAGGTCCCTTCCAACCCAAACCGTTGGATGACTCTATGATCCCAGTGCCAACATTCCAAAGGAAAAGGTGCCTTTAGAAATGCATCTGCTCTACATCCATGTAGCAGTCTGCTGACATTTCTTCCCCTTCCTAGAAGCAGCAGCCAGGGCAGGCAGCCCCAACTCCATGTCCTCAAGTATCCAAACCCCATCCTTAAAACCACCTTGGGTGGGAGGAGAACAAGCCTTGGACTCTGGTTCTCTGAGTGCTGGGTGAGAGGGAAGATTCCCATCTCCTGCAGCCCACGTGGGGTCCGGACGCTCATCAATGTTTGGGGAGAGCCAGGAGAGTTGAAGCCCTAAAAATACATGTTGTCTTGGTGTTACTAAAGCCCTAAGAGTGGCTTTCATTGGGGTGCAGGTGACAGCTGGCCCTACCACCCCACCATCCCCAGCAAGCACTTTGGGAATTACCACTGTCTCTTTGAGGAATATTTGCCTAAAGGTCTCAGTTTATTTTCTGTTCTGTCATGAGCTCTGTTGCCTGATAGGATGTGATGTGAGGTTGTGAAGTGCATTTCCAACTGAAACATTTTTTTGACATCCATTTAATTAGAATTATTTTAATTAAAACATTTGTCATTAAGAACCAGACGATCTGGCGCGTGATCCTGCTCCTCGCCATTAGGAATTTTCAAACCAATAAAATAATTTATTTCAACGTGAATATCAATTGCCATTTAAGGAATTGCACAACTTGGTTTTTAGCTGAGAGAGACGGGTCTGTGTCAGCAGGAAAGATCACGTCCCATCATGGAAAATTGCTCTGAACGAGGGGTTATTTGTCCCTCGCAACGTGTTCCATGAAATCCAGATCCCGGAGGATGAGAGCAGCATCCACTGCTGGGGTTGGGCACTGCCAGGGGCAGGTTTCCCAGGAGCAGGGCCAACTCCTCAGGATGTTTCCCCACTGCTGGAAAGGGGATGGGAATCTGACCACAGGGCACAGGAAAATCCCTGGTGTGTTGATCCTGCCTATCCCCAGGCAGGGACCTGCCAGTCCTCTGCTCAGGGATCCTGCTCCTATCCCTGGCACAATGTTAAATTTATTCCCTGCACAGAGACTCCCCCAGAGCCTTGCAGAAGCATGTAGAGGATCTGCAGGGGTGTGAGATCACAGCCTGGAAGGATCAATGTTTGTTGGTTCCTCCCATTGCAGGTTGGACCTCAAGGAATCGACAGACCCCAAAGGGGTTTCATTTCCAGCCTGTTTGGGTTTTTTTGCAGAGGTGATCCAGAAGAGCTGGAAGATGGATGTGCTGTGGTGATTCCAGGAGGTGTCAGGGCTGGATCCTGCTCCTGGAATCACTGGCTTGGGTTGGGAATAGCAGGATCAGTGCTGGCCATGGGCCAGCACCCACAGCAGGGCGGCATCGGCAGCGTGCCTGCCCTGACAGCTTCATTAGCCAGGAGCAGTGTTTGCAGAGGTAGAGATGTCATGGTGGGTAATTAATACAGCCCCCAGATATGCAGATTTCCCTGGGCTTTTTGGGCAGAATAACCCTGCAAGCAGCACGGTAGGAGCTGGGAGGGGGAAAAATCTCCCGGAGAATTATGTGGTTCTTTAGAGTGATCCCTCACAATAGGTTGCAAGAGGAGGGGGGGACATGTGAAAAGGCAACTGTGGGAGCAAAAAGTGTTTGCATTATTGTTCACCCTGTGAAAAGCAAGGTGCAGGATGTAAAGCACCGGGGGAAAGCTGCCAACAATAGACCCCATGGCAACAACAGCTTCTAAGGGGGAGCGGGCGACACGTGGCAGCTCCAGATCCCACTGCCCACCCTTCATCTCGGCAGCGCCCTGGGGACAAAGGCCCCCTGCTGCCCACCAGACAAAGGCAGCTCCTTCCTGCCAGCACAATGCTCCCGGCACCCTGGGGTTGGGAAACGACACAGCTGCACCCCTGCATCCCAACCCTTGCACCCCAACACTGCTGCACCCCTGCACCTCAACCTCCTGCACCCTGACGCTGCTGCACCCCTGCACCTCAACCTCCTGCACCCCAACACTGCTGCACCCCTGCACCTCAACCTCCTGCACCCCAACACTGCTGCACCCCCACTGAGGGATGGTGAGGGCAGGATGAGGGGGCTGTGGGCTGTTGGGGTGTTGGGGTCAGGGTCCCATCCCAGTTGGCACAAACAAGGTTGGCATCTTGGGGGCATCACCTGCAGCATCCCACGCAAATAGAGGTTCAGTAGATTCCCTGCTGCCTTGTCCCCTCCCCACCACCAGCCCCTCCACTGCCCTCACCCTGCAGGGCCTATTTTTAGCTTTGGGGGGGCACTGCTGGTGCCTTTCCCCACCTTTGTCCCCGAACACAAACCACGGGGTTCCAGCCGCGTTCCCCTCGTCGCATTAGCGAGAACCGGAGCGACTCTGACTCAATTTTTACATGCAAAGGTCACCATTAAAAAGTCATAATTCAGAGCTGCTCCCAGGTCTGGGTCCTGCTGGTGCTGTCATTAGAGCAGAATTTAAGGAGGTTCTGCCTCAAACCATTGGGTATTTTTAGCTGAGAGCACCAGGAGAGGGAGCGGGGGGTGCGTGGGGAGATAACGGCGCGTTTCAGATTCCTGCCTTTACGCTCCCTGTCACATTAAGAAAAATAAATCATAATTTTGATTTTCCACGTCCCTGAGGGAGAGATTGACAAGAGCATCCAGTGCTCGTAATTGGATCATTCCTCTGGGAAAGTTGGCTCCTCTGCTGAAATCCTTACAAGCTCTAAGGAAAATTGCTCTCAGCGTTATTGAAAATATTTTAGGAGGCTGAAGGTTCTGGGGCTTTTCCAATTCAAGTGCTCTGGCCGGTCATGCCAAAGGAAGACAATAAAGGGAACCAAACCTGGAGACCATCACACTTAATTGGAGCCCAATCCTGTTCATGTCCCTCTCAAGGACTCCAGTCCCTTCCTTTGATGGGGACTTGCAGGAAGGAGCCATTCAGGCACGTTCCAAAATAGATGCCTGAAATAAAATATTGAAAATCTTTGTTTTTTTTTTTTTTTTTTTTTTTTGAAAATGAAAAATTGAAGTGTTTTGACATGGGTAAGGGCTGTAGGGCAGGGCTGCAAGAGGTTGGGATGAAGCCTCTCCTGCACAAGCCTTTTCCCTGCTGCTGTGGGGCCGTTTGCACTTTGGAGACAAACTTTTGGGATGTGTTTGAGCAGCTGTTTGCAGCCCCTGTTTGCATGGTGTGGATGCTGGGGTCCCTTGTGGAGATGCTCTGTCATCCTCACCCCCCATTTGAAGGAGGGGGGAGCTGGGGTAGATCGGGCTCTGCTCCCAGGGAACAAGGGACAGAACAGGGAGAAATGGCCTCAGGGGAGGTTTAGCTTGGATATCTGGGAAAATTTCTTCATGGAAGGGGCTGTCCAGCTCTGGCACAGCTGCCCAGGGCAGCGGTGGAGTCCCCATCGTTCCACGTGACAACAGTGCTGCTCTGCACCCCCGGCACGGGCGGCCGGTTTGACCCGGCTTGCTTTCGGACACCAGGACTAAAAGAGGAGAGTTTGGATGAGATATGGTCTTCCTTGCCTTCCACAGAAATTAATTACACAATTTAATAAACTAACAGGTGGTTCCACTTCAGCCCCAGCAGATGTTACCCTGAATGAGCTGAGTCCCCCCCTCGCCATCCCTTCGTCCCCTCAGCCGTTTCTTCCTTTATATCTTCCCCTTTCTTTTCACCTCTTCCCTTTTCCCCACTCTCCTCTCTCTGATTTATGAGCAGCTCCAATATGAGATGTTTTGTCTGGGCTGTATGAACACTGATGATGATTTTAGCTGCATCCATGACTTCCCATGCTCCCTGGGATCCCCCCTCCTCGCCGGCGCTGCGCTCCCGCGTCCCGATTTATTTCGCGGAGCCCGTTTTCGGGAGGCAGCTCCATTTGTTAAACCTGCCCCTCGCCTGCACATTTGTCTTCCATTATCTTCCAGGGAGAAGACGATAAGTACTTACACAAACCCACGCAGAAATTAAACACACAGAACAAATGAGCCCGGCGTGTTCACATTCTTCCATTTCCAGTGATGATGCCCCGGAGGAAACACTTGTGCGACCGCAGATGGAGGATGGGGGGAGAGCCCTGGGAGGGCTGGGGCTTCTCTCTTTAGAGGAAGACTCTCTTCTACTTCCCATATGGGGAGAAAAAATGAGAGCACTGCTAATGGCTGGGGCATGGCAGGGCACCAAAGGGAAGGAGGAGGTAGCTGGGGACGGAGGAAAGACTGGAAAATAATAATGGGAAATGTTTTGATAAGAAGCGTTGTGGTCTTATACAAATATTCCAAACCTTCTGGAGCCCATTTATCCCGAGATTGAACCCAGATGACAGCAAGCTGTTTGCCTGGGCTGGAATGTGCCTCCAACAGACACCCTGTTCTCCGGGCTGGGGACCCAGGGGGGAATGTGGGATGGGGGCACCCACAGCCCTGGGTGGGTCATCCAGTGCCCCAAACAGCCCTGTCTGACCAGGGCTGGGCAGCCCTGCACACCTGAAACCCGTCTGAAGTCACTCACCTCCCTTCCTTCAGCAAAAGGAGAGGCTTCCAACAGGGGCACAATCCTGGAAATTGTGACCTGCACATGGAAAGCACCTTAAGCTTTCCAGAGGCTGGAGAGAGCAGGCTCCTGTCCAGCCCACACCAAAAGCAGCCTTGGCATATTCCTGTGCCTTGGAGAACTTCTAAAACACACCAACTGAGCATTCCCTCCTCTCCCTTGGCCACCCTTCCTTTTGCCTCCTCTTCCTCTAGCAGGAACCTCCACTGAAATTTCCTTTATATGCTTCCTAAGTTGCTTCTGATGTGGCAATAAAAAGTGTTAAACACTGATCACTGATTTCCTCTGGAAGCTGTAAGTGTGATCCTGGTGTTTGTTTTCCCTGGAGCGGCTGCAGCCCGGGGAACATCCAGCCCTGCACTTGCAGGGCCACAGCACCGTTCCCTGCCGGGCTTTGGCTCTTCACCTCTGCACTGCTGATGTTTGTAACTCGTAGTTTTATTACAAAAAACAACAGGAAAATCCAACGTCGGGCTCTTCTCCCAAGTAACAAGTGACAGGACGAGAGGAAACGGCTTCAAGTTGTGCCAGAGGAGGTTTAGGTTGGATGTTAGGGAAAATTTCCAAGGAGAGGATTGTCCAGCCCTGGAACAGCCTGACCAGAGCAGTGATGGAGTCACTACCCCAGAGGGATTTAAAAGCCTTGTGGCACTTGGGGACATGTGTTAGTGGTGGCCTTGGCCGTGCTGGGGGAGCAGCTGGACACGATAACCTTAGAGGGCTTTTCCAACCTCAGTGATCCTGGGATTCTGGGATTTCTTGGGCTGGGCTTGTTGCACAAACAGCTCCTTGGCTGAGGCAGAGCAGCTCCTGGAGAGCATCGATAGCGATCGGCGACAGCAGGAATGAACTCGGGATGTGCAATTCCCATCCAGCAGGAATAATCTTCAAAGTCCTCCTGGGGTGCTTTTTGGACGCCAGCGGAGTTTTCCCTGCTGTAAATGGGATGCGAAAGAATTAACTGAAGTTGGAATGTTATTGTTTGTGTCAGACTCTGTTAACCACGTTAAAACTATATATAATACTTCAATTTCCTATGTCAAAACTCTCTAATGGGCAACATTCAGAAATCAAAGTCTTATGGAGCGGTTAATCTTCTGCACGGACAACGCCAAGTTTAAATCCAGTCCAAATGCCACTTCTCAGTCACAGCTTTAAGGGATTATAAATGATTATAATGGTATTTGTCTACTTGCCTGATACATAAGTTCATGTCAATGTTATCTCGACAACTGACATTCGGTTTCATCTCTGAGGTGAGAGAATAAACTGTTGACTACCAGCTTCAGAGAGGAAAATGGATTAGCCATAATGTAATTAGAGCTCTTTTCACAAATGATTATTTTGGGCCGGCGCACAAACGGCGGCGATAAGGCAGAGCGGGGCGGGGGGAGGCCGGTGCTGGCATTTGCTCCTCGTTCTGCACAGGGAGGGGGGCTCTTCTTGTGCAGCCCCTGTGTGACACCTACCCAGTGTCTGTGTGCAGGGCACGGAAGGCAGCGGGTGCTCACACGACACGCCGGAGTTTCCAGGATTTCCGAGGCGGGTGTTAATGGGGACGGAGGTTTGCTGCCGGTTTGCCCCCAAAGGCACTCTGGTTCTCATCAGGGACATTCTCTGTTTGGATGCCTCCCTTTCTCCTGGGCCCTGCCACAGCACACAGATGCCAACACCAACACCAGCACCAACACCAACACCAGCACCAGCACCAATACCAAAACCAACACCAGCACCGGTGTCAATGCCAACACCCATCCCAATGTGGCAGCCTCCTCCAACTCTTGCTATTCCCGCTCTCCAAAACCAAAGACAACCAAACCCACTGCGACTCTTTAACACATTATTTGTCCATGTGACTCTTCAGCTCTTAAAAAATACATGAAAGAGGGAGGCTTGTCTCCGAGGATGGAGGAACAATGGGAAGCAGCGATAATTTAATGACAATAAATAAATTAATCTGTATACACTGGTGCTAATACAAATGCTTTGTGAACAGCATGACAGATTCTGCATTATTTTCAAAAAGGCCCACAAAACTCTTTTCTTTTGCACTATAAATTCAATTTAATCTTAAGTAACACGATAAATAATGGCAAATTGAACTTTATTATGTATTCATGAACACATATAATGTATTCATGTAATACAATTGTTATTTCTGGTGTCTGTGGTTTAAAGACAGCGCCTTCTGACACGATGTGATTTTTTTTTTTTAAGTGCAAATTCAGAAGTAATGACCCGTGGTTTCCCTGGCCAGCGGGTGCCAGCGCCGTGACGTGGGGCGAGGCCTCGGCACCGGCTGTGGGAACGCTGCCTTCCCATCCCACGTGTGGGAAACTCCAGGAGAATTGTGCAGGGGAGATTATTTTCTGAAGACAATACATGAATGTCACTCATACGAAGCTCCTTCTCCTTGGCAGCCCGGGGAGCTCCAGGGAGCAGCCGAGACACGGCCAAGACGTCGTGGTTTGGGGCCTGGATTGTTCTGTGTCTGCATCAGCCCGGCCAAGTCCTCCTTATCCCAGCAAGGGGAGCCTCAAGGACAGGGCTGAGGGGATCCTCCCCCTCCATCCCCTCCCACTGCTCACACTGACACCACTGTCCCCACCACGGAGCCACCAAAGGGGTGACACCAGCACATCCCATACTCACCTGCCACGGAGAACATTAAAACACCCACTCATTTGGAGGATGATCAGCATCCAACACACCGGATTTTCAATGGATGTGGCTTTACAAAAAACATTTAAATCACGGTGGGGATTAAGTATATCTGTGCAAACAACAGAAATGCAAATTGCAGATGAAAACTCTGTTTGTGCATTTTGTTTTCTCACACAGGCAGAGCAGAGGAGAGTTTGTGTCTGCAGGAGCGGGATGCCAAGTCCTGAACCAGCTGAGATTTCTTGCAGAGACTTAGGCAGAAAAATAACCACAGTTGCTTAGAAAAACTTTTCCTCTTCTTGCTGGATACCCCTTAAATTTAGAATAATTTCAGATGGACAAATTAAAAAGTACATTTGAGATAAAATACACAGTCAGGCGTAGATTTAAACTCCAGATCTAACTCCAAAACCACTCGCAGTTTGACACGGTGCAATGATTTACTGTGCTCATGATTATATCCTGTATGTAGCAGCTCTGCAAGTGGGAAATAATTCAGTCAGGGCTGTGGAAAAGGAATAACTTTCTTCTGATTGCAGGACTTCAAGGGGGGCGGCACAAAACTGAAGCCCCACAGTTGGCAGTACTCGAAGTGGGCTCAAAAAAAGAGGGAGAGCGACTTCTTACATGGGCAGACAGTGACAGGACAAGGGGGAATGGATTCAAACTAAAGGAGGAGAGATGTAGGTTAGATGTTAGGAAGGAATTCTTCC
>JAWWLV010000011.1:1299815-1317286 GCA_035041135.1 Platyrinchus mystaceus | reverse complement strand
GAAGGAGAAGGAGAAGGAGAAGGAGAAGGAGAAGGAGAAGGAGAAGGAGAAGGAGAAGGAGAAGGAGAAGGAGAAGATAAGAAGAGGAAGAAGACAAGGAAGAAAAAGAAGAAGGGAAGGAGAAGAAGAAAGATGAAGAATATTACATATGATACATATCTATATGATAGATTTTAGTTGTATATATATATATAAAATACAGAATCATAGAATCATTAAGGTTGGGAAAGGTCTTTAATATCATCAAGTCCAGCCATTAACCTAACACTGACAGATATATATATATATATATATTATATTTAATGAATGCCATGGTGGTGTATTTTGGCTGAGTGGGTTTAAATCCACACTCAGTGTTTCATGTAACCTCTTGTAATATTTAAGAAGTTGCAGATGCATCCTTGGATCAGACAGTGGAGCTCCCACAGTTTTCTGCAGCTGTGCATGGAAGTTGCTTTTTCCAATTGATTTTTAAGCTAATTTAAAATAGCAACCCCAACAGCCTATGTGCTAAATCCAGTACAAATGTGCACACTTTAAAATGGGGTTAAAGCAATTTCAACTGGAGATACTTCTTCAGTCTGCCTGTAGGAAAAAAAATAAAATAAAATCAATCCTAACTTAATTGGAGGCCACAAAGCAACTTCCCCATTCACTGCTTGCTGTGAGGAGCAGGAGAGGCTGGATTTACAAACAGGATTTGGGGCAGGGAGCCTGAGAAACCTGTTGCATATTAAGCAGTTTTAATTTTTGCTGCTTTAAAAACCCGAGGTCTGTGATGCTCTCTGGCAGGACTGCCAGAGCCAGTGGCTGTTTCAGAGCTGGGGATGTGAACAGCAACGTCAGAAACCCTTGAGAGTCCCTAAAAGCCCCGTGGAAGGGCAGAAGATTATTAGTGCCAGATCAATGCTCGTATATCTCCAGTGACCGTGGTTATTGTGCAGCTGCTGGGATGGGATCTCTGGGAATCGGGTACCGGATCAATGGATCAATCCTTCCTGCCCAGAGCCACCTCTGGATGGGCATCTTGGGATCTCCAGGGGGCTCTGAGCCAGGGTTTGCACCCCAAGCCACACACCATGGGCTGGGTGAGGGACCACAAACCCCCCTGAGGGCTCCGTGGCCAGGGCAGGGGCAGGACTGGGGAATGGCTTTCCCTCCCTCCTCAGGAAAATCAAATATTTCCTTTCCCAGTTCTCCTGAACGTGGGAAGTTTTCTCTGTAAGTATTTTACCCACAACTGCAAGGAGGGGGTTGATCCTCCCTGCATCCTCCAGATGCTGCTGCGGCCACTGACGCCGACTTTAATTCCTCACCAAAACAAACCCCAACACAGATTACAGGTATGGGGTGTAAAGACCAGAGTCCACGAGGCAAAACTTTGCAGCTCATTGTGTCCAAGAAGTGGGACAAGGTTTCTCCCTTCCTCCGGGGGAGGGCAGGGCCGGCAGTGCCACATCCCGGCTTCGCTCCGGGAACGAGAGGCTGCAGCACCACATCGTGTCCATCAAACTGCTGCCTGAAATAAGACTCAAAAAACAACAGAAGAAAAAAAAAAAAAAGGAATAAAATTCATATTAGTGCTGGAAATTCAACTTTCTGCTTTCTTTCCTCTACCAGAATTTAATAAACCCTTGTCCGGCCCCGGCGGCGCTGAAGCCGCACAGGCCCCGAGCAGGGAACCTCGAGGGCGACCACACGGCACAGACACCACTGCAAGGCTTTATTAAACCCAGTCCCAGGAAAAAAAAAGGGTATTCCTGCAGAACTGAGCAGCAAACTGGAGGCACAGAAGCTACAAACAACCCCCCTCCAGAGAGGAGGGGTTTTTTTTTAGCAAGTTGCATCTGCAGCCTGTGTGAAACTTTGAGGGAAAGAGGGAAGAGCTGCTCAGGCTGGAGGTGGCAGCACCAAGCAAGGCCCTTTCTGCGTCCTCTTTGGGGGAATTAAATTGTTGGGGGTTTTTCTTTGTGGGTGGAACTGGTACAGGTGGTACTGAGAGTTTAATGCCAGTGCATTCTCCTGCAGCCACGGCAGCCCTGCCCTGATGTGCTGGGCTGAGGAGATGTTGGGGTTTGGGACGAGATTTGGGTTGGGTTAAAGTTCAAGTTCGGTTTGGGGTTTGGGTTTGTGGAGGAGTTCAGTTGGGTTGGGTTGGGGTTGGGGTTGGGGTTGGGTTGGGGTTGGGGTTGGGGTTGGGTTGAATTAATTTTTGAAGTTGTCTGGGATTTGGACTCAGGGTCGGGTTGTGTTCAGGTTTGGGCTTGGTTTGGGATTTGGGTTTGGATTTGAGTTCCTGTTCAGGTTTTGGTGTGAGAACATGTTCGGGTTCCAGTCCAAGTTGAATTTCCCGTTCCAGTGTGAATTTGGGTTTGGGATATGGGTCCAGACCCTTCCCCAGAGCCACCCCAGCTCAGGAGGATGTGGAGTGGTGGCACGGACGAGCTGCATGGGTGAGGGCTGAGGATCCAAAGCCTATCAGGATGAAAGGTGTTTGCCATCAGAGCAGAACTTTCCCAGGGCACTTCTGAAGCAAATCCTGTCTGAAGATGACTTTTCTAAATGACTTTTCTAACTTCTCTTTTGGCTCACGTTGATAATTGGTTCATTTCCAGGTACCAGCAAGAATGTAAATATGGAATGAATCAACTTTTTCCACATTTTTTTAGCAGCCCTTTTATGAAGAACAGATTTTCCACAGAGGAAATTAAAAAGTACATAAAACTGAGAAGCCGTGGTGTTGTTGAGAACAGCATCAGCTTTCAGTGTCACTTTATAACTGGCAGCACAGGCTGTGTTTGAATGGCATTAATAGAAAGTACAAAGTTTGTTTCAATTAGCTCCGTTTTTCTTTCAGAAAAGGGATTATCATAAATCCCTGAAATAACATTTGTCCAAGAGAGATGTGTATCGTTACTTCAGAAATCTTTTATTTCTGTTTTTAAATTACACTTCCTTGTAAAAATGACTATACATTGATTTAATAAATACACTTGATTTGTGTGGATTGCTTAAATTAAAAAAAGCCACGACACAACTCCGATTTCCTGTACAAGGCTGTCAGAGCTTTTGCTGCAGTAAATTCTGCGAGGAGGCTCTTGGTGAGTTTTTCTGTGCATGGGCACGTTAGGGAAGGAGAAAGAAGGGGCTGCAGTTGCATTTGGGTCGTGTTTCTTCCTGGGCAGAATTGAACAACCAAAATAATCTTCCTCCTTGGTGTATCTACACATGTGGGAGGGCCTGGGGTTTGGTGGAGGGTGATGGATGTGGGTGGTTCAGAGGGCAGGACTGACCACCCCAACCCCACACCTGATCCTTGGAGGGTCCTTCTGCTTCAGCTTCACTGCTGAAGAAACATTTATGCCCACCCAGGTGCCCAAGCTGTGGGTCATTTCAGCACTCCTCCTCCACAGTGCTGCAATTAAACTTTCCAAACCGTGCCAATGAAATTAATTTTGGGGTGATTTTCGCCACAGCAAACCACGTCCCCTCTATCCACCGTTGATCCGGGAAATGCTCTGAATGTGTCCCAACCTCAGCGTCCTCCAGGTACCTTTGAAGTTTGGAGGAATTTGGACCCAACCTCATAAAACCCCCCAGAACTCCTGAAACCTTGAAAACCCCCATAGATTTTCCGGGTTGCACATGAGCCCGTCCCAAAGGCCGTGTCCCATTCCGGGGCCGTTCGCGGCCGCTCCGGGTGCAGGACCCGACCTGTCCTTGCCCTGGGCCAGGAGGGATGGAACCAGGGAGCTGGGGCTTGGCATGGCCCCTCCCCTGGTGCCAGGAGTCGCCTGTGGGCATCACCAAAACCCAGGAGGGCTGTGAAAATCCAGGTGCTCTCGTGCACCCGGAAAGGCAGCACCTTCACGAGAGCTGCTTATTTACACGAGTGGCCAAAAATATTTGGGCTCCCCTTGCCAGTGTGACACAGGCCTTGGCTCCCCGTGTCTCAGCAGCAAAGGTTTCCCAGAGCAGACGAGCTGCATCCCTGTCAGTGTGTGCAGCTCGTCGTGGCATCGTGGAAATGCAGATTACAGGACAGGCTGAGCCGTGTTTTAGTGTCACTGTCACATTAGATATTCGTTGCTTCGAGCCAGTAAATGACAGAGCCATAAAGATGCAGTTATAGCTGCATCTGAAGTGGTTTTGATGCCTAATGTGGATGCTGATATTGGAAATAAACCACATGCATTTAGCAGTAATTACACACAAGCTCTGATAACAGATTTATTTTACAAGGGTTGAACCCGGATCTGCAGCTGTAACAACAAACTGGGGAGGAAAATTGCTGAGATGAGTACTTATGGCGTTGTGAAGGTGAACTGAACTCCTCAGCACTGCTTTGGGTATTTGGGGGCAGTTTCTGGGGGTTTGGGGGCTTGTGAAGTGATTAAGGAGCAGGAGGCTCCTACCGTGGAAGGTAAAAAACCCTGATGGGGTGTTGGTTACCCTGGGCATGGTTAAATCAGTGAATCTACAAAGTCCTTGCAGTGTCACACAGGGGTTAATATGGGATCAACAAAATCCAAGGACAAGTTGGACAGGGCTTGGAACAACCTGATCTAGTGGAAGGTGCCCCTGCTGATGGCAGGGGGTGGGACTGGATGATCTTTATGTCTGATTATGTCCATTTTGGTGAGGATTTTCAGGTGCCTTTAATGGGAAATGCTCCCAGAAGCGGTGCCCATCATGTCTAAAATATTGCATTTCATGGTCTTGTTTCACCCCAAACAAATACAGGCAGTAACTCTTGATGTGCAGGAGTGAAACCCGAAGTCCCTGTGGTGTGGGAAGGAGCTGGAATGGTGTGGGGGCCGTGTGGGTGCCAGTGCAGGCGGCCCCAGCCTTGGTGAAGATGCACAAGGGGCTGACGGGGAGCCTGGTTTTAATTAAAATCTCACAAAGGTCTATACATGCAGCTGACAACAGACATAATTTATCTTGTCAGCTGTCCCCACATCAGAAGTGTCCTCTTTGAAGTAACAGTAATAATAACATTAATAAAAATCATCCCTGGCTACAATGTGGAGCACGTTGTGGCTGCCCCCCTGCCTGTGCCTGCCCTGGGTGCTGGAGCTGCTCTGCCGAGGCAGGACAAGGATCCATCACCCCACCACTGCTCCCAGGGACTCCCAAGCTATTTCTGCTTCAGGAAAAATGGATTTTCCCCCATATTTTGTGCCTTTTTTCAGGAGTCCGTCCCATATCCAACGGGTGCATCCTCACCATCCCAAAAGGTCGCACCCCACGCTGAGGTGCTCTGGGGAAAGGAGCAATAATTGTACATTTGCTGGGAGTTGCACAGGACAGAGACAGTTCCAGGGTGAAGACAATTAGGGAATGAAGCAGATCTGTTTCACTCCCTTCCCCAAATTATATTTCCTGTTTCTCTTTTATGTGCCACTCAGTGTGTCTCTGACGAGTAAAGGGCTCACGGCGTGGCCTCCCCGGCCCCTCTTCACCTGAGAGCAAAATAAAACCTCACCGAGGGCTCTCCAAAACCCACCCCCTGGGTTCGGTTTTCTCTCCCTTCTCAACGGAAGAAGACGAACACCTCCCTTCCTTAGAGCCTCCAGAAAGTTTTAGGATTAAAATGACGGCTGAACTTTCGGATTTCGCTCCCAGGGAGCAGGAGGACGAGCCCCATGGGCCGTGTTCCACAGGGGCTCTTCCCTGGTCACCCCAGTGACCCGGGGCTGTGGCAACTACAGCCCCAATCCCTCTCCCCCTGCCTCCATCCCTCCCCTCCAGCGCCCAGCACAATTATCATGCAAACCAGCACCTCGCAGCCTCGTTAATGCCTTTCAAACCTGAAGTTCCTTGAAGTTCTGAGGGTTTTAAAAACACTGGTCATTACTGGCAGCGTTGTTTCCCGGGACACAAACGCCCAGGACGCGCTGGGACGCGCTGGAAACAACAGCAAAGGCCGCGTGGGGAGTGTTTTCGTGGCTCTTGTGGAAAACACCAGCGTGCTGATATGTGCCTGTTCCTTAAATTCTGTGAGCAGTTGTAAGGCAGTCGGATCCCACCCATGGGAGCGTGTGCCCTCATGAAACACAATTACAATGAGAATATCTCATTATCTCATTGGCTTTAGCTTACTCTTCTGTTACCATGGTTTCAAATACACAGAGGAGCCTGAAACTAAGCGGGCTGCTAACAAAGAACATCTCCTTGTACAGTGACATCAGATCGTGTCAGACAGAGCAGACTTAATTAAATACCCCCCGACACAGGGCAAAATACAGAAGTTGGGGACACTTTTAAGAACGGTGTTTCCTGGGTGTTGTGTGAGGTGGGGGGAACCTCTGCCAAGGACCAGTCTGGAGGAGCAGCAAACACGCTGACGGAGTTCTGGAAGGAAAATTGTTTACAAAATGATGTCTCTCCCTCCCCTGAGCCCTTCAGTGTCCCCTCCCCTCCGCCCAACCACGGCACTGGCCCAGCCTGTGAGGTGCCAAGCGACTTGGGGTGATGCTCCATAAACGTTGGCCAGGACGCGAGTGCCACCGACCAACCCACGCTCATCCCACCTCTTCCCCCTCCTTTTTTCCACCAGGAGCAGTTTGGCCCCCGGGGAGGGGACAGAGCCGTGTGGCTCTGGGACCCCCCGGCCAGCCGGTCCCACCACCCGTGTGGCTCCACTTCGGGTTCCCAGCGGCGGCATTAAAAATTCCACAAATCATTTATTTGCCCTGGAGTATATCCCGTGACATAATGTTACAATAATGACATCCCTGGTGGTGTTAATTGATTTTGTCCTGCTAGAGGAGGTAATTTGGCGTCCACAGCAGCTTCTGGATCACGGACCTCCTGATTGTCTTGCGAGGTAATATTACTGTTAATGAAGAGAAAACATGCTTTCCTCTTTAAAAGACAATATGCTAATTAGGACAGACAATAGAGAGTCAGGGGTCATTTATTATTTTTAAACACAGAGTTAATGCTAAATGACTGGCATGGAAGTGCAAAACGCCGGTAAATTAATAAGTGCAATTCCTGGCTCATAAAATCCAACATCGCTATTAAAGAAAAAGAAGGGCATTCATGAAATATTCCAGCCACTGGAATACTTGAAGGTGTGAATAATTAACAGCCACAAGTTAACATCCACTAGCTTGTAAAAGGTCTGATTAAAGGCAGTGTTCATCATCCACCCAACTATCACAGCTCATCGGGTCAACATCTCCTAATTAATGATTTCTTATTAGAGAGATAAAACGTGTTTTCTCAGGACAATTATTTTTAAAAAGGAAAGAGTGTTTTCAGTGTAATGTGTGGAATAATTAGAACTCATTTAATGGGGATGAAGCTGTCTGGGTTCCTGGGGGGTTGGTGTGGCCACCAGTGGCTGCTGGTGACACCCCTGGGTGTTGGAGAGGTCCCTGGGCAGGGGCTTCACCTGGAGCCTCCTACTCAGAGCTGAATTTGCTAAAACCCCAGCCCAAAAGTCCATATTTTCAACTTTCCTGGGAAGTACCATCACAGCAGCACCCAAACCAGCCACCAGCTCCTGGTGCCCCAACCCCTTCTCTGGTCTCCCTCTCTGGGTGTCCCCAGACAGACCCCAGGAAGGGCAAGGAGAAAAGGCTCAATTCCTGGGTTGTGTCCCAGCCTTCTGCTGGCAGGAGCTGGTGGAGATGGCAATCCATGTATTTTCCACCGCAGTGCAACAGAGGGAGCTGCTTTTTGGCAACAAGTCGTGGATTTGTGGGCTGGGCAGCAAATACCAGTCAGGTCTGGGTGCAAGGCAGGGGTTGGGGTGAACCAAATCCTCCTGCAGATGCAAAGGAGAGGTTGCAGGTTGTTTAACCATCCTCTGGTTCTGCTTGTTTAAGCTGCCATCACAAAAATGCACATTTTTAGAGAGGATGCCAAAAGCAGCAAACTGAGTGTGAGGTGAGAGCAGGATGAGAGATTTGACAACCCTGATTTCAGCAGTTGCCAAGCACAGACAGACTTGTCTCTTTTGCTGTATTCATGTCATTTTGATCAGGTTTAATAAAGTATTAGCTGAATTCAGGGGAAGGGAGCTGACCTTTATTGCTCTTGGCTGGAAAACTTTAAAAAATTCATCATAGGCCATCACTGGAGGTGTCACTCTGCCCTTCATCTCTCTCTGCCTCTCCTGTTCCCAGCTCATCCTGCCTTGTGTTTTATGTGCAGAATCACAGCTCACCTGGAGCTGCCACCTCCAGACCCTCCAGAATCAGGGTCCAGCTGCCCCACACTCACAAGACTGTTTTTTGAGCTAAACTAGTCTGAAAACCAAAATGTGCTTAATTTTTATTTGAATTTTAAAAGACCTCCTGGACACCTTTTTTATCATTTTACAGTTTGAGTTCACAGGAATGAGGGACACCTTTTTTTTACCTGTTTTAACCTGCGCCACTGAATTTGTATATTTATTTTTACAGGTTTTCTTCATAGGAATAAAAGACACTTTTTCTGATCTGTTTTAACCTCCTCAGTTGAACTTGTACATTTATTTAGCTGCAGAAATTGGGACTCTTTGCACTCACTTCACCTGTTGCAAAGTTCACAACAGCAGAAAGAGCTGGCATCACTTCAAACTTGGGATCACTGCTGAGGTGCTGCTTTCTTGACTCTACTCCTTGTGCAGCTACATCAATATAACTCTTATTTTCAAAAATTATTTGGTTAATGGCTCCAGGAATGGGTTTAGTGTTTGGGGTTTGTTTAACACTGCGCAATGTAACCTTGATGAAAAAATATTAAAAAAAAATATCCCTGGAAGGGTGAAGACAACACCCTATAAATTAGGGATATAAATTGAAGACAATTCCTATAAATTAGGAATGTTGGTCACTGGGTTACTACAAACCATGTCAATCTGAATATTGAAGCATGGGAGGAAATACTATTTTAGTGCATTAAAAATCATCCCAGGATGAGTAAATCCCTCTCAGGAAAGGATGGCAATGTCCTATTGAACCCCCTCCCCGAGTTACAGGGTGATTGTAATCCTATAAATATCCAGCTTGGAGAGGTTGATTGAGACTGGTGCCGACAATTCTGCTCCCCCTGTGGAACAGGAGACATCACTGGGGTTGTAGGGGCTGTGGGGGGCAACCAAAAAGTGTCCCTGCTTTGGGCCATGAATTATGAAGAAGGCTGGAGACACCCAGGTCTGGTTAATGTGACAAAAGGCAGAGTAAAAGGGCAATATCCAGGAGATAGAGAGTGTCCTGGAAGGGAGGAATTAATGTGGATGAGCTGGCAGAGACAGTTAATAATTGAAGAGCCACAGGTAAGGGGCTGACAGGATCTCCTGGGGCAGGGCTGAGGATCTGGGTGCCACAGGAACGGTTTGGAAGGACTGGGATTGTTTCTTGGTCCTGCTTTGCTTTCTCTTGTTGTTGAAGGTTGGGGTTAGTGCTGTGAGTGGGAATAGTCGCCCAGTTCCAGTGTTCCAGGTGTTCACAGCATCCTTCCTTCCCAACTGCAGGCTTCCCATCCCTGGAAGTGTCCAAGGCCAGTTTGGAGCAACCTGGTCTATGGAAGGTGTCCCGCGGCAGGGGGTGGGACTGGATGAGCTTTAAGGTCCTTCCAACCCAAACCAGTCTGGGGTTCTGTGATCCTGTGGTGTCCCCCATGGTCCTACAGTGTCCCCCATGACCCTCACTGGAGCAAGTGATCAGAGGAACATGGGTTGTGGCAGACCTGGCAATTCAGGCCTGAACCCAGAGGAGGGAGCTGCTGGTTTATGGCAGTCGTGGGGCCACACAAACAACAACAAAGAGCTCTGGTGACAGCGGTCCCTGAGGTTCGGGGCTTTGGGCTTTCATTTACCTTCTAAACACCGGTTTCTAAGCGGTGACCTGCATTAAAAGCGTCTCCTGGTGCTCATTTGCATTTGAAGAAGAGAAGTTCAAGCTCTTAAAACTCCAAACCGTGCGTGGAGCTGGGGCTGATGAGCCAATATTTACACTGGCTTCATTTTGGGGACTAAATGGCATTTTAGTCCGGGTTTAATGAGGAGCTCTGCGCATGCCCCTCTGCTGGTTTGGACCTGCTCTAATGATCTGGGGGAGTGGCTACACTTTAATGATGCCCTTTAATAATTTATCAATAGAGTTTGTAAGTGCTAATTTGCACTTTTATGTGCATATTCTCCTTTTGAAGCTGCCGTACAACCCCCTATTAATGTTAATGGGAGTTGTGCTCACATTAAAAGGAGATTATACCCCCAAGGTGTTTAACATCTGACTTACCCAGGTCTTAAATTGCATTGCTGAATGTCACTCCTTTCATTTAGGAAGATGGCTTTTGGTTGTGCTGTCACCACACGAGTGCAAAGGCAAAGACAACTTCAAGGGAGGAAAAAAAAAAATTGGGAAGTGGTAAGTCAGTGCACCAGCCTTGACTTCCTAGTCCTGGGCTTAAATCCAATTTCAGCACGAGGTTGGTGATGGAGCAGCTCCGTCGAGACGCGGCCACCAAAGGCGCCGGCGTCACCCACGGCGGTCACAGGGGCTGCTGAGGTGTGGGCAGGAGGTTAATTTATGCCCAGGAAGAAGGAGAAGGCCAATATTCTGGGAGAGAGATTTCCTGCACGGGTGGAGTGTTTGAGAGAGGCTCTAATCACTTCTGGGGGCAGTTTTTGCCGTGGCATCAAACGCCGGCGTTCCATGTTCACGGATTGGCGTCTAATTAAGGGCAAGGAGGTGAAGGCCCTTATTTATCAAATCACTTAGGCAGAAATTTAAACCCCATCTACTTGGCTGGAATTAATTGGGTTAAATGACACGTCTGAGGATCGATGCAGGAGGTTTTCACCTCTTAACCCTTTCCTAAGCCCACACCTACTAATAACTGGGATTTGGGAAGATGAATGGAGGGAGCAGGGAGTTATTTGGGGCAGGCTGGTTTGCACAGGGACACTGATGCAGAGAGAGGTGTGCAGACAGAGGGGAGAGGATTAATTAGCTACTGAAAACCATCTTTTTCCCCAGAAATGGTATCAAAGCTAGTTCCAGCTCAACCACTCACCTGAAGTCTTCAAATTCACACTTAACTCCTTTGCAGGGGTTTTGGGAGGGAGCAAATGATCTCCCTGGGGTCACCTGGGGTCAGATGTCCTGGCTGTGTGTTCCCAGCTGCTTGGGCACCCCCAGCTCCCCACTGGTGGGGTGAGGAGCAGAAAAGCCCTTGATGCTGTGTGAGCCCTGCTCAGCAGTAACAACATGCTTGAGTTACCAGCACTGCTCCCAGCACAAATCCAACCCACAGCCCCATCACAGCCACTGTGAGGAAAATTAACTCTCCCCCAGCCAAAGCCAGCACGTGTTAATCAGGAGTGAGGCAGAGCAGGCTGAGCCTGCTCATGAATTATGCATTTGCCTCACCTGGGAGTTAATATTTACCATATCTTGCTGAAATCCATTAGGAAGAACAAACATTGTATTTATCCAACAAGCTCCAAACCCGTTCATTTGCATCCCTGCCGGTGAGGGGCAGGGCCGAGGGCGGCTCCGGGGCGAGCCGGGCTCCGAAGGGTCGTGTCAGGGTGCAGTGACCTCCGGAGGGAGAGGCTGAGCTCAGGCTGGAGCTGCTCAGCACCGGGATCCTGGAAAACCCTCGGCTGGACACACGTGGGAACATCCCTCGTGGGACCTTTCGGAGGGGATTCTGACTGCAGGTGATGGAGGGACTTGGGCACCAGCGGGGCAGGGCTGAGACCTGTCCTTGCACCCTGTGCTGCTGCTCCCCCAGCACCCCCAGTGTCCCCAGTACCTCCAGTGTCCCCAGTGGCCTCAGCACCCCAGAACCTGCTGCACCCCAGTGCCATCAGCACTTGGAGCACCCTCAGTACCCCCAGCACCCTCCACATCCCAATACCCCCAGCACCTCAAGCACCCCAGTAACCCCAGTATCCTCATCACCCCCAGCACCTCAGTACCTTCAGCATCCTAATACCTCCAGCACCCTCAGCACCCCAGAACCCTCAGTGCCCTCACCACCAGCAGCATCCCCAGCACCAGCAGCATCCCCAGCACCCCCAGCACCCACGGCCGAGCCTGGGCCGGGAGCCCCCCCAGCTTCCCGAGCCCCTGCACAAGCCGAGGCCGGGTTTGGGGAGGAGGGGAAGCAGAGAAATCCTGTTTTTAAAGAGATCGATGGTGGGAGGCAGCGGCAGGAGAGGCTTCTAAGCACATTTCATCTGTCCCGTCCCTGCAGGACGCGCCGGCTGTGGCTCCAAGAGCCGCGGTTTCAATCGCGCCGTGTTTGAAGACGCCATGGGAGAACGGGGCTCTCTGTGAAGAGACATTCAAGCAAATAGACTGTTCCTGTCCCTGTGCAGAGACTCGGGATCTTTAAAGCCTTCCCAACCCCCCCAAACCGGCACCGCTCCCTCCCCAGAGCGCGGCCGTCCCGCCGCTCCACGGCTGCCTCACCTGCCCGGGCTGGGAACACGACGGGGTGGGAGGCTCTGGAGTCCACAGGAGCACTTGAACAACCCTTTTCCTTCTTTCTTCCTACTTAACTGAGTAGGAAAAAAAATAAGAGAACTTCTTTCCTTTTTTTCTGACATCCTATCGGTCGCGGTGGTTTCTGCAAAGCAGGAGCTCCAGCGTCGCCCGAGGTCTCCTCTGCCCACCCTGGCAAATCTGCTGGGCTGAGATAACCCCCATCCTCAGCAGCCCAGAGGGCTCTGCAGGGATGGAATGGAGAAAGAAAAAGGGAAAACTCCTTCCTGAATAGCAGGGATGGCCCATAATTGAAGTGGGGGTCTCTACAGAGCACATATATGAGAAGGAGGAATGGCTTCCCAGTGGCAGAGGGCAGGGTTAGATGGGATATTGGGAAGAAATTCCACCCAATGTGGATGTGAGGGTGGGGAGGCCCTGGCACAGGTTGCCCAGAGAGGCTGTGGCTGCCCCTGGATCCCTGGAAGTGTCCCAGGCCAGGTTGGATGGGGCTTGGAGCAACCTGGGCTGATGGAAGGTGTCCCTGTCAACGGCAGGGGGTGGAGTGAGATGATCCTTAAGGTCCCTTCCAACCCAACCCCGTCTGTGACTCATTGATGGCACTGAAAGAACAAGTGGTTAAATATTGAGATAAACATTTAGGCTTCACTGATGGCCTCAGTGCCTGTTTGCTCCACAAGGCTCCCGGTGGAAAGTTTACCCGGCATGATCTGCAAGTTAAACAACTTGTCAGAAGATGCACCAGGGGACACACAAAGGACCAAAACTCTCTGTATTGTCACGGGGCTGTGCTTTTAACCCTGCCCTAAGAAATGGGTGGTGGGTGTGAGCTGGGCAGAGCTGGGCAGGGGGTGAGGGGGCAGTGGGGTGAAGGGGCAGCTCCTGGGGCTGCCCGTGGGCACCACAGCAGGTCCTGGCAGGGGTGGGCACTCCCACAGCCCGGGGAGAGAGCAGGCACATGAAAGCAGGGCTGGATTTGCCTTGCAATGACAGCTGCATATTAATCTAAAGAATTTCTGAAAAATCAAAAAGACACTTTTCAGCAAAATACACCCCTAGAGCCTCAATCCTAAAGCAAGGGAATAAACTTGAAACAGGATTGATTTCATCTTAAAGGGAAGAGCTCTTTGAAATGCTACCAGCTGCAGTTGTCTTATTTGGTTTTCAATACTATAACAAAATTGTGCCATATTGTGTCAAATAAGGAGATAATATAACAGCTTTAAACAAATTTTGTAATTATGGGATCAATCAGAAATGAATTAAATCCATGTGCATTAGAAAAGTGGTGCCACTGAATACTAAGTAGCTCCAAATACCAGCTCTGAGCCCGTCTCCAATGGCAGACCTGGACCTGGGAGTGTGATGTGACACCAGGCAGGGGAAGTGGGAGATGTGGGAACTCCCAGTAAGTGCTCCTGGAACGGGGAAAGGAGCACAAGGCATCATGTCCTGACTCAAAGCTGAGAACTAAAAAGAAAGTTGCGAACTTCCCAAACCTGTGCCAACAGAGCAATGCCCAGCACCAGCAGCACCTTCTGGCACCTGTGCCAGTGACTGGGGGAGGGTTTGGGCAGCTCAAGGTGGTTTTGTAGCTGGAAATGGGAACGCTGATCCAAGGGGGTGGTGTGGGGGGGACACCCCTTTGCTCAGGGTCAGTCCGAGGGTTAAAGGGTGGGTTTGTATTCCCTGAGTCAGGTCAGATGGAAAGCCGCTTCTCCATGAAGGCTGTGTGCCCCACACAACCACTGAACTGCTGGGAATTTATCTTGGGGTTTTAGATGTATTCCAGAATGGAATGAATCCCCCTGGCAGCCCAGTGTCACCCTGCCAGTTGGGTCATGGCCAGACTCCCCTCCCAGCACATCCAGGTCTGTGCCATCACTCCAAACACTCCAAGGCACTCCACAAAAACCCTCTTAGTCAAAAGCAGGATGGATAAAAACCTGCAAAATGTGTTTCTGGGGCATCACAGGGATTATTGGAAGAAGATACACATGGAACAGTGTCACTGCTCCCACGAAAAGCTCCACGGCGGGATCCTGCCTGTCCACCGCTGCCCTGCCTGCTCAGAGGTCTGGGGCCCATCAGCTCCTGCCACTTAATTACTTGTTAATGAAGTTCTTATGCAAATGAGGCACCAAGTGGCCCTTCCAGCCACGGTGTGGGCACAGGGTCAGCTTGGGAGCTGCAGGGAGAGGGGACCCGGGTGCTGCAGGAGCGGCTCCCGCGGCGGGAGCAACGTGCCAAATCCCCGTGTGATCCCACCAGGGACTAATAAAACTATTATTTGGAAGAGCTTTTGCATATTTAATATTCTTATATAAACTGGAGCATTCCAAATCAGGCATTTCAGCTGTTTCAAAGGATGAGGAATGCTGTCAGGGAATAATGCATCAATAGCTGGAATGCTGCACACACTCGCTTTGCTGAGGCTGTTTCTGCACCACTTGAATAATTCTGTTGATTCCTCCACTCTAACACAAAAATTTGTATTTGAACTGCTTTCTCAGAAGCTTCTGCCACAGCTGGAGGCACAGGATGAGTCAAAACAAGAATATATGAACACAGGGAGCACAGGAGGGGGGGTTGTGTGCAGGAGTGCTCATCGTCCCTCCCAAAAATTTGGTTCTTCATTTCTTTGTACTCTGTTTGATTTCCCTTTTTCCACATTCCCTTCAGATTCCCGTTTTCCTTCAGGGCAACTGAAGAGCTCAGCTGGGACAGGGTTTGTACTGAGTATCAGGAGCCCAGGTTTTGTGTGGCTGGGAAAAGCAAAACCCATCTGCTCCTTTGGAAAGCAAATACCACAGTGTGAGTGATCAGGAGCTGAGGAATTTTGCATAACCCAAAATTATCAATAGAATTATCAAAAAAAACCCCAAAAAACAACCCTCTCCCCACACCTTCCACCCTGAGCAGAACCCAGGAACCCCAAACTCCTGTAGATGAGGGGACCCAGAGAACACTCTGCCCCAACAGCAGCACCACCAGCCCGTTGAGAAGCAACCATTCTCCTAAAAGCTGGAAATTTAACGTCCTAAAGTCCAAAAAAGCCTTTGTTTGGTTGTTTTTAAAAGGATTGAATAGTTGTTCCTTCCATCCTGTGCAGGGCATCCTGTCCTGGGCACTGCACCCCCCACACCCCTGGAGCTACTGCCCAGTGTAGAAACATCTTGGGATAATTCTGAGAGGAGCTGGACCTTTTCCAAAGGAATTTCCAAACCTCCTCCTCCTCCATGTCTTTTGTTGACTGTGGTCTTATTACTTAAAATGATTTAGGATGAATTTGGGCTGATGCTCCTCCCTCAGCAACACTTCCTAAATATTCAGCAATTGATCCAAAGACAAACCTCAGTTCCAAGAGCAGCCATCACCCCTCTCCTCTGGCTGCTGCCTGCATTTTCAGTAAAATAACTGGAATTTTCAGTAAATGCATGTTTGGAGCGCTCCTGAGTGGGCTCTCAGTAATGGAAAGGCTTTTCTTCTGGAATACTCAAAGGATACAGGCTGGAGATTCCCACATGTTTGGGATGAAGGATGGCCACGTGCAGCTGGTGCTCACAACGCTTTGCATAGCTCTGGATTTCACATCTGTCATGCCGGTTATTAGGGCTGGGATTACACTGCACGACCCCCTAACAGGGAGATATATGGCAGAGAGGGGAGTGCCATCCCTGCTCCTGCAAAGGACATTGTTTTCCCATATTTCTCTGGGAAGATCACACATTCTAATCTCTGTGTACACTGTACCCTGTGAAATGATCCCCATTTGTTTCACACAATAGATACTGTGTCGTTTAATTAATTTAGACTAAAGAGGAATGATCAAGCATTCGCTAACAACTTTACCTTTGGGACTGGAAATGAAAAACCCTCGTGCTGTGCAGCAGCCAGAGCCAGGAGAGCATTCCTGGAGGGAAGGTTTGCATGGAGAGGGAAACTGCCCCTGTGCCCCTTGCTACCACCTTAATGGAACCAGTGAGTTCACACAGGCAGTGCAAAGCTGGCAAGAAAAGTCCTTCTATATTATAGAAGTGAATTTATTAAAACAAACAAAGAATTTAAACAGAACTGGGGGGAAAAAGTCCTGGACAACCCCACAAGAATAGAGGACAGACCCATGGAAACAATGCCAGTGACTGAAGGAACCCCTGACAGGGAACCAGCCTGACCGAGGGCACAACCAGTACCAGCAGAGCTCCTTCTTTTCCTAATACTTGGTTTTTTGGGGTGGTTTTTCTTTGTTCTCAAACAAACAACAGGAAAGCATAAAGATACCCCTCTAATGAGGATGTTTATGGTGCAGCAAACCCGTGATTGCCCGGGGTGGTGCTGCCTCCCCTCAGCATTCCCGTCCCTGCAGAACCCAGTGCTGTATTATGGAGATTTCTGCAGACCTTGGGCCATGAGTATTGACCAGCCCTCACCCCTCCCAGCTTCTCATTGACCCACAGCACAGCACAGGCTGTTTTGAACATAAAAGCACCACTGACAGCCCTGTATCACTCCCAGGTATTGGTTACCCATGTGCTCCAGGAGACTCCCAAACTTGCCGCTAATTAGCAGCGGGTTGTGAGGCCAAGCCCGCAGCCAGCGGTCACAGCTCCGGGTTTGCTGCTCCCACTGCAGGCATTCCCTGGATCCTGACTGCACTGGGTGGCAAGTGCTCAAAAGCCACGTGGATGTGGCACTTGGGGACATGGGTTAGTGGTGGCCCTGGCAGTGCTGGGGGAATAGTTGCACTCGATGGTCTCAGAGGGCTTTTCCAACCTACATGAATCTCTGCTGGATGTTGAGGTCCAACCCTCTGCTTTTTCGCTGATTATTGTGCCTTGGGTGCATCCCCTGCCCTGCACGACAGGGGTGACACCACCACAGACCCCAGGATGGGACTGCAGACCTTCACTCTGTCTCCTACCTCACTTTTGCCTTTCCCTTGTGGAGAGTCTTACAGAGCAATGGTTAGCAAAGAGAGGCCATGCCTCTAAATTAAAGCTAGTTGAAAGTAAGCTG
>JAWWLV010000011.1:1277998-1299715 GCA_035041135.1 Platyrinchus mystaceus | reverse complement strand
GCTAAGCTTTTGCAATATGTATGAGCTTATTAAAAACATAATAAAAGAGCCTTCTGATCTGTCAATAAACGAGCTTTTAGCACATCACTCCTGGAGTTTTGTGACTTATTCGCTCCCGCCGTCCCCAACATTCCCTCTCACGTTTTTATCTGAGATTTATTTCTTGTATTCCTGCAGCCACTATTTCCAGCATCCAGTGAGTGAATTATCTTCATCACCCCCCACAGAGCTCCTCACTCCAAAACAACTTCTTCTGCCTGGGAGAGATGCTGTGCCCTGCCTCAGCCTCCACCACTCTCCTCAGTAAATTAGCCATGGAAAAGTCTTCCCTTGCAGCCTTTGGCAGTTGGAGTATTTAAATACAACCACACAGCTTTCCTTGGATGGAATAACAGATTCTCCTCTGTGTTGCTGGGTTCGATATCAGTGGTTTGCCTCTCATGTATCACAGCTCATTTCAGGTCTGGTGATACAGTAATAGCTTCAATTGTGCCTTGAGGTCAAGGACAGACATTGATTCCTTTAAACAAATCCTGCTATTAATTAGAGGTGGGCTTGCCCTGAAATACCTGCCCTTCATGGGACAGAAGAACTGGCATCAGGTACTTTCCTGGTGACTCTGCTGATGGGGTTGGTCACTGGAGGGTGAACGTGGGTGCCCTGCCCACAGGATGAGGAAGGGTTGGGATGTCCCCCAGGGGATGCCCTGCTGGGCTTCCCCCAGGTGGGGATCCAGCCAGGACAACCTCATGGATGACTAAAGAACAACCTCAAGGATAACTTCAAGGGCAACCTCGGGACAACCCCAGGAACAGCCTCGAGTTTAACCACAGGACAATCTCAAGGACAGCCACAGAACAAGGATAACCTGAAGGGTAACACCTTCTGTCTCAGCACCTTCACTTCCCATCAATCCTCTTCCCACATCCTTCTCTTCTTTCCTTTTTAAAGCCTCACCAATTCCTTTTAAGTGAAGATGATTTCACAAAGTCTCACAGGCCATTTCCCATGTCCGTAACTGATTTATTACTCAGGCAGTATGGCCAAAACACTCACCTGTCCCCTCTCCAAGACCTCAAACACACCCAACCAACTCCCTGAAATCCTCACTGCCGAGCACACACTCATTTCCTGGCTACCACCAGGTCACCTGAATGAAATCAGTGAGTGCATACAAGCAACAGAGCTGTCAAGGGAAGTCCTTTTATATTAGAGCAGTGATTTGATTAAAATATTTCAAGCAGAAAAAAATCAACAAAGAGCTTGGATCTGGGGGGAAAAGTCCTGGACAAGAGATGGTGGGAAGCCCTGTGGTATCAGGAAGGGCAGCTGGCAGGACCAGTGGATGCCCTGGTGTGCTCAGGTCTTTACCCAAAGGTGTTTGTCTATGAGCAACGGGCTCCTCAAAGGTTTGCTGCTCCCAGCATCGTCTGCAAACAGTTTCTCTGACACACACGTGGAGTCACAGCCAAATAACCCCCCTCCCTGAGCTCCCAGCTTTCTGTCACTGGTGAGAGCAAACCCTTGTCCACAAGGGGTGTCTCGGTGCCTTCCTGTGTGGTTTGAGGGGGCTGCAGGGAAAGTGCCCCCCCTCCTCTGCCTGTGCTGCCCATGGTGTGGGGGGGAGGCAGGTAGGGCATGTGCAAAGCTGAGCATGGTCCCAAGTGAAAAAACCCAATTCAAACACAGAGCAAAGGCAGGATGAGCCCAGGCAGGGCTGTCAGGGCTCCCTTCCCTGCAGGAACCATCCCAGCCACTCAGAACACGGGCAGAGCTGCTCCTGAGCCTTCAGGATCTCCTTTACAGAAGACACCAGTAACTACAACACAACAAAAATCTCCCTCCCCCCCCTTTTTTTTTTCAAGGGTCTCATCACGCTGAAAACTTGCCAGGGTTTGTGACAGCACTTTTACATAAAGTTACAAGAATTCAGATTTTCCACCAGAAATCACGTTAGCGGGTGGTTGAGTGAGAAGGTCAGCATTTAATATGTCCCCATCACACACCTGCTTTTAAGTATGAAATGGAATATTGGATAAAGAGGGTTTAAAATCAAACCTGTCTCCAGCTTTGTGCTTGGGGCACCTTCACGAGGCGCTGCAGCCGCCGGGGTCGTGTTAAATCTGTTGTCGGTTGTGTCGGGATCCAAAACACAACTAAAATAACGTGTCTGTTGTGCTCAGAGAAATTGAACTGACGAGTGTGGGCACGGGGAAGATTGGGAGGAAGGACAGCTCTAAAGGCTGAGACATCTGGATTATGTATTATAATCAACAGGATCATCAAGTCCAGCTCCTGGCCCTGCACAGGTCACCCTCCAAATCCCACCATGTGCCTGAGAGTGCTGTCCAAATACTCCTGGAAGGCTGCTGGGCAGGGAGGGTGGCAAGGAAGGTGCTTGTGCTGCGGGTTCTTCTTTCACTGAGCACCTAAATCTGTATTTTTGTGTCCAGGCAGCACAGCAGGAGCCTGTGAGTGACTTTGCCCGCCCGGCCTCTCCCACAGCAGCACCAGGAAAAGGCAGCAGAGAGGCACGGGAGAGTCACCTGCACAAGGAACAGGGAGTTTTGGGGTCAACAGCATCCTTTTTGGGGGGTCTTGCAGCAGCAGCAGCTCAATATCCAAACATTTCATCTCCCAGGACAAGCTATGGCTCCCATCGTGCTGCCAGCCAGCCCAGCTGCTCCGAGCTCACCCTTTGCAGAAGTTGCTTTTTCTAGGCCCAAACAGGAAAAAAAAAAGTTGGTTTTCTTTGCAAAGGCTTCACCCCATCCCATCCCTCCAGCCCCAGGGTGGGAGCACTGCTGGGTCCCCACCAGGAAAACCACAGGGAGATTATTCACCTTGAGAGAGGGTGAAGCATCCACATCTGTGCAGGGAGGGAAAGCAATAAATAACAAATGGGAGCTGATAAAGTAACATAATGTTACTCTAATAAACCACACCTTTGTATTTCACCAGAGCTGCAACATCTGGAGCTCAGGCTGAGCCTTCCAGCTTTTGGGGGTACCTGGACCCCAAGGTTCACTCCAGCAGCTCAGATGGAAGCCCCTCGAGTTCTAACCCTCCTGGTTATCCCGAAAGTAGCCACAGGCAGGGAGCAGAGGTGATGGCTGTGTGGGCAGCACATCATTTGCTGCAGCCCCGCGGAGCCCGCAGGATTTGGGCTTTCCCGGCTCGGCAGCGCTGGAACAGCAACTGCTCCATCTGCTGGGAACGGTCCGGAGGGTGGGGAGGAGGGAGCGGAGCTGCCGCAGAGCAGCAGCGATGCTCCGGCCAGGCCCGGCACGAGAGGGGCTCCCACCGCCCCAGAAGGGATCAAACCACCCCAAAAAGGAACAGGTCACTCCAAAAAGGGTCAAAATCACCCCAAAAGGATCAAATTACTCCAAAAGAGATCAAACTGCTCCAGAAGGGATCAAATCACCCCAAAAAGGAACAAATCACTCCAAAAAGGATTGAAATCACCCCAAAAAGGATCAAATTACTCCAAAAGAAATCAAACTGCCCCAGAAAGGATCAAATCACCCCAAAAAGGATCAAATTACTCCAAAAGAGATCAAACTGCCCCAGAAGGGATCAAATCACCCCAAAAAGGAACAAATCACTCCAAAAAGGGTCAAATCACTCCAAAAGAGATCAAACTGCCCCAGAAGGGATCAAATCACCCCAAAAAGGAATAAATCACTCCAAAAAGGGTCAAATTACTCCAAAAGAGTTTAAACTGCCCCAGAAAGGATCAAATCACCCCAAAAAAGAACAAATCACTCCAAAAAGGGTCAAATTACTCCAAAAGAGATCAAATCACCCCAGAAAGGATCAAATCACCCCAAAAAGGAACAAATCACTTCAAAAAGGAACAAATCACTCCAAAAAGGATCAAAATCACCCCAAAAAGGATGAAATTACTCCAAAAGAGATCAAACTGCCCCAGAAGGGAATCAAATCACCCCAGAAGGGATCAAAGTGCCCCAGGTTAAATCAAACCTCCCCAGAAGGGATCAAATCCCCCCAGAAGGGATCAAACTGCCCCAGAAGGTGTCAAACCCTCCAGCTGTGGGGCCTTAGATGTGTGATGGGAGGGATGGCCCAAGCCTGGCCCCTCTGGCCCCATGGCCAGGGGCTCACAGGGGGGTTCTGCACCACCCCACTGATGTGCTGTAAGGACAAACCCAGACAAACCTGGATGCTGGAGGAAGAGGGGAAGAAATACTTCCCAGCTTTCTCAGCGTGGCATTTTTGTACCTCAGCAAATTGGCGTCGCTGCAGCCGCCAGTCCTTACCTTAAAATATGGGCATTTCTCTGCTGCAGCTGCTGCCCTGCACTATTTCTGAGAGCTGGGAGCGTCAATCCATCAGCACTGGAGTCTGCTGAGTGCCCAGAAATGAGGGGATATCATCTCCCAAATGAGTGACCACGGGGCTGCCGTGAGCGCTGCCAGCGCGGAGGGGAGACAGCTTTTTGCAACTTTGATTTACTGGCAATTGTTGGGAAAGAAGCAAGAGAGGAATGAAAACCCAATATTTCCATTACCGTTTACTTAATAAAAAAAAAAAGTATTGTAGGGAAGTCAGACATCATAAAATGCCCGTCCTGGCTCGGTGTTTACAGGGTCACACAATAACTCGAGCCAGAGCAGTAATCAATTCTACAAAGCCCTTTGCAGTCGAAGGCACAGACAAGTGAGTGCTCAATATCCCCAGGGCAAAGCTGCAGCCACATTTCATCGGGGCACCCCCAGCACAGCACACCCTGTCAGAGGACAAGGTGCCTCCCAGGGAGCTCTGGAGAGGGATGTTCCATTTCCAAGAAGCCTCTTTGAACAATTCTTCCTCCAGCTTCCTCCTGCCTCATCCACCCTCACCTTCTCTCCTTGATGGAGAAGGTATTTTTAACATCAAGCTCTGGAGTTCTGGCCGGTCCCTCAGGGAGAATTGCTGCCTCTGGCAATAAAAGATCACTTCTGATAAGAAGGTCTCCTCTCCCCCATCATTACACCCCCTTTCTGGGCTTCCTCTGCTCCTTCCCATTTTCACAGAATCACAGAGTGGTTTGGGTTGGAAGGGATCTTAAAGACCATCTCGTTCCAACCCCGTGGACTGGTGGGTTTAGGGGCTGCCTCGGGTCCACCCATGGTCCCATAAGTGGCTTGGGCAGCTCCCTGTGTTCAGCTTCCTGAGGAGAACAGAGCCCTTCCCCAGGTCAGTCACTTTGGGCCATATCTATGAGGATTTCCTTGAAGAGGAGAAAGTTCAGGCTGCTGCTGAAGGAAATAAAATCTCATTTCCATATGCTCAAACCTCCTCCAGCTTGGGGCTCCAGGCACAAGCCTGTGGCCCACTAGAAAGTCAGACAAAATTCTTCCTTCCTTAAGTTTGCAACCCATCCTCCAAAGACATTTAAATATAAAATAGACTGTTTCAGTAGCTGTTAATTTTGAGGCACGTGATGCTCACGAAGAACAGGACCTGGTACCTGAACCTGTTCCAGGGAGCAGCACAAGTTCCAGGGAGCAGGAGGACCTGCTGCTGTAGAGTCAAACCAGCACTTGTGCAGAGTCAACCAGCGTTTCTTATTTCCCAGTCGATAGTTTAATCTATTTTAATGATTATCAATACCGATGTTGAGTGTAATCACCTTGTCTCATACAATTGCAAGAATCTAAAAGTCAACTTGATTTTAATGGTTTATCATTAGGAGTATTATTTAGTGGGATTAAACTGGTCTTTATTCCTCCACAGCCGTTATTTAAAAGCTGTTTGGATGACCCCCCTCATCCTGGAAGGAATCAATGCCCTGTCTCCATCCCATATATTTCCAGCAGCATCTCACAAGCAGCCACACGATCACCAAGGTACTACAGACTGCTAATATTCATGAATCATCCCTGCTACATTAAGATTTCCTTAAAACACACCCCAGCAGTGGCTGGATTTGCCTCTCCTGGTGTGATGGGGGCCATTAACACTGTTCTGCCCTCAGGATGGCTGGGAAACACTCAGGGACAGGGATTTGGAGGAGCTGGAGCAGCTCTTGCTGCAGTGCTGAGCTTTCAGGGGACGGGTCCAGACCTGCTGGAGCAAGTGCTGTGGTACCAGGACAGCTCTGGGAACATCCCTGTGGCTTCCCAGGGCCACGTGGTGCCCACAAGTGGCACAACCCAGCAGCAGTCAGGGCTCATCCAAGCCTGGAACGTGGGAACTGGGCTTCTCCAGCCCTCTGTCCCTGAGACACCAGGGAATTGTTGTGCTGCTGAGGGTACGGCCGAGGCCCTGCCCTGGCTCGGTGTGGTGGCATCAGCTCCCTGCAGCCACTGAACCAAGTCTTTTCCTTGTTATCCATTGACTCTTCCTCATTTTCTGTTGCCTGAATACTAAGAAATACCATTTGCAGGGACTCAAGTCCTGGGAAAGTTCCTTGTGGTTCCCCCCTAGCTAAAGCTTTGATTTTTGTAACCTGCCGCTTCCCACCAAAGGGGCTGCGCTGACATTTAACTCTTCACTTAAAATTCCACCTGGTTTTCCCTGGCATCCCTGAGGTGAGAGAGGACTATGCAAGCAAACCACGATGGAGAAGCAGGACAGGGTGGGATAATCCTGCCTGAGGTTCTTGGATAAAGCCCTGGCCGGGTGCAGTGGGAGCCCCGACACGGCCTCGGCCGCCGCTCTGGGAACCTGAAAACAAACCTGGGTTTCTTGCTGTGCTTTTGGCACGGCTGAAAACGACCCCCCTCCCTCTGGGACTGCACTCAGAACATCGGGGCAGCAGCTGCTGCTGCTTCCAGAAGATTCCTCAGACCTGAAAAGCTGGAAACAGAGGGAATGAGATGCCAACAGTGGAGGCGCTCCCTGGTTGTGATGAACCAACTTCCCTTTGGCCCAACACCTGTTTTGTCAGTGAGAACACAAGGATGAATTTTGGGAGACCTTAAACTCCAACAGGCAGTCAGAAGTTGCAAATTAAGCACATTTTTCTTATTTTAAACACAGTTTTCTCACTGAAACAAGTGGTCAAACTCGACGTGTGACAGCCAGGAGTAACTCCAGCCCTGCAAGAGTCTTCTGAGGACAACAGGGAACCATCTGAGCTAAATGATGCGATAATTTGTTTAAAAATAAAGCCCTGAGGACATTTTAGATGTTTCCCTTAGTTAATGAGATTTCCATGATAGTTATAAAAATAAAATTAGCACACAATGCCGTTAATCTGGGATTACAAGCAGCACCAGGGAAGAATTAGTAAAATAAATCAAGAAGATTAAGACACTTTGCTTTCCATCAAAGTAGCTGGGATGGAGCTGCACGCTGTGCTTTCCTGAGATTAAGGAAGAGGTGATCAGGATCTGCCCTTCAGCCTCTAACCTGGAATATTTGGGCACAGAAATAACATTTTTTCCAAGTATAAGCATTTTCTTAACCCATGGACTTATATTTGGCCTATCAATAAATAACTATCACTGCTTCACACTTAAAAATTTAAATTATTTGCCATCAAAAGCTTCACATCAAATCACAGCAACTTTCTACACCCCATATTTGGCTGTTCCACTAACCAGTATGAAACGGGGATAAAAAGCCATCCCAAAATAGGATTACACAGAGCAGCAATAAAAGGGGAAATAATCTTTGAAGAAGTGATGGAAGAACAAATTCTAAGGGCATTAAGAAGGAACAAGTCATGGTTTCAATCACCAGCCAGGCAAGGATTGCTAAGCTCGTGTGTACAGCACATAAATCTGCGAGGACGACAAACTGCAGATTAATTCATGGACTGAAAAGGTTAATTTTTAATACCCTTCACTCACTTCAGAAATCAGGGAAAGTACAGACTGAAACTAATAAAGGAACAGTCCTCTGAGGTGGATCCTCAGAAACCCTTCCCAGAGAAAACCACTGCAGTTTTAGTGCTTTTGGCAGGAATTTAAATCCAATCAATTGAAGTAATCAGTTAATTTTGTTATTTTAAAATAATGTTATTATTTATTTATAATTATTATTATACATTATTTAGTAATGTTATTCATTCAGTTTCATTATTTAAAAACAAAATTAAATTGTATCCCTTTTAACTTACCTGAACTCAAAGGAGCTTCATGATCAGCCCAAAGCTCATACTGACCTACCAAAACCCATCCCTGTTATTCATGAACTTTGTGAATTATACACATTATACACATATTCAATGAAATATTAACAAGAAGTTTATTCTTTGAGGTAATTTATTCAAGTTTTGTTCCAACACAACACAGTATTGCAAAAAAAAAAATAAAATCTGCAATTCAAGGGTTTTTTTCCTTAGTGGTGTTTATGGAACACAGGAGTCACCAAGACAACATATGTAGGAAACATTACGTGGACTAATGAAGATATGCAGTAATTATAACCCTTGGAACAGCCAGGAATTGGTGTATAAATGCTTTAACTCCTAAAAATAAGAGTCAAATAATAATTCAGAGTGATATTAGTAAGAGCTGTACATGAGGCTCCCACCAGGATCGATAACAGACCCTCTGCAGTGAAGTTAATTAATTACAGGATGTTTTTCTGATGGATCAAACATTGAGTATGAATAAAACAAAGGCAAATCTTGCCATGCAACACACCTGGACTGAGCTGTAGCTCCAGGCTGGGTTCAAGGCACAGGGATAATTTCATCCATCATTTTTAAACCAATTGTGCTACAAGATGTGTGGATTCATCTGAAAATAAACAATCACCCCACAACATGCACTGTATCCATGTCAAATAAATGTTTCTATTGCTGTGAGTCCGTGCTACAGCTAAAATCAGGGAAAAAGTCAGGATAAAAATGATATGTTTGGAAACAACACAGTAAATGTTAAAGATTACTGGCATCACCTCCAAACACCACAATCCACACAAGAAAGCTTCAGATTTGCTCTAATTCCTGGACTGTGATCCATTCATTTCATCCTGACTGAGGAATTTACTACACAACCAGATCATCTTTTCCAAATCCTACTCAAGGCTCATTTTCAGCATTTCTTTAGGGCAAAAAGTTTCATCATATTTTACCTGGAACAGTAGAAAAGGGAAAACAAATTAAAATTCTAACTCCAAGCTTCAGATCCCTTTGGGCACATGGCTCAAATATCCAGGAAAATATCCTTTCCACCTCATCTGGACTTGCAAGAGTCCAAAGTGTGAAATTCAAGAGGAGAAGGATAGGAAAAAGGTTAATCTAGGAAAGATGTGGAATAAAACACGTTGCCCTGCACCATTCCAGCATCAGTACCCTAAATTCAGTGGGGTGGGATGAGCCTGGTAAGGAGGGGAGGTTATTAAAAAGCTATTAAAAAAAACTCTTCTTGGCAATAGATCTGGGCCTGAGGAGAAAACACTGTTCTCATCTCCTGCAAAAGTCTAGGCAGTTAAATTTCCAGGTGTTGACACCCAGACAACAAATGACTCAACATTGAATGCTGTTTTCAACAGGAGTTGTGCAATTAGACATAATTATTTATTCCCATTGTAAACCAGAGCCTTGGAAACAGTGCTGAAGAAAAAGAATTAACAAGTATGTACTTGTTCTTTTTCCTGATGGTTCCAGCTCTCAAGTAAAATTATTGACTAGGAGCACAGCCAGGCTTTAAATAAAATAAATTTAAAAAAAAAAATCAGAATTCTTCAGAAGTTTTGCTGGATAATTGGGGAGTTTTATATTTGAATTTTGAACTTGACTCAAACCACTTTGTTTTCTGGTAGAGGTTATGGATGAGGGCGAGCAGGGAGTCTCCAACATGAGGATCTGCATGGAATAAGGTTTAAAAGGGCTGTGGAGGAGCACTGGGCATCATCACCCTTGGCCACCAAGCTTTTAAGGTGAATAAATGATAAGCACAAGTTATATATGTGGAGCTTATAAAAGAGCATTTCCAGATTATGGTTTTGGAGCAAACGCCCTCAGCTGCTTCTATTTTTTTAAAAAAATGCTAAACTGCCAAGAATACTTAATACAGGAACTAACTTGTTGCTTAAGCCTGACTTTCTGGGGGAAACTTTAAGATCTGAGCAGCCCAAAGTGGAGGAGACAAACCAAAGTGAGTTCCACAGTAAACTTCCTGACAGCCACAGAGCTACATATCCAATTTGTTCCACGAAATTAAGCTATTTAAGGACAATTTGAGAACTGAGATGAATTTAAAAACTTGACTTTTAAAAACTCAGGACAAAACCAAGCACTTACAGGAGTGCAGGGAAGTTGCTGGAAAACTCTGGTACATTTTTAGCACCATAATTAAATTCCAAAGCGTGGTGTTTTGTGGAAGGACATAAAGGATCCCAAAGGTGCAGGAGAAGTCTGTGTACAGACTCCTGCTGAATAAACTCGGGCTATTGAGTAACAACCTGACTGTGCTTAATGAAAGGAGAACACGAGGAGGAGCTGAACACAGCCCTGACAATGGCTGATGGCAAAGGAAAGAAAACAAGGCAAAAAAAACCTTGGTGAAGGGCTCTGTCTGTCCAAACACAAAGCAGAGTTGTTTGGGTTTGGAGGGAGCAGGGGAGGAAGGACACAGGGCAGGAGGTGGAGAGAAAAAGAGGAAGTTTTCCAGAAAAACTTGCATTAGGTTCAGTCTTTTAGAAACTTAAGTGGTGGCTGCTGCAAAACCAAGGGCAGGAACTGCTCCTTGACTGATTTAATATTTTAAAATATGTAGTATTGCATCCTTGTGTGCAAGGGGAACGTTAAATAACCATGCACAGAAAATAAAGCTCTAATGAGATCCAAACCTGGACTAAGCATCTCCAACAAGACCCTTTTAAACCCTGAGCTCCTCAAGATCCTGAGAAACTTCAACCACCTCCTGCTGTAAAGTGGAAGGAAACATTTACTGGAAAAGAAAATGTGTCTAATTTATAATTCCAGTGTGTAATGCCATGAAACTCCTCTTAGAATGAAAAGGAGGACAGCTCCTACTTTACAAACAATTGGGCACTTGCATTATTTATGGAAATTACTGGCTTATTGTGCAACCAAATAACTGCAGCCCCCAAAGGAATGGGATGAGAATGTTACCCTGTTAAACCCAGACTCCAGGGCAATCCTGCACTGTGGCTGCTCTTCCAGCCCATTTGTTCCCAGAATTACTCTCTGCCAGCCCTGGCAGGTGGAAGCCAAGGAACAGCAGCAGACACAGAGCGAGTGAACTCCTAATCCTGCCCTGGACCTTGAGAAATGAGGGTTTATTTTCCACCTAATGAAACTCTGGGCACAATCAGGAATAAAGTCCACTAGAATTAGGCAGTTTCTGCAACTACTCCTCAAAACAGAGACTGGTACACAAATACCAATTAGGAAACATTTCTCTCTTAGAAATTAGGACTTTTTTGGGTTAATTCCTCTGTTTTCCAAAGCCCAGGTGATCCCATTCTTTGGTTTCTGGACTAAAGTGATGTATAAACGTCGGATTTTCATCTTCTTGCTTGGCAAGAGACAGTAATGAAGCTCTTTCTAAAAGCACTGCCTTCCTTACCTTCAGGGCTTCTCGAAGCAGGAGGTCTGCTTTTGTTTTCTCTTGATTACAAATACTTCAGCCATTTCCAACTAACACTCTGTGCTCCACCAGATTCCTGAGAGCTCCTCACCCTGATTTGGGAGCATCTGTTTTCCATATAATTCGAACTGGAGGACTATTAGCAAGATTGGATTCAGGCCCCAATCAAGAGGGAACCCAGGAATTAATGTCATGTGCAGGCTGGCACTGAGATCCCAGGGCAAGGGATGGAGGGAGGGGGAGCCTTAGGGCCAACATCAAGTTGATTTTCAGAGCACATCACAGAAAGACATCTGCAAATATGTACAGAACGTACTGTGAGGGTCATCAAGATCAAGTTCTAGGGGTTTTTTTGGGTAAATAAATACAGATTTATGTTTCCAGCCGGGGGCTGGGGCAGAAGAAAGCCACTGCTTTGTTCATGGAGTGAAATCCTGAATGCCCCCAGTCTGCTCACAGAATAAACTGCACTGTCCCATGTAAGATAAAACTGCAGGTTGATTCAGAACAGGTCAGGAACCACAGTTGAGTCTCCCCAGTTTGGTGGGGTGTTTGTGCAGGATGTTTTAAGCAGTGCTCAGAGCCTGGGACCTGCACTGACCCTGGAATGCAACGGTGCATCCCAAGGCCAGGGCTGGCTCTCCAGTCACTCATCCACTTTCAGTGGCTTATGAAATTCCTTTAATCAGAAAGACAAGACTGATGCCTGGGAATCATAACTTCTGGAGCAGCTCCAGGTAAATCTGGGAAAGAACTTCCCCTTTAATCTGGAATGGATTAACTCAGTGTGCTGCAGCCCTGCTGAAATCACTTCAGCCTGGTTTGAGTTCAGGGAGTGAAGCACCAAGAGGTTTTCACACACAAACCTACAGTTCTTACCTGAGGAAAAAAATCAAAATATCTCCTCTTTAAGCTCTTTCAAGTGGAAATCCAAGATATAGCAACAACACAGGTGACTATAAACCAGTAATGCCCAGTGAGAGCATCCCTGTGCAAAGGCTTTTAAAGCAAAGGCACAACATTAAAGATTTTGCTTGTCCTTTCTTGGGCACAAAATGCCAGTGCTCCACCTAGAAAGAGCAGGGCTAACAATAACTGATACACTGTGGGAATCAGGTATGAGTATATTAATTATAAATATATATCAGTTGTAGGGGTTTAGGTTTGCCCAGGATTTTCAAGACACTGGCACATGAACCTGGAGAACTGTGTAGCTGGTTGGCCCTTCATGACTCAGAGAGCAGAGCTGGTTTTCAGAGGCCCAAATTTTGCCCCAAATTCTGCACAGTTAAGGGCTGCTGCAGCTTTGCTTTGTTAAATTCTATTTTCTGAACCCAAATTTGCCAAACCCTCACTGTTTGTCTCTGATATGAACACGGTCTTACAACAGCAACGACATTTTAAATGAAATCTCAAAGCTGTGATGCTGTATTTGCATTTAAAAACAGGGATGTTTGGGGGTTGTTTTGATATGTTTGGGGGTTTTTGAGGGGTTCTTTGCATTTATCAGACAGCAAACCTAAGAGAAACAGCACAATGTGCACCCAACCCCCCCAACTTGCAGTATCTACTTATTGTCTCCAAGATACAAATCACCCTGTGCAATGTGGGTATTTTAGATAAACCTGCATTCTCATCAAGAATTATCATTATAAAAATCACACAAATTATTGCCCAGAAAGAAGATTTTATGATCAGATTAGGAAAAAAACGTGATTTCAAAAAAATCCACTTAGTTTCTGATCCACTTATTAACAAGCCTATCCTGAGAATCTCTCTTATAACAGGAAAAGGATAGAAAAATGTCAAGAAAAAGGACTCCAAAGCTGCCAACGAGCCAAGGAAGGTGGTGAACAAAGTAGAGGCCCCTGGAGGATTTGGTTTTGGGCATCTTTAAGACAAGGCTCAGTCCATAGGTGCAGTTTCCCATCATGGCCAAGGCACAGAGCAGGTAAGAGGTGCCTTCTGTGGACCTTCTTTAGAACTAAAACACAAATTTGGCACACATGTTGTTTAAACAGATACTTTATAAATACATATTTCAACATTTCTTTGTATCACATTAACCAGTTCTAGATAATTTTGTAGCATAACACATTTAAAGACTTTCTTTTCCACCTCTTCCTGGGCTCTGAATTTTCTCAGTTTAGCAGTTTTAGCACAAATCACTGAAAATACAGGGATTGTTACAGTTCTTAGAACTCTGGTTAATGCCATTTAATGCCATTTTTATGGAAGTGCAAACAGTGAGGATAATCTGCTTCCAAATGCTAACTAGTTCTTAAGGAATCTGTTAAGAAATCAGTATTTATAGTAGATCTGTTCGAAAATAGTGTGGCATTCCAGTGAAAGAAAAGGCAGAGAGGGGATATGAATAAGCTTAGCAATTAATTAACCATTTCCATAATCAATTGTCTGTATAAAAGTGACAATGGAAAACCTTCTGGTCTTTTGAAGTGTTTGTTGATCTTTTTTAAATATACCAAGAGTGAAAAAATAGAAGACAGTTTAATGGCACCTTTCTGAAAAAGGGGCTAAAATTCTAAACTATCTTTATTTCTAACTTTTATTCCCATGGTTGGTGTCTTAGGGTGGAATAGTTTGGAGAAGGAAAAGGGGAGATGTTATTTGCTCATGACAACAATCATATAAAGCATTTTCCTGCTCAGCTCTGATAAATGCAGCTGTAAATACTTCACTTCTTCCTCCTCTGCCAGTCAATCCTCTTCCAGCCATCAAAGACCATCATTTCCCTAAAATTTTCTGAATAGGAGAAAAAAAAAAACAAACTGTAATTTTTTTTTTTTTTCTTTCCCATTTTACAGTCCCAAAAGCAAAGTGGGGATTGAGGGAACTCCACTGTGAGGGAGCATCCAACATCTGCAGCAACAGAGAGTGAAACACCCAAGTCCACTCACCCCAAACTCACGTTTTGGTAGGGCTGAGGGAATCCTGCCCAGGTAAAACACCCAGAACATGGAGCCACAGATGAAGCCTGACATTTCCACCACACCAAGGGAGCTCTGCAAAAGAAAAAGCAAGAATGGCCTGGGGCCTTTCAGAGGATTAAAGTCCAGGGGCTGATTCTCTGGACAGACGTCCTTGCAAAGCTGCTCTTCAAGCGACCAAAGAGGTTTCACCTTTATCTCCCAACAGTGCAGATCAAAACCAGGCTTTGGGAAATGGCACCAATACCAATCCATGCTAAAGAAGCCCAGGAACAATAATCCAAATCAAAACTAACAACTGGAGCTCAAGCCACTCCAAAAAAAAAAAAAAAGAAAAGAAATGCATCATCCTGTCTGGAGAAAGCAAAATACTCATTTTTCACAGCTTAAGAGTTTTCTCACTCTGGCTGTGTTTTGAAAATAAGCTGCTTCCCTGCTGGGCCATGCTGCTGGATTACAATTATTTCCCTGGCATTAGCAGGAAGGCCATCAAACTGCTGGAATAGCCCGTGAACTTTCCTGCTGGAACGACAGCAGCAGGTACAATGGGGATTTTCCACTTTTATTGATTTTTTGGGGGGACTGTGTGGGCTCCACATGGATGTTTACAGCACTTCACACCAGCAGAAATACAACATTTATACACATTATCCCAGAGATGACCCAAAGGACTGAACAAGCCCAGGAAGCTGCTAAAAGAAGCGATTTTATAACCTTTTTATTTGGGGATTTATGGGTAAAACACCCACATACATGATTTCTAAATCATTGTTTAAAAGTCCAGATTTCTTTGAAGGACACAAACTTTTCAAGACACTTTTGGGTGGGAATTTTTTTTGGGGGGAATAGAAGCAGGCAAGAACTTACACTATTTCTTGGGATTGCTGTGCTCTGCTCCTGGTTCCTCAGCAGCAGCTGAGAGAGGGCAGGGACACACAGAGCTCCACACACCACGACCCAGGAGATGCAGAAATTCCTCAGGTTGTGGCTGCCTGGAATGACACACAAACAAATTAGCTGGAAAAATAACATCTGCTGTTCATTTGAGGCCACTTGCTGTTTGCATTACAAATATGTAAATGTAAAGGTAGAATTTCACGTCTCTTTTTCTTGGCAGCAATGTCAGTCCCACCTCTCTTTTTTCCTGGGCTCTGTGCCCACCCCTGCTCACTGTCACAGTTGTGCTTCGTGCAACAACTGAGTAGTAGTGAGGGAACAGAGAGAAAATGTTCATGCTCACCTTATCTCCTACATTAACCCCTAAAAATTTATCATTAAATAACAGCTGATACACAGAAAACTGCTGAGCTGAAGTCTCTTTCAATATATCTTGATTAAAGACTGCAAAAGCAAGGATATTTGACATGGAAATGACTAAAATATCATTATTTATGATTATGTAAGTTTATTTATATTTCTGTGACTGAGGTTTATGTAATCCAAGGGCCGTGCTGGACCAGTCCCCTTGTCCATGGTTAGTTGGTATCAAGCCTTCCTGAGACTCACAAAGTCTTCTTGGACACTTCAAGACAACTTGAAATGCTACAGAAATGTGGAGCCACAGCATCCTCTGTACCTGCAAGATGCTGCTGCAGCCCTGCAGTCCCTGCCAGCAGTGACACAGACTGCTGTGGCCTCACTCAGCCTGTCCCAAGGACAGTTTGCAGTGCAAACAGCACCGACTGAGCTCCACAGGCTGCACTTGGAGGTGCAACACCGACCCCCTTGTGCCCAACTGCTCCAGAAGTGGGTCCTGAAAAGCCTCTTGGAAGGTTTAATTCCTCCCTCTCCAGCTCTGCAAACCTCTGAGCTGACAGCCAAGATGCACCAAAGCCTGGGTTTGTTCTTCAGAGGAGGCAGCAGGAAGGAAATCCCTCAGCACCGACCCATCTCCAGGTTTATTATCAGTTCCACATTGAAGGAATCTGCTTTATCCCTGTTTAGGCTGCTGGGAGGCATCTGGTTTGCTTCAGCTTTTTGTTACCTCTGCTCTACCACGGATTTTCTTTCTTTCTTTTTTTTTTTCTTCTCCTTTCTTTTTTTAGATGGATGAGTTAATGGTTTTGATTGGATACAACATGAGCTGAGCTTTCTGTCTTCCATGTCAGACAAAACAGTAGTTCGTGGGCAGGCTGAGCTCTCCAACCACTGCCAGGTTTTCTGAAGCACAACCCAAGTAATTTCATCCCCCCTGAATATGTTTTGTTAAATGCAGATATTGAAACAGAACACATGAAGATGTCAAGATATTCGATGCTATAAGCAAATAAAGTCAGGTTTCAATCAACATGGAGGAAACCAACTGAACCCCACAAAGAAATGAGAATTGCTTTCAACTCCTGCAGACTTCCACAAAAAAACCCCAGGGAATAAGTTAAAATATGGAGCCAGATTCCACAAATCTATTGCCTTTTTTATGTCTGTATAAAGTGAAAGTACTACATGGAAAATATTTTAAGATATATGTGGGTCAGAAAAGAAAATGAAGGGGAGAGGAAGGGAAGAAGAAAGGGAAAACTGGAAGCAACAGGGAAAACAGGGAAGCAATAGGTCTGACAACTCCAACCAGAATTTGTACACTCTTTTTTTTATCCCTCTGAAAAAAAAAAGTCTTAAAATGCTGTAGGGAAATATGTCAGTATTTCTGTGCTACATCCTGGAGAACACTTCAATCACTGAAAAAACTTACATTTTGTCACCTTCTGATTCTTGAGCTTATAGTAGGCAAATTGTGAAATCATAATTAGATCCATGTTAACATAAAAAACAGCAGTGACAATCTGAAAGAGAAGATACATTTGCTTGTTCAGTAGACAAATAGTCTGAAACACCTTAACTGCATGGAAATGTTGCTTCATAATCATAATGGGAATGACAAACACCAAATCACTGCCAGAAAAACAGTATCAAGGTAAATATTTGGGAAATTATGACTTGTTTTATGGATGGCACATCAGTGAGCAGAATACAGAACTATCTTCTCTCGCAGTATTTGGCTGTGCAACTTTAAGTTGTCCCAGATTTTAAAGAGAGAGTTTGAAAAGGATAAATGAAAAAGCAGGAATATTGGCAGATTACCTGGATTGGCAGCTGATTTGTTCAATAGCAGCCTCTGAAGCTGGTGAGATCTCCAGCAATCCAGCCCAGCAGGAAGCCCCAGGACAGTGCTTGATCCTCTCTTCCACTCTGGCAGGAAACGTGAATTTGGCTGGAACAAATTCCAGAAGAAACTGTAAAACACTGTAAGCAAAAAAAGGCTGAATAAGCTCTGAACTTCAACTTCCAAAACATGAAAAGGGAAAGAATCAAACTGCAGCCACAGGAGAACTATCACACCAATGCCACACTTCCCTTCTGAGGAGGAATTCGAGGTCACTGCAGCTCCCCACGTGCTGCCCCAACACAGAGGGCACAAATCACAAGCCCGACACCTTCACGTGCTCCTTGCTGGTGGCCTGCACTGAAACAGCATTTCCTGGCCACCAGAACTGCAGCACGAGTATTCCACACCCCCCTGCTGTAAATACCAGCCCTTCAAAGGCTGAAATAAGAAAAACCTCTGTTATTTCACACAGAAGGGCTCGGAATGAACAGAGAGTTGACAACTACACTTAAGGCTCTAACCTGGAGAGCTGGGATTCAGCTGCACAAGGAAGAGCAGGGAGCAATCCCAAACCTGAGGCCATCACACATACCTGGATGAATTCCATGCTCACTCACATGTCAGTTTTAATGCAATACCCCTTTCCAACTGATATCTCCACTCCCATTCCTGAAGCTCAACAACTCCCTAAGCGTGGTTTTACTTCACTTGTTTCCACAGCCCTTTTTTTACCAGCGCAGTAAATGACATCCCCCTTATGGGACAGATTTGGAGTCCTATTGCTCTTCAGGCATTTTTACCTGCTGGGATCATTCCTACTTTTGCTTTGCCATCTCCTACCTACAAACCTGAAGCCAGTGACCAAAGAGCAAGTGATTCAGCACTATGGAAGTGCCAACTCAGGTGCTGCTTCTGACCTTTTCCCAATCCCGATTTAATTGGCAGGAGGAAGCACGACAGGACTGGTGACAGGGCATGGGATTGAAATAAACCTTGAGCAGCTCCTGCTGCAAGTGCACACACACAACTCAGGGTGCAGAAGATAAGAGGGAAGAGGTGATTTATTCTCATTTTCTCTAAGTGGCAGAGATTAGTGTCAAGTCAGTACAACAGCACAGTACATCAAGCTCATTTGTCAACCACCAAATATTTTTGCAAACACGAACAACATGCTTCTCTGGCATATTATATCTGTATTATGCAGGCAGAGGAACGTATCCAAGATAAAATAACCAAAAAAAAGGAAAAGAAAAAAAAGGCAGCTTTTGCAAAAGGCTCCAGGCAAGATTACTCATGTTTGAGAAGTGCTTAAGACTCTGAACTCACTGCAGAGCAGCAAAGAGGAAGCAGAGGATGGAGAGGAGCCCTGTGATGATGCTCCAGAACTGCTCTCCACGTGCTCCTCCAGCAGGTGCCAAATCCAGGGGGTTCCACGAGGCACAACCTCCTGCTCTCTGCTGGGGGGGCACCCAGAGCCCCTGTGTGCAGCTGGGCAGCCGTGACTCAGTTCCAGGAGTCGATTCCTGCCTCCGTTTCCACCCCCTGCAAATCCCCAAATCCGGTTACGGGTGCGGAAGATCCGCTCTGAAAAGCCCTCTGCGTCCAGGAGCTCCCACTGAGCTCCAATCCCAAAAAAACCTGCCAAATTCCAAGGCACAAACACAGCCAGTGTGGAGGAGGCATTACCCACACAATACTTGCTCGTATGTGCTGGTTACAGACAGAAATTGGACTTCCAAGAAGGAAAAAACACTTGGTGGTCCCTCACGTTCATTAGCTCTTGATAAACACTCCAGTTCTGGATCACTGCAGCATTTCAGTCTGAGGTTGTGTTGGATGAGACTGGCAGTGACACTGAAGGGACAGAAATCTGCTACAGCATAAGCTAAACCGAGGAAATTGTTTGAATTTAAGACCAAAACTCTGATTTTCACATTAAACGTGATGCCAATAAAGCCACAATATTTTCTTTTGAGGCACTAGCCCAGATTCTGAACAGTCTACTCACTCTTATAAAATAAAATTACATCAAATACTTATACATTTGTTGCTTTCCATGCAACTAATCTCAAGGTAATGTTCATGAGACTTCAGGTTTTTGTGTTTTGTAAATGCTGGAACGAGTTTTCTGCAGGAACTGGCTCCCTCTCCAGAGAACTGTCCTCACTGGACCTAAAATAATTAAACAATACAAATACAACATATATTCACACACTGAGAAATCACCTGAGCCTGAAAGATATTTTCAGTTTATTCAGCTTACGCTGGTGAAGTTATTAGACTTTGTAGCCACCTCTGAAAATAACTCTTAAAGTGTAAGAAAATGTTGGTTTAAGTATTTTTTTCTCATTTCTGCAGCTGAGCAGAGTCGCTAAAATGGGAGAAACCTCCAAAAAATGAATATAGCACTTAAAACAGTGCTGAAAAATGAGGCTTCAAGTGGTTTTTAAAGCCATGACTGAATATCATGACTAAAGTTGGACCCACCCATGCAAAAGGTCTGTTGTAAGATCCAGGACTGGGTGGCAGCGAGTCCAAGGAAGGCACTGCAGCTCCTCTTCTGCTCCAAACCCTGCAGCTATTCTGGAAAACCAAACACTTTAAAAAGTGGTGGGAATCAACCACTTCCACTTCCCAGCTGAGCTTTGGCCACTTCACACATTTCAGGCTCATGGATGCTCTTGGGTTGTTGTTCCTTCACATTTAGGCAGCAGAATATTTGTGTTGCCACTCCCTGGGACTGTAATTTTAATATTACAATAATTGCTGTTTTTCTTAAAGCCCTGGTAAAAAATATTCTGTCCCAGGAAGAGCAAAGCCAGGAATTCCACGTGAAAAGAAGATGAGGAGAATGCCAGGACATTTCTTCCTGCAGTACTGTTGTCAATGATGAGAAAATCACAGAATCACAGAATGGTTTGGGATGGAAGGGACCTTAAATATCATTTATTTCAAACCCTCAAATAATAAAATTACATTAAAAAGTGATTTATGTTCTTCTTACAGTTCTTTGCCTTCATATTCTCTCTTAGAAATAGTAGTTACTACCATTTGGAAAAGTTCCAGTGAAGGTGATATTTTCACAGAACAGTTAACTTGGACCCTTGACATCATCTGTATCTGCAAAGGTTTAGTGTTTGTCCAGCTAAAAATAAAACTGATTTGGTAAATATTTGGATATTTATGAATAAGGAATCAGTCACTTGAGACTCTTGTTTGCAAACATTTTCCCATTTTAACGCCCTACTCTGGAGTAAATAAACAGAAATAGACAACGGTTTAGAAGTGAAATCCACTTTATTAAGGACAGCTTCAGAGTGCAGATGAGGAAAAGCAAGTTTTCCTTGGGATTTGGGAGCCTTGCCCCAGCTCCTGTGCCTCTCCAGCTGCTCTAACAACCTGTGTTCCTGTGTGTTCCTGGATGTCAAATCACAGACACTGCAAGTGATGTGTGAGGATGTCACATACCTGTGTCTGGCACATCTGCAAGGGCTCTAAACCGCCCCTGATAACAGCTCAAACGCCCTAAAGCTGCTCAGTTGTACAATATTCACCATTAATTACTGCTGGGGGAAAGCAAAGGTGGAGCTGAGCTCCGGAGTAAATCAGGGCTCCTGCAGACACGTCCCACTATTAACCTGGTCGTTGGGTTTTGGCTTAAATTACCCTCTAAAAGCATTTTTACACATTTCTGACTGCGAACGGTGCCCGGGCAAACTGCACCTGGAAATCCATCCCAGTTCCCACGGAACAATCCCAGCTTATCTTAACCTGGGCTAGGGAAGGCAGGGGGTGGAACGAGATGGGCTTTAAAATCCCTTCTGGCCCAAACCACTCTGGGGGATTATGCGATTCTGTGCATCTACGATCTTATTAAAAATAACAAACCAAATAAAACCAGCGGAACATCAGGAAGCGCCTCTTGTTCACCGGGAGAGCCCAGCGGGCATCATCGCCTCCCCGGGAGCCCCAGGGATGCTGCGGGAACGATGTCCCCTTCTCCAGGAGGGGGGGAAAGGGGGTTCCTCGGGGGAAAAACGGGAACGGGGACGGGAAGGAGCGCCGGGAATGGGAAGGAGCGCCGGGAATGGGAAGGAGCGCCGGGAATGGGAAGGAGCGCCGGGAATGGGAAGGAGCGCCGGGAATG
>JAWWLV010000011.1:1261638-1277898 GCA_035041135.1 Platyrinchus mystaceus | reverse complement strand
CGGGAATGGCGCCGGGAATGGCACCGGGAATGGGAAGGAGCGCCGGGAATGGGAAGGAGCGCCGGGAATGGGAAGGAGCGCCGGGAATGGCAGCGGGCACAGGGGCGAACACTCGGAGCCGAGCGGGGCCGGAGCGACCTGCGGGGCTGCGGCTGCTGCTCCGGGCTGCGGAGGGACAGAGGGAGGACCGGGATGAGAGGGATAAGCGGGATAATCGGGACAGCCGCCCCTTCCCTTCCCTTGCCTTGCCCTTGGAAGGGCCGCGGCGCCCTCTGCGGGCCCCGGGAGGGACCGTGTGCCCTCCGCCGACTTCAGAACTCCTCCTGCCGCGAACTGCATCGCTCTGCTAATTTGTCAATGGTCTTAATTAAACCCTCTAATTGGTCCCTTTAATCGTAAGCTGCGCTGGGCCTTGAGTTATTCTTAGCCTGCTGCTGTGGGAGCAGAGCTCGGGAAAAACCCCTAAAACTCAATTTTAAGTTTTGCTGGGCTGACCTTGATGGGCTTCGGCGAACGAAGCCCGGGGAAGAAATATATGTTGGGCATCTGGAAGGACGTTTGGCAAAAACCAGAAGAAAAGGAGGAAGGTGAACAAAAGCTTAGTGTTTGGTTTGGGAAAACCCCACCAGAGGGGGAAAAGATACTAAAAAAGACTAAAGATATGGACTAATTTTTACGGAAAATGAGAAGTTAATAACCAGCAGAAGGTAGAGCGCTAACTGATGAAAGAGAACTATATAATTTAGAAACAATCTCTTTGTTTGCTAAAAACATATGAATTAAGAATTATTATGAATTAAAATATATGAATTAAGTATTATTATGGGCAACCTGTGCCAGGGCCTCACAGGGAACAATTTCTTCCCGGTATCCCACCTAACCCTGCCCTCTTTCAGCTTGAGCCCGTTCCCCCTTGTCCCATCACTCGATGCCCTTTGAAAAGCCCCTCTCCACCCTCCTTGAAAGCCCTCTTTGGGTGCTGGAAAGCTGGGCATGAATATTTTAAAATATTTTGATAGGAAAAAAGTGTTGTATAATTTACTGCATTTTTAATACAGTTTTACTTTCTATTCTCACGCAGGCTCATCATTTCTGTGGTTGCCGCAGCCTGGCTAATTAACACAGGGTTGGGAGGATGATTAAAGGAAGGCTCTGGGTATCTGCATTGTTCTGGTTTAATTGCTGCTCAAGCAATGATTCAGAGTTGGTTTTGGCAGTTGAGCAGCGTTTGTCTGGCACTGTGAAATTCCCTGTTTGTATCCATGAGACTCATCTGTTGTCCATGGGCAAAAGCACGAGGATTTGTAACATTTTTAGCAGCAGGCTTGTGGAAGGAACAGGTTTGGTTATGTGCCCTCCAAGGTTCTTGGAGGGGGGACAGGGCTGGGTCTGTGGCTGGTGCAGGGCAGGAATCAGGCTGGAAGGAGCCCCCACACCACAGGACCACAGAGGATCATTCCTACACCTCCTGTGGGACCCAACCCAGAACTGGCTGTGCCTGAAGCACCCGAGGGCAGTGACAGGAGCAACCATGTGAGCAACTGGAGAGGATAAACTAAGCCACAAATGCTCCTCATCATCTGTGGAGGCAAACAAATGGAACCTGGAAAGCGTTTTTGTGCTGAGGACACTGATAGACCTTGCTGGCCCTGAGCAGCCTCACCTGGGGCCTCCATCCACACCTTCTCAGCAGCCCCAGTTCAGCTCAAGCTGAGTTTTCCACAGTCCTGGATTGACCTCAGATTGATGCCATCAGCAGCTCAGCTCCTGCAAGCACATTATAACCTGCAGCCATCCCTGTTTCCTGGCTGGGCTTTGGATCTGTGCCGTAGCCTTGTCACAGGTCCTGCCTCTGACCTTGTCTCCTTTTCTTCCTGGCTGTATTTAAAAATGCATGGCATTAATCGTAAGGAAAAAAGGAGCAAAATAGCAATTTACATATGGAAAATCACCTCCAGAGACTAGAAAACTTTTCCAGAAATAGAGGTTGAAATTCCCAGCTTTATCCAGGCCTGTTGCTGTCTCTGTTCCTGAATAAACACATCTTGGATGTCACGGGCTGCATTTTGTGACATCCCCTTAAAAAAGAAGTGACTAAAGAGAGCATAATGTGAAAGACAGCCAATTATTCCATAAATGTAAACTACATTAAGAAGTGGTGTATAACATTATATATTTATGGCTACAATTTTGTTCTGCTGTCACATAACAAAATGAATAATACATTAGTCCAAGGACTTGTCATTAGGTGAATTTCTTTGTTGCCTTGCTATTAAAATATAAAACTCCTTGGTGGGTGGGTGTGTGTGACATTAACTCTTTTCTGGGAGCATAAATAGGGTGGGTGAAGGTACATTTAGGCTGGAAAATTGAAGTAGATTTTATAATTTTTAAGGTGAAATGATGCTAATTATATTCATCAGAAAGATTTGAAGACATTCAGGAAGGCTTTTCTGTTAATGAGATGTGATAAATGCACTTCACTTCTAAGAGACAAACAACTCCTCAGTACAAAAAAAGGCAGGAACACAAAGCAAATCCAGTGAAGATCCATGAAGATGATTCAGAGTCCAACTGGAGGTGGCCCTGACCAACCTGTTCTGGCTCATCCTGCTTTGAGCAGAGGATTGGCCTTGATGGTCACTGGAGGTGCCTTCCAACCTCAGTCTGGCTCTGTGAAATGGGACAATGAATAATTAAAAAAAAATAATTAAAAGATGAGACTGTTACTCATATGGTTAAAGTTAAGCTCAAGAATCCGTTGAATGAAGATCAAGTACCTCCTAAAAACATTTCTTAAGTTCATGGTATCTCCCTGTAGTTCCTGTGGCTTTCAGGCTTTTTTCCACCTTGTCTTTCTTTGATTTTGGTCCTTTTGAGATGAGAATTCTGGTCCTTTTGAGAAGGGAGACTAAAGGGCCAGTCTAACTTATGATTAGGAGAAAATTCCCTGTATGGTTAAGGTCAGTTAGTCTGGATATGGGATTTTCAGGCCCCAGCCCAAATTCTTGTCTTTTCCCACGAGTCCTGCTGAGGGAAAAAAGGAAACCCTAATCCAGTTAGATGATGGTGTGGAGCCTTCCAGGGGCTGTGCAGAGCTCTCCATGTAGATGTACACGATGAGTTTGCACCTTTCAAAGGCAAGATTAAACTTCTCTGAAATACCATTTATCTCAGAATGCATTTATCTGACTTTTTTTTTCCTATTTTCTCCTATTTGTCCCTAACGTAATTGGCAGCAAAATTGATTTGGCTTCCTGCTGAGCTGGACTTGAAAGGTGAACACTGAATTTTCTATTACTGGGGTTTAATGCAATGTGTACACCCCACGATTTGATAAATTCAGACCTGCTGGGGAAGAACTGGGAACCACAATGTGGGCACAAAGGATCAGATCTCGTCTTATGGTGCAGAGACTATTGGTTTAAATTTTGAGGTTATGAGAGAAAAGTGGTTTCTCTGCAATATGTTTGGAAAATTCAGGGAGTTGTTTTCGTACTGGGGCTCCTGCTGTGCCACGAGTGTGGAGCAGGAAATTCTCAGGTTGGGGGGGAAAAGACAATGGGTGTAGTGGTACCACCCAAAAAACCAACAACAGCCGCCCCAGCAACAACTCCAAAGTAACCAAAGAAACCCCAAACCACAGAGAAAGTGAGGCAATGAACATTTTGTGAGGATGGCCCAGGAGCAGGACAGGACAATATGAGCACAGTGAGAAGCTGGAAGAGACGTTTCCTCCAAAAGGAGATGTTTGAGAGAGCAAAGAATCATAAAGTCAAACACCAGAACGAACCAGTGATCTGTTGTCCTCTGTTTCTAACGGAGTAGGAAAAGTCTCTGGCTAATGAGTAAATTCCTGATTGTGAGGTGCTGAAAAGCTTTGCTTAGGGAAGCAAAATCAGAACCAACATGAGCTGTGCCTGGACCTGACAGCTCCTGCCTCAGCAGAGGACGTGGGTGAGGCAACCTCGAGGATTTTCCAATGCTACATTCCTACAGTTTCATGCTTTTATTTATATAAATATTTCCTTCCATAAATCAAACAAACAAACCTTTGCCTGGAAAGCCATTTCCATACCACATTAGTGCTGTTATTAATTAATTTAAATAACTTATCCCGTGGGGTGCTGCCTCTCTTCTGTTTTTCCCTGGCTGGTTTCCTTAAGCTCCCAAATAACTGCTGCTACTTAGCTCTGATTCCATTATGAAATTAGTTTCTGGTGGAAGTATGTTCCCCTTCCAAAGCCCTGTGCTCATCTGAGGTGCAGCATTAACGATGGAAAGCTTATTAAGCACCTGAACAGATGTTTTAGTGGGTTTTAGTGTCTTCCTGTGTTATCTCCCCACAGCCAAGAGGAGAACCTGTGCACCAGGGAGGCGTGAGCACCTTGTAGCACACAAATCCCTGTGTTCATCCCCAGTGTGGATCCCTGGTATGAATTAGCTGGTTTCATTAGCAGCCTCAGAGCCTGGGTGTTTAATATTAATAATCCCTCTTAGCCTATAGACTTAATTATGGTGAGAAGCAGCTGGATGCTGGGCAGAGCCACGTCTGGAGCCAAGGCTGGCTCTGCCCTGATTGCTGAGCTCTCAACTGGGGGCAGCTGGGAACAGCACAACCTCGTGGTTCCTTATCCCCCTCCTCCTTCCTGCCTCCAGGACCCTTTTAAAGGCTGACCAGGAGCTGGGAGTGTGGTTGGAGCAGTCCTTGTAGCCAGGTAGTTTTTCCTCTGTGTGGGAGTAGCTGCCTTTGCTCCTCTGGGGTGAGTGTTCCTGCCTTCTGCTTGGGCTGTCAGCACCAGCTTAATTCATTTGTCCTGGCTGCCCTTACAAAAACTTGCTTAAGCCAAGTGCAGGTTTTGACCCGTTTGGGTGTTGCAAAGCTGGAAAAACATCCAGGAATCTTAGAGGTGAAAAATGCAGCAGAGCTGTTCGAGTGCTCCTCAACTTGCAGAGCCTGTAGCTGCAGTGGCACCAGTCCAGCACTCGATATTCCTCCTGGTTGAGGGTATAAAACCCGGGCAGCAGCAGAGTTCTGCAGCTCAATTAGCACAGTTCATAAACTATGCAGCTCAATTAAGAAAGCCCTGTCTGTGGAAAGCAAAGCAAATGGAAATGGATGCCTGAAGTAATAAAATATGCAGTTCAGTTGGAAAAATGATGCAGGTGGTTAATGAAAGGGCTATCTGATATGCAAAATGGGAATGTGTAGAGGTAAAAAAGAGGTTGGGTGTGTCTGAGTTTGTCCATCGCAGCAGGGGAGGCTGTGGAGCACCTGAAGTGGCCCTTTTTGGTTGCTTGTGAGTCTGTTGGACCCATCTCCGAATCAGCAATGGCTGTGAAGAAATGAGTATCCGAAGTTTTTCTGTCCCCGATGTCCTTCACCCACAGGATGTGCGGCAGATGTCGCGTTTTGTGATGCAGATGTTGTGTTTTGTGATGCAGATGAGCCGTGCAGCTGCCAGTGAGCTCTGGGTGCTGTACAGGGTAGGGCTGCCAGGCAGTGCCCACCTACAAACCTGCCCAACCCTGCGGGGCTGGGGGAGTGCCCGGCTCCTCAGAGACTTGGGTCAAATCCCAGAGCTTTTAGGGAAAAACTCTTTTAATTTGAGCAGGAGCTTTGACTTTGCACAGGATTTGGCCTTTAGAAGTAAACATTTATTCTGAAAGTGTCAAACGAGATTGCTGTGTTTTGTAAATAACTGGAGAATAAGCAATGGGGGGAAAAAAGAGGAATAGTTGCTCAGAGAGGTTGTGGATTCCCCATCCCTGGAAGTGTCCAAGGCCAGGTTGGAGCAACCTGTGCTAGTGGAAGGTGTCCCTGCCCATGGCAGGGGGTGGCACTGGGTGGGCTTTGAGGTCCTTCCAACCCAAATCATTCTGGGATTCTATGATTCTAAAATAGGTTTAGTAATTAATACAGAATTTGATAGAAATACTAGTTTGACATGCAACATTTTTTATTTGGCCGTGGTTACAATCCTGAATAATCCACTTAGTGTAGGAAACTGTGTGAATACACTAAATATTGAGCTGCTGCCAGTCAAATGCATGGCCTAGAAATGCTTCTTTTTACCTGGTCCTATAGAAATCAAACACTACTTCATAGATGTCTGTGGCATTATCCACTTGTTTGTCAGGGACAGCATAAGGTAAAATCAGGAAATACCTGCTGGGAGAATAAAAGACTCTAGATCCTTGCAATGGCAATAAGAATCTCTCCATTAATTTCAGTGAGCTTTGGAGAAGCTTTGGATTTTTTTTCTGGAGTGAAATATTTCGTTCTTGACAGGAAGGGAAACACTGGGATGTGATTTTAAACTTATTTACTGCACCACAGATCTCAGCTTCAGACCCTGACAATGATTAGCCAAACCTGAGCCATTTGGAGGTGTGATCTGTGATTTCTGCCTTCTCCTTAGTTTTCCCTGGCTGACTCTTGGCATACAGCAGATTTTTGGCCTCAAGACAAACTGCAGGGACACAAACCTGTTTTTTCCATTAGCCTTTTAAGTTGGTAGGGTGGGAGGGGGTGGATTCTTCATGAATACCCTAAATTAAAGAGATTCCAGCCTGACTGTGAAATTAATAGAGCTATCAAAAACCTCACTGTCATTATACAACAATTGTTAATTATTTACAAGCAAACTTCTGCAAGAGCAGTATTGTAGCTGTCAGCATTGTCGTTATTGAAGTTAAAAGTGCTTTGTCTGGGTAGAAGATAACATGACTCATTTTGGTGAAATGCAATGAATATGGAATATTCTATTTCTCTTCACCAATTAGTCAGAGGGAGGACAATGGCATGTCTCTTTCCTAACAAGATGTTTGTTTTTAAGAGTCTAACCAAATAAATATTTTCAGGGCTTTGCTTACAAAGGGCGTAATTCATTGCAGCTATTATAATCAAAATTAAAAACTAAAACCAATTTATTTTTTTTTTCTAGGATGGGAAAAACTATTTTCATCAAGCCAATTCTCCTTTTTCAGCTGGTGAAAAATGCATGTGAGTCTTTTTATTGTCATAATATCTTGGTTTGTCTTATTATTACGACAAAGGCTTCAAAGCCCATTCAATGCCACCCCCTGCCATGGGCAGGGACACCTTCCACTAGCCCAGGTTGCTCCAAGCCACACTCAACCTGTCCCTGGACACTTCCAGGGATGGGGAATCCACAACCTCTCTGGGCAGTTTTGGTTGCTAATAAAGTCAAAAGTAGACTTGCAGTGAGCAAAGGAATCAAACTCTTAATTCCTGCTCTACAGTGACTTGTTATTGGATACAGAGGTAATTTCCAAGCCTCATTTATGCTCTCCTAGATCGTGCTGCCCTTTGAAAATTATTATTTTAAAATCTCTTGTCTAGAAAAGGATTTTTAGAGTGAGAATATTTATGTTCTGCTATTATCTCAACTTTTTTACAGTCTCATAAGAGAAGGAGAGAAGCCAGCTGTGCTCTCCATGTACTTGCTAAGTTAAAGGGAAGCTGTAGAGAACACACAATTGCATTTTACTTAAAGAACAACAGCAGTGACTTAACATCATTAAAAGAATGTGTTCACCCCCCATTAATTCTGTATTTGATTTAGAGGCTGTGGTGCAATGAACAGGAGCAAAAAAGCTATTTGGAGGAATTGCCATCAAAGTTGAGGACTCGTGTGGCTGACTGTGTATTCTGTGGAGCAGATCTTCTAAACCTGCGTGGTTTATAAGTTCTTTTAATATTAAAAAAGCCCTAACAAGAATGGTACAAACATTTCTCCTCATTATCTCTGGGCAAACAGCCTTTCCTTTCTCCCAGCAGTTGGCTGAGAGTGCCTGACCTTCCACTTGGCTGTTGTGAGTTGGTTTGTTTGATATTTCTTTGGCTGTTATTAGAAAAATGTCAGTGCTGGGGCACTCCCAGGGTGGCTTTGCTCCTGTGCCCTCCCAGGACAGGATCTGCTGGGATGGAGGGGAGGTCTGAGTTAAGGTTGACTCGCTGGGAATCTGGGATTTCTTTGTCAGAGGGAAGTTAAGGGGAGAAGCATCCAGGCAAGGTTAACGTGGAAGGGAAGCACAGTCAGGTGTGAGCAGAGTGCCATGGAATGACTTAAAAGTCATCTCTTCACTGCAGCTGCCAAGCTTTGGAGCTGTTCAGGTCCCAGCACTGGTTCCACCTGGGCAGTTCCACCTTGGCTGAAGGTCTGGGAGTTGGGGAGATGCAACGAGTGTCAGGTGAAAGGATGTGTTTCCTCCACTGTCCTGCTGCTTCCTGACTTTTCTTTTGGCTCCTGTTCCTCCAAAGACACTGAGAGGGTCCAGCCTTCCCACCCACCTCTGAGAAGAGGCCCCAGAAGTAATATTAACTTCTGCAATTTCCTCGTTACTCTTAAGCAGGTTATTAATTAACTGAATGTAACCACTGGCTGTTGATAAATCCTTTTAAGCAATTCAAATTCCATATTGAGCTCGGAGCATTTTCACCCGAGCTGCTGCTGGAGTTAAGCTGGGTGAGGAATTAGTCCTGAGCTGTTTTGGAGTGCTGGAGTTGGGGGAAAACGGAGAGAAGATATTTGTTTGCTTGATTCCACATGACAACTCCAGGGTAACTGAATAGGCTGTACGGTTGGGTTGACAGGGCTGTGCCAGCAGCCTCACATTCCAGAGACAGGGGGATGGAAGGGGCACTGACAACTGCAATGGATCTGATCCGAATTTCTCTAAAGAGCGACAATTTGCCTTCAATTATTAATGTTTTTCAGAGGTTTCTCTTCTGAGAGGTATGAATAACTTAATGTGTGTTCATGTAACGCTTGCAGTGATGAATAAATTAGTGCATGGGAAGAAGCTGAGCAGCAGATCCAAGTATTAAATAATGGAAGAGGTTTTTGAGGAAACACAGTCATTAACAGTGGGACTGTTGCTGGTTTTTCTCTGAATGCAGAGCTGTGGTTGTTGGATGTAGAAATGTATTAGTGATGCTGGAAGTGCCCCGGGAAGAAAAGCAGTGCCTGTGTGTGTGTGTGACAGCTGGACATGAACCTGCAGTGCCCCTGGATCATCCTGGGGCTCTGCTGGGTTGCCTTTCCCTCCCTCACTCAGGGGGCACTTTGTCCCCTCTGCTGTAGAATTGATGTCTTATTTTAGGGGGACTTTGACGTTCTGGGAACACACTTGTTCCTATTAAACCATGAGCTGAAGAGACACAGTGGATTCCCAGGTACCTGGGAGGAACTTCAGGATGTTCAATAATTATTCAGTGGCTGCTGTTTCAGGAGACTTTGAGGTTCAGTGGTTGTGCATTTATTTATTTATTGCTCTAGTCCAATTTTCACTGCCAGTGGCATTTTTCATGACAGGGTTCCTGTATTCTGACCCTACCCTGTGGTCCCTCATGCTCTGCCTCCTTCACCCTTTAGACAGAAATACGTATTATTCCCTCTGTAAAATGTTATAAGAAGTTCTTTTTCTGTAACATCACTACAGTCTTGAAAATATGTCACAGATATAAAAGCCTGTTAAGCAACACTTAAAACTGAGCAGCTTTTGACAGCACCACCGTGACAGTGAGTGAATTGGTGTTTGTTGTGAAGCAATTTATCCCATCTTGGCAGTGTGCTGTTTAGTTTAGTGTAATATTTTAATATCATTAAGATATTTAGGCATGGAACTCTTACAAATCTGTCCTCCTGATGTTAAAAAATGCTAAGTCTTATGAAGTGTTATTTGTAGCATTGGTGTGTGGTGAAGCAGCAGGCAAATAGGAACCTTTGGGATTCCTTATGTGCTGAAAACTATAGAAAGCTGTCTTGGCAGCACATAAATTATCGAGTAGATATTTATAAAAAAATTGATCCAGTTGTCTGTTTGCAAAAGTAGCAGCTGGGAAGCTCCAAAGTCCGTTCTTCCCCCTCTGCATCAGTGGGTTCTGCATGGATTGTGCACCCAAAATTGCCTCAGAGGTGTGAAATCTGCTTCACTTCAAGCAGCTCCTGCCCCACAAAACCTGCAGGAAAAGGCAGTTTAGTTATTCACCCATCTGGAAGGACACTGAACTTACTCCAGGCTGTGATGGTGGTACAGCCCTGGAGCTCTGGTAGGAGGGATGATCCTAAAAGGCTGTATAATTCCTCTGATTGCTTTGCAGTTCCTCCCCAAGGCTTCTGCTTCCTTGTGTAAGAGCTGGATGTGGAGAGCAAGTCAGCCCACAGCTCCAGGACTGAGCAAGGTGTTCCACTAATAAACCCCATTTTTAACCCCAGCTTAATTAGTGGACTCCATAATTTCTTGTGTCATCATCTGGTCCAGCTCTGCATCCATGGGATTTCAAGACATGAAGTGTGGGAACCTGTCATGACAGAAAAAAAAAAAACAGAGAGGCTTGTAGGAAACAATGGTTGTCTTGTGGGAAGAGTTTCAATGTGTGCAGCTGATCCCATGGGAACTGCTGTAGTCTGTTCACCCTGTGTGAAAATGATGCTCTCTCAATATAATCTTTAATCCTTTTCTTTCACTGAAAAACGTGAGGACTTTATTTCCAAGTTTTGGAAGAATGCTCTGTTTTAGTGAGTAAATGCTTTTCCAAAACACTAATAATTAGATTTATTTTTATAACGTGGAGGGGAAAGGTTCTCTGAAATATCTGTAATATTTTGTCCATAAATTGCACATGTGAATGTTCTTGGGAAATGTATCCAGGCTCTTTTTTTTTTTCCCTCCTCTGGGTGGGTGTAGGGGGGGAAAGGAAGTGTCCAACAGTCTTGGTGATATTAAAACTTCTGTAACTGTTTGAGACAAAAATTCCACAGAACAGATTTTTTTTTTTTTTTCCTGTGAGACGGGGAGGAAGAATTTCAAGAGAAGGGAATTCTACCTCAAATCCCAAGTTTTCTTTGGAGAGGATTCTAATCTTCCTCCTATTCATGGAAAAGGAAAATAAAATGGAATCTGCAGCCATTTCTCCCCGTCCTCTGAGAGGATGGAAATCCAAACCTTTCTCTGTTCACTCCACGTGTGAAGAACGTCACCAACCCCCTCAGGGTTTATCAGAGCTGCTGTCCTGGTCTTTATGGGACTGTGTCCTAACTACTAACTCTATTTGGTAGAACCCTCAGTTGTGTTCCTGTATATCCTGAGGTGTCTGTTCAGTCTGCACACGCAGTGCTGGAAGGGCAAAGGGTCACTAATATTATTTTTCTTCTGCTTCCCTGTATCATCTTTCCTCCAAGGCATCCCAAGCCCTTCCCATAACCTGGTGTGTTAAGCATGGGCACATGTCTGCAAGGTAAGGAAATGCATTTTATTGTTCCCTTTTCCTTTTTACAGCTGGTCAAAGCCCTGGGCTCTGCTTTGCAGGACCCTTTGGCCTCCCAATCCGTTAACACCAAACTCTCCATTTAAGGGGAATTCTCAGATCACTCTCCTCTCCCACGTCATCCAAGTGCCTTTTTTTTTTTGAGCCTGGTGCTCCCTTCAGACCTGTTGGATTTCTTTCTTTAATGTTTCTTTAATCTTACCTTGTGTTTGTCAAAGATCTTGGGCACCTTTGGTGGTTTGGCCCCTGCCAGGGAACAGGAATGTCCGTGTGGGAGTTGGAACCTGGTGTGGTGCCCATGGCAAACTGAGTGTTCCAGAGGACAGGGGGGTTTGGGAAGTGCTGCACTGGTTGGATTCCCTCGGGAGCCCTGGCTGTGCCCTGGGTTTGGAATATCCCAGTGCTCACTGCAGCTCCAACAAGTGAACAAAGCAGGAGATCCTGTGAGGTTCACTAAATATAGTGAAGGTTTGCCTGATTTATGTTGCTTAGCACGGAATTAGATTAATGACATTATTGCACCGTTCTTTGAAGGTTGCATTTTGTTAATAAACAAAATTAAGCAGCCACATTTACATTTCAAGTCTCTTGGAAGCTAAGGAAATTTATTTATTTTTTTGTAGAATTTCCTTCACTGAAAATATAAAAATTTTTATCCTCCCCCTTCCTCTTTGGTTTAAAAGATATTTTTTCCTGTCCTTCTAATGTCATTCTGCAGGACCTGAGTTCCTGGTGAACTGGGGGACTCAGCCTTTTAGCTCAAAGTTCAATTGGCTTTTGGATGCCCTTAGGTCCGACTGCCCTTTTACATGGAATTTTTATTGTTAATCTTCTATTATTGGGGGAATTATTTTGCAAACAGACCAATTCAGTCCCTTCAAGCTCTGAAACCTGTCAGGCTGCCTTTCATTGTGATTGCTTGTGATAAGGAGCTTTGGTAAGAATGCTGTGCCTGCAGCAAGTGGAGACACTCACCTTGGAGGGGAACAGCTTCAAGGGCCCAGGGAACAGTGTGGCTCTTTCAGCTCTTCATGAAAAGGGAAAGGAGGTGTTGAAAATCTGATCAAACCTTTGAATTAGGTGTGGGACTGCACCAGGAACCAGTGGAAATGGCCTGTGTTATCCACTGAGGCTTTTTTTCCTGCATAGTGATGACTTGAAGTTGGTTCCAAGAGCTGGAGTTGCTGATTTGTTCCCCACGTTTCGGCCGTGGGAAGGGGTGGGTGATGTGGAGTCAGGGTGATGTGGAGTCAGGGTGATGGGACATCTCAGGAACCACACCCTGAAGGAATTTAATCATCCAAACTGACTCTTCTTTTTTTTAAAAAGTAATTAAAAATCATATTTTATAAGGCACATGATTGTTTACCCTTCTCCCCAGTGCCAGCTGCCCATCAGTAGCAAACAGCACAACCTTGCAGTGAGCAGGGAGATGCTGAAGGAACAATTCTCTCCTTTTAATGCCTATGCAAGGGAAGTGTTTTCAGCACTGTTACACAGTGTAGGCATTAAAAAGATTTGCTATAATTCCGTGTCAAAGAGCTCATAGTAAGTCGATGATTTTCTGCACTGTCTTTAGTGCTGTCTATAAAACTCATATAAAAATGTCTGTTGAGGTGGAGATCAGGACCTTTCTGAGGAACTCCTGTGCAGAAACACACTGAGCAGAGTGTAGTCTGCAAAAGGCCAAGGATCACAGAATATCCTGAGCTGGGAGGGACCCACAAGGATTGTGGAGCCCAGCTCCTGAGGAAGGGGCTGCTGTGTTCCAGAGCAGCTGATCAAAGGGAAGGTTCAGTGGCTCTTCCTTCCTGGAGCCTTTGTCTACATTTTTTGGGCACGTTTTTTTGTGCTGCTTCTGAGAGTGATGTTAAAAGCCAAAGCAAACTTCAGCCCCTCTTTTGTGCTCATGTAAAGGTTGCAGATCGACAGCATTTATTCCTCTGGCCAGAAATTCTCCTCTGTAGCAGGTCTGTTCACTTGTTCTTTTTCTTTCAAACAGCATGATCTTACTGAGGGGTTTTTTTACCTCCTTCCCAGGGAAGTATAGCTTTCACTAACACAGAGAGTTCTGTTTTCTCTATTAAAAACAACTGCCCTCAAGTGGAGTAGGCTTTGTGTTCAGCCCTGGAAACAGAGCAGCTCATTCAGAGATAAGGCCTCTCTCTGCATTTGGGTTCCTGCAGTCACCTGACAGAGCCATGGGTAACTTTTAGGCTGCTTTATTCTGCATTCCTGACGTGCCTCCCTCCTGGCACAGCAATGAACAGCCTCAGGTTCAGCGCCTGCCACCCGAGCCCGGAGCTTTCCACCCGCTCTGCCCTCGGATGCTGCTCGGGGGTGGAGGGAGGGCAAAGCCAAGGGTCCAGCTCTGTCCCCAGAGCACCTCTCCCCATCACTGAGGATGGCCGGGAGGGGAACCCTGAGCAGGTAAAACCCTCAGTTTGCGTCCGTGGCTTTTCGAGCTTTTATTTTTGAACCTGGGACTTGCTGAGTGCGAGGACGATGTGCCCGATCTGAGCTCACACCCGTCCCCGGCACTTGGGTGGGGGGTGATTTGGGGCTGTCAGGAGGATCCAGCCTGTTGTGCCTCGGGCTTTGCAGTCTTAGGAGCTCCTTTCTGCTTTTGTGTTTTGTCTTATGCGCGTTTAAAAGACCGCAGGAATCATTTTGGCAACAAAACGGACTGTTTTTTTCTAAACAAGAGTCGTTATCTTCTCCATCTTGCTAATAATGGCTTTCTGGAGTCAAGGCACAGCAACCCAGAAAGCAAAGGAAGAGACTTCACCCACCTCCTGGAGCTCTGCTGCTGACCATGGAAAGGTGCTTTGTAACCCTTATCAGCCGGTCCAGTCACCAGCCTGCTCGGGAAATATTTATTCTAATGAAAAAATCTGAGGTTTATTTATTAAGCTGTGTATTGTTTAGCTCATTTCAACCTATTTAGTGTTGAAGGGCAAAAAAAATCTCTCGTCAAAGGGTGGGGAGGCCCTGGCACAGGTTGCCCAGAGAAGCTGTGGCTGCCCCAGCCCTGGAAGTGTCCCAGGCCAGGTTGGAGCAAGCTGGGCTAGTGGAAGTTGTCTCTGCCCATGGCAGGGGGTGGAACAAGATGGGCTTTAAGGTCTCTTCCAGAATTCTGGAATTTTATGATTCCAAGAGGTCCTTCAAGATGCATTTTGTGTGTATGTGTTTAAGGATGTCCCTGATTCAGGGGATCCATGTCTGAGGCTTTCACCCACCATTTAAAAACCTTTGCTAAACTGGAATATGACAGTCAATGCATCTGCTAATTTTTTCTCTTATTTTTTTTCCCCTTTTTCTTTTAGATTGGGGCCAAGGAAGTCTTGAAATCCACCCGAGATTTATTCCTCACATTAAACTGATCCCTGCTCCCCAGGGCTGTCTCCATCCTGTCCCCAGCTGAGTGGTTCCTGAAGCCCATGGTGCCCTGGGAGGGTGGCTGAGCCCAGCCATGCATCAGCTCTTCGGGCTGGTCCTGGCACAGAAGGACCTTTCCCGGGCCGGGGATCTCTTCTCCTTGGAGGATGCCGAGATCGAAGGCAGCCTCTCCGAAGCTCTTGAGCAAATCAGGATCATTAGTTCAGCTGCAGTAAGTGAAACACTGACCAAGATAGTTTATTATGAGATTAAATGTGTAAATAAAATATTCAAAGCAGGAACATGCACGATTGAAGTTTTAAAAAAACAAACAAACAAACAAACTTGAAGAGCAAAGCGTAAGATTTAAAAATGTGGTAATAAAATCCAGTTCCCCCCCAGCTGGATTTCCATCAAAGCTATTTCAAGTTCATCTTTATAATAATTAATCTTTATAATAATTTTTATGAAGTAGTTATTTAAAGCATATTAAAGATTACAATGAGGTTACATAATCCATACCTTCACAGCAATGAGAATTAGGACCTCAACCAGTGAGCTGCCTGTGGGATGAACTAATTTCTGTGTTTGACCCCACTAAACATCCGTTACAAAGGTGGAAGCGGGAAAACGGGCACTGTTACGAAACCTTCGTGTCCTCGGGTTGATTTTGTGAGGTCCAGCTGATCGGGAAATGTCTTTTAATCGGCGCCAGGACTACCAGAGCAACGACAACGACCAGGCCGTGGTGGAGATCTGCGTCACCCGCATCACCACGGCCCTCAGGGAAACCTCGTCCATCGAGCGGCACGGCCGGGCCCTCGTGGCGCTCTGGGAGTCCTGCCTGGAGCACAACCTGCGCCCCTCGGGCCGGGAGGAGGACGCACCACACGCCAAAATCGCCTCTGACATCATGAGCTGCATCCTGCAGGTCAGTGCCCTCCGTGCACCCTCTGCTCTCACAATGCGTTTGTACTTTTTTGGCAGGGATTTTATTGAAAATCAAGGGCTTGACCCCAGATGTTAAAATACAGAGCATAGTAACACATCCTCTGAGGGGCACTGGTGCATCAGGGGGTTGTGATCCCTCCACCTTCCTCTAGGAATGGCTGGATTTGGTGAGGATCACACTCTGTGGTGGGCACTGCCTTCCTGGAGGGGTTGGATTTGGGGAGGATCACACTGTGTGGTGGGCACTGCCTTCCTGGAGGGGTTGGATTTGGTGAGGATCACAGTTTGTGGTGGGCACTGCCCTCCTGGAGGGGTTGGATTTGGTGGGAATCACACTTTGTGGTGGGCACTGCCTTCCTGGAGGGGTTGGATTTGGTGAGGATCACAGTTTGTGGTGGGCAGTGCCTTCCTGGAGGGGTTGGATTTGGTGGGGATCACACTTTGTGGTGGGCACTGCCTTCCTGGAGAGGTTGGATTTGATGAGGATCACACTCTGTGGTGGGCAATGCCCTCCTGGAGGGGTTGGATTTGGTGGGAATCACACTTTGTGGTGGGCAGTGCCTTCCTGGAGGGGTTGGATTTGGTGAGGATCACAGTTTGTGGTGGGCACTGCCCTCCTGGAGGGGTTGGATTTG
>JAWWLV010000011.1:1246057-1261538 GCA_035041135.1 Platyrinchus mystaceus | reverse complement strand
GGGGTTGGATTTGGTGGGAATCACACTTTGTGGTGGGCAGTGCCTTCCTGGAGGGGTTGGATTTGGTGAGGATCACACTCTGTGGTGGGCAGTGCCTTCCTGGAGGGGTTGGTTGCCTCCCTTTTTGCCTCCTGTCCCTGGAGGTGAGACAGTAACCAGCAGCAGCGCAGCTTAAACTTTCCAGATGAGAGACTGTATGTTGGAAAATCCCAGTTTCTCTTTGTGGCACTTTAGAAATCAGATTTCAGAAGAACACTGAAGTGTTAAGTGGCTGCTCTAAACTTTCACTCTGTGGCTAAACCAAGCCAGCTCATATCCAGAGTTTTGGGGAATGCACTGTGTTGCAGGTTCCTCCTTTTGTGAAGTAATTGAAGAAATGAAATTGTTCATGGAGTCATGGAATGCTTTGGGTAGGAAGGGACATTTAAGATCACTCAGTTCCACTCCCTGCCATGGGCAGGGACACCTTCCACCAGCCCAGGTTGCTCCAAGCCCTGTCCAACCTGGCCTGGGACACTTCCAGGGATGGGGCAGCCACAACTTAGATGTAAAAGTACATTTGCTGCTCCCTGAAACAGAGCTGTTAATAGCAAGTGCCTTTGCCTAAAAAAAAAGAAAGAAAGAAGGCATTAAATGAGGTTTTTTTACAATATGTGAGCGATGGTTGAAGCTGTAATGAAGATAATGAATATCTGCCAGCTGGGCTGACTCTCCCAGCAGGTCTCTGTTGATATGAACAGCAGGGAGGTCCCTGAGGTTTGCAAACATCACTAGATCATATTATTGAAATGTGGTCTTTATTATCACCTTCCCATTTTCTGAGTGTGCATTCATGCCCTGATATTTATCATGGAACAAATGAAACCTTTCTGCTTCCATCTGAATTCCAGCCTTTTCTTAACTAAGTGTTTTATCTTTATTGTAGGGGGGGAGAAAAAAAAAGAATTGTTCTTTGGGATTCTCTTACATCTTTTAAATCCCAGTACAAGGGCCAAACCTTATCTTCCCATTCTTTTGTGGGGAGCAGCAGAGTAGAACTTGGAGGCAGCATTTGGCTCCTACTCAGTGGTGCCTCCCAGACAAACATAACGAGGCATTATGTTGATTTAAACATGCTGCTGCATGAAGCTCTATTTATTTTAAGGGCTTTTCTCTTTAAAGACACAGTTTTTGGTCCCATGGAAGTTGCCAAAATGATCTGTTTTGACATCAAGATGTTTCTGCAGCCCCTTCTCCCTTAGGGGTCTCTGGAAGGGACTGTCCAATGCTTGGCAGGCCTCTGTTGCAAGGGAAAATCCTCAGAGCCACTTGGATTCTATGGAATAAGGAATAACAGATTTGGTTTTCCTCAGTCTAAATTTAGTCTTTTTTTAAGTGCTGCTCCAGAAGGAAAGTCCAGAAAGTCTGGGCTGCCTTGCTTTGCCCTGTCTTGTTGCCTTCTGCAACATCTGGGTTCCAGTGGTTGCCTGTGATTTCAGATGCTAATTAAATATAATCATATTACAGGATTATTTTCAAAACCAGGGATGTGCTCCAGTTTCAAAGGGCTCTTCAAAAGTGAGTGGAGAGGGGAGAGGAAGGCACTGCTTAAGGAGGCTCCAGAGAGGCTGTAGGTCCTTGTTTACACACAAACACCCTCAGGTTCCGAGGGCAGTTGTGTGGGAACTTAGGGGGGAATATATGGTGATATGTGTAGTTTGTACACAAGAATTCATGTGTATAAATAGTAGCAGAAAACCTTTTCTGACCTGAATGTCAAAACCCAAGTGTATGTTCAGGTACCCTGAGATTTCTGGAGCTTGGTGTCGTTTTGGAAAGGGAAGTTTGTAATCCTGAAGAATTTCAGTGTTCAGGGAAATTGCTGGAGTTGCCCAGAGAAGCTGTGGCTGCCCCAGCCCTGGGATTGTCCAAGGCCAGTTTGGATGGGGATTGGAGCAACCTGGGATAGTGGAAATGTCCCTGCCCATGGCAGGGGGTGGCACTGGATGAGCTTTAGGGTCCCTTCCAACCCCAACTATCCTGGAATTCAATGAGTTTAAAAAAAAATTGAAAACTTACCTATGGCAGGATAATTAATGATCAAAACCAAAGCTACTGCACTGTGAGCAAGTGTCCCAGTGCACTTCCTGGCAGTGACTGCTCCAAGGTGTTTCCTGTTCCTTGGGATGAAAATTCCCTGCTCTGTGTGGAGGATGGATACAGTTCCTGGTGTCTTCTCAGAGAGCATCAGTCACAAAATGTCTCATTAGAAGTGTACAGCAGTTAACATTTAATTAGTGCTCTTCATATCAGGTTTGCTCCTCTTCTAGCAGAAGACAAAAAAAGGTGCATTATAAACATTTCCCAGTGCAATAATTTTAAATCTCTTTCTCACATCTTCCTTCAGTGGTGCCACCAGATCATAACCTTCCTTGACATGTTTTTTTTGCTTTTTTCCCCTTGTTTTAATTTTCTTCCTCCTCCTCTGCTCAGCAAGAGGCTTCATATTCACGTATATTTTTTTCAGCTGCTTCTTTTTCACTGCTTGTTGCTGGTTTTACAGAATTACAACCGCCCCCCAGTCATGGCCTTGGCTGTTCCAGTGGCAGTGAAGTTTCTCCAGAGGGGCAACAAGGAGCTGTGCAGGAACATGTCCAGTTATCTCTCCTTGGCTGCAATTGCCAAAGTGGATCTGCTGGCTGAGCACACGGACACCATCGTCAGGAGTGTCCTCCAAGGTAGGAACGGGGAGATCTGGGGCTCAGTCCTCCAGTGGGCCCAGCACTGCACCAGTTGGGATGTGTTAGGCATGGATGGGATCCTGAAAAACCTGCAATCCCTAAAATCTGGAATCCTTCGGGCTGGAAAAGACCTCCAAGGTCATCGAGTCCAACCATTAGCAAACGCATTGTACATAAAAATATGAGGCATGTTTGGATAAAGCAGACATATGGAAATACCTATAAATGTGATAGAACACGTTAGACACAGTCTAATAACAGATTATCAAGGAATAGGGGAATTTGCTGAACCCTGTTTACTGTGGATGTTTCACTATGGATTGGGTGACCCCCAGAGCAGGAAATCCAGCTGTACTTGTTAATATTCCTGACTAATGGACTTCAAATTATCAGCCATGATATGAGGCACTAGTTCTGGAGCTCTTATCCTTTCTATTAGTGTCCCTGGCCAGCCTCCAAAATAGAAATGGGGATGAAATTAATCCCATTCTGTGGCAAACTAGTCAGATGTAAGATAGAAAAGCTTTGTGGTGGCTCTTTAATTTTGCCTACATTGTTAGCTTTATATAGAATATTGTTGCTAATCTTCTTACATTTTATTTTTGTGGTTTAAAAAGCCAAAAAATATTCATTCTTCTATAAAAGGAAATCCAATATAATTGAAGTAATAAAGTTCCCACTATTTGTTGTAGTACATTGCTACTGCAGTAGTAAATTCACTGTTTTCCTTCAAGTGTGGGTAATAATTAGGCAGTTATTGCTAATTACTGCTATTAAAAGAAGATTGTTATGGAGATGTTAAGCACTCAAATTAAATGTGTGCATTCTCTATTAAGTTATTATTTATTATATTCTTTTAAGACTTTCGTATTTATTTGTTGACACTGTGCTCTGTAACTCAGGGGTAGTAATAAAAGAAATTAGGGAATTTAGTCACAGGTTTGGGATAAGTGCTGCACAGCTGAAGGTTTCAGCACGGCTGAGTTGTGTACTTGTGCTGTTCCACCAGCAGATGTTGCTGTGGACATCAGGTTTGGGAATTCCAGCCGGGAAGAGGGCACGGAGCAGGCAGAACGCTGTGTTTTGCACAGGGGCTCCATCGCGCTGCGCGGAATTCGTGTGTCAGGCACGAAAAGCTGCGTTTGCAGCAGGCTGAGAACGGCCCTTCCAGGCTGTTTGCTGAGGGGAGGGGAAGGGAGAGGATGAGCTGCTGAGGATGGATTTCCAGAGCAGTTTCTGGAGACAAAGGGCCTTGTTGTGGGGCTGCCCGGCCGGGCTGAGCCTCGTGGCACCGGGGCAGAGCAGCTTTGGCCCCTTGCCTGCCAGTGCTGGAGCCAGCTGGATTTTGTGATTACTTGGGGCAACTCTTTGGCTGCATAATCAGGTTCTTATCTCCTCAGCTAAAAAAAAAGGGCTCTTTGGAAGGGGTGTTTCACCGCTGTGTTCCAGTGAACTCAGCTCCCAAACACGCGCCGGCGACGCCGCAGCGCTGTGCCCGCGCCTCCCGTCGGCACGAGGGCTCCCACGGGGATATTGGAGATATTCCCTCTGCCAGGGGACAGCAGCAACACCTCCCTGTGAGCTGGGAGTCCCGTGGCTGCTCCACCTTCCACAGGCACCACATGGATGCTGCATCCAGCAGAGAGTCTTGAGGGAGAGGGCAGAGCTGGGCTCACCGCCTGCCCCGGCCCTGCACGTCTCATCCTGCTCCTCCACTTTCCACTGGCAGTGCAAGAGCAGAGTCACGTTGGCTCTTCCATGTTCAGAGCCCAAACTCCCCCCAAAATACTATTTACTTGGTGTTTTCCAAAGAGCCAAACTGCTGACCAAGAAAAACAGAGTTAAGTGAAGGAGGAAGGGGAGAAGTGTGAGTTGTGGTGTTGGGCTGTGGGAAAGCTCTGCTGCTCCACAGAGGTGATAAAGGGAGAGCAAAGCAGTTGGAAAGAGGAAAGTTTTCCAGCTGAGTCAGAGGGAATGGAAGGACTGGCTTTGCACTTGGCCCTCTGCCAAACCAGAGCAGAGATAGGAGAAGGCTCCTTCCCAGACAAAGCTTTTCAGGTATGAGATACAGTAAGAAAAGCAGCCAGGAAGGGTTTCTGGTGATCTTTTGGAGGAGTTTCCTTTTTCTGCTGCATTTCATGGACATTTGTTTTCATTTAATGGAGGGAACTGTATGGAAAAGGGATTTGAGAGTGATTTTGCCCTTGCACAATATTGGGATCTGAAGTGTTTTTGTAACTGAGGATCTGTTTTCTGGCTGCCAGCAGATGAACACAGGTAATATTTCTTTGTTCTGTTGTTAAGGTTATTCACAGATATTATTTAGTGGGGGATTTCTGTCCAGTTTGCTACTAAGCATTTATAACTTAGATCCAGTTTTATTGCAGGGTAATAGGAGAAATTCCAGCAATCAGAGCAATTTTTTTTCCCTTAAATAAACAGTGCTGCCAGAAATTTGGAGCAGGTCATATAACTTTGGGCATGAAGCACAACCCCCTTGAATCGCACAGGAAAGGGGAATTTACCTTGTCATAGCTTTTCCTCACTATTTTTGTGTCCTGGAACAAGGATCTGGAGTCGTGTTCAGGAGGAAGTGGAGCAGCAACATGCCAAGAGATTTTTCCAAGCGTGTTCTCGGGACATCTGCAGGGAATGAGAAAGGCAGAGAAACGTGGGAATAGAGAAGAAGGATGGGCTGCTTCCAGGGGAAATGAGAACTGCTCTGAACGAGACATTCCTCGTGATGACTTGCTCAGAGGCTTCAGCAGGTAGCGCGTGCTGCTCGTGTTGTAAATGGTTACGTATCCAGTGAGTAGCTGTTCATCATCCCCTGCCTGTGCTCTGCTTTCCACGTGGAAATCACCCCTGGTGTCCGGGCTCTGCACCTGCTGCCTGTGCTCTGTGTCCAGCCCTGGGTTTCTGTTGGGTTTTGGATAAGCCTGTGAGAGTGAGAGGAGAAAATCACTGGCACTGAGCAGCAATTCCTTGTCCAAACCTCCCGTCAGCAGCAAATGATTTGGTGACTCTGCGTGTCTAAATATACCTTAAAACTGATTCTGTCCTCAGAGGGCAGCATTGTGGGGGGGTAACTGATGGATTTTTATTTGGGGGTATCCCAAACCAATCCTTCCTTCAGCCTCCAAGCACTGCCTTAGCACAGCCTCAACTCAATGCACAGGAGGATCCCTCTCTTTCTATGAGATGCCACTCTTTATATTCTTTTTCTCTTGACAGCTAAAACTATATAGTTCAAAACATGGGAAAATTCCCACATGGGACTTAGTTTCTGAGTTTTGGTTCATGAGAAGCACAGAGAGTTTTAGTTTAGTAAAGTATCTTTATTTACAGAGCAACTTTACAAAAATAATTTCAATAAAATTATCACAAAGTCCATTTACAATATAATACAGCTGCGTTTTCTCCCAATGTAACATCAGATTATGATGGGGAATATTACTTTGATATCAATCCATGGCATAAATAATGATTTAAACAAGGAGCTAGTTTTGTTATAGTCTACAAATGACTAACAACGATTAATAACACATTTTTGACTTAGGTGGTCCCTCTGTACAATTCACATTAATGCTATAGAGCCCAAGGACTGGAGGAGCCTGGAAGATCATGGAATCAGGAAGGGATTTTAAAGATGATCCAGTCCTACTCCCTGCCATGGGCAGGGACACTTTGCACTATCCCAGGGTGCTCCTGGCCTTGGACACTTCCAGGGATGGGGAATCCACATCCTCTGTTCTGCAGAGAAGGGTCAGGTTTCCCTCAGCAGGGATGTCAGGAACACCCTTTGGCTCCTGAGTGTCCATGGTGCCCCTCACTCTGAGACATCAGGAAACACTGAGCTGCCAGAGCCCAGGAACAGCTTTTCCAACATCATGCCTTGACGTGTGGGATCTTTTCGGTGTTTTCCCAAAACAGCAGACAGAGATCCAACCCCATCTCCACAGGGCCTCGTTTTGTAAACTTGCAATGCTGATCTTCCTTGGGAATTTGGGGACATGGGCTCCTACAGCTCAGTTTGGTTGGAGTGTTGGCGTTCAGCTCGTTGGGAAATACATTCTCTGTGCAGAAACGGCCGTGCCGGGGTTTAGGACACGTACTGGGCTCCTCCGTAGGGCAGAACCTCCGTGACCCCCCACCCCACCACGTTGCCCCTGGTGCCACAGGAGCCCTCCCCGCTCTGTGCCGTGATCTCTGGGGCACTGAGCACTCTGTCCCACAGGTTGAAGCCAGTCAGTTTTCCAGAGAAGGCTAAAGCTTCATCAAACCCCCCTCCGACGCAGCAGCCGTTCTTCTCCTGCCCGATCTGCAGGATCCCTCCGTCGGGAATGGTGTGAGCGCTGGCAACGTCCAGGGCACTGGCTGCCAGCTCCCCCTGCACCCACAGGGCTGCTGATCCGTTCTCCGAGCTCCACGTGCCGCAGAGATGGACCCACTTCCCAGGAAGGACTGCGTTCTGGGCGGCCACCTCGTGCTGGCCGCCCCCGACGGCGAGCACGGCCGAGTCCCGGCGGAGGTAAAGCTGCATTTCATAGGGGTTGAACTTGGTGCCATAGGAGAAGACAATGGTTTTGTCCAAAGCCTCGGTCACCTTGATCCAGATGCAGGCAGTGAAGGAGCGAAGGGTCATTCCAGCAGTCGGGTGGACGCTCCCAAATATCTTCTTGGAACGCATGGGGAACAGGATGGCGGTTTCACACCCTGGGGAGATTAAACACATCGTCAGGTAAATAGAAACTGGTCCATTTGGGTCTGCACAGGTGGGACCTTTGATATAGCATAGAATCATCAAGGTTGGAAAAGACCTCTAAGATGACCAAGCTGTGGCTGCCCCATCCCTGGAAGCGTCCAGGACGGAGCTCGGAGCAACCTGGGCCAGTGGAAGGTGTCCCTGCCCACGGCAGGGGGTGACACTGGATGGGCTTTAAGGTCCCTCCAACCCAAACTGTTCCATGACTGGGCTTCCCAAGGGTCTGTATGGAGCACTGTCTCCTGGGAGAGCAGCTCTTTTGCTGCCTCACCTGAAGACATCAGCCTTAAACTGGGTAGTTGAGTCCATAGCCCTCCCTCGGGGCTGTTTAGGTCTTGGTTTAGCCTCTGAGTTCTTTTTAAGTATTAAATAGTGAAAATAACCTTTGTGGTGAGGGGCTGGGGCCAGTGAGCCATCAAACAGCAGGTTTGGATACTGTGGCATTCCTGGGATAGAGTGGAGGCTGTGGCTGGAGGATGGGATTGCTGCTGGGCTGTGTCCTGAGGTTGTCTCATGGATAACTGGACAGCAGGGGAGGACAAGAGCTACCCAAAGTAGCACAGGGAATGTCAGCAGGAACATGCTGAGATGGGCTTATTTATTTAACATAATGATTCCCCATCCTGGCCCTGCCTTTGAGGATTCTTTGGTCAGTAGCACTCCTGGGCACTGGGAAAATATGGGAAATGTATGAGACGACTCGTATTTTTAAAGCAGTTCATCTCTCATATCTCATTAATCAGTGTGTTGATAATAGAAATTAGATTAGTTAAAACCACTGGCAGGAATCAATGAAATTGGAAAAGCAGCTGATGATCACTAAAGCCAAGACACTTTTGGTATCTTATGTGCTGTTCCCTGGCTGCACATAACTTAACATCCACGGTGACACGGGGGAAGAATCAGCCCCTTCTCCAATTAAGCCGCTTCATTTCCTGTTTAAAGAAGCTGGAGGAGCTGAAATGCCTAAAACGTGTGTGGAAATTTGTGCTCCGGGGAATGAAGGACTCTTTGTGCCCTCCAGGGTCGCTCTGCTCTGGTATTTCATGGGCTGCTTCCCTCCAGCTTCCAGCGGATTTTCCATCTCCCCGCTGGCCCTTTTGAGGAGGGGCAGGGTCAGTGAGCACTGCTGGGGATGCTCCTTAAAGTGCTACTTAGGAGCACTATTGTGAAAAAGCTTTTAATTAGCGGGCTTTCAGGCTTTATTATCAAAGCCTAAACAAAATTAAAACCAGCCTCAGCGAAGAACAAAAAGTGTGATTAGAAAATCCCTCAAGAATATGGCTGGCAGGAATTCAAGATGTGAGAAATTAAAGTCAGTTGCTAAAAATTCCCTTGGAAAAAAAAAATAAACCCGGAGAGAGGCTCTGGAAGTACTTAAAATGTAGCCTTTAAATTGAAAAATATGAAGGTTTTATATAAAAGCATGTAGGAACCAGTGGAAATAAAGAGAATTTCCACTGGTGAGGTTGAGATGCTCAGTGTGGATCGGGTTTGTTGCTCTCACCTAGTGCAGACTGGCTGAGTGAGGCTGGCAGGACTACAGGAGAAGATAAGGAATGAGATCATGCTCTGGAAGGCGAGAGGTTTGTGTTTGGGGAAAAGAGGAATATGCTGTAAGATCTTACCCCCAGCACGCAGAGATTCCTGAGGTGTTGAGCTAAAGGAGTGAAAGCCATTTACTCCTAGCACTGAATGGGTGTCCTACATGAAAGGACAGATTCAGGTGAGCTCATAAAGCGCTTTGATGTGGATTATGTTGTGTCTGTGGAAGTTTAGCAGTCACAAGCTGTTCCTTCTTGCTCCCCTGTGGAAGGTCTCACTCAGGAGATGCTGCTGCAGGTCTCTGGTAAGGCTGGTGTAGCTGCACCCCCACCTCCCTACACACCCACTCCCCCAGGATTCTGTGAGTGTAGATTTCTGTGGGGCTTTTAAACTGTAATAACTTAGATTTGTGGGAAACACAGCCATTAATCAGCTTTGAGAGGCCAGGCAGTGACAGCTCACTGATATTCAGTGTAGCTGTACCATGCTTGTAGCAGTTCTGCACCCACACTTCAAACACATGAGGGGCTGCTCTGCCACAGCCAGGTTGCTTTTTTGAGTGTCCCATTGCACTGCACAGCAAAGTGATGTGGAATTTGAGGTATGAGCTCATCTTTCTGTGGTCACCTCGCTTGCTGAGCAGTGCAAACACTTTGGAAGGGCAAAAATACCCCAAAACCACCACCCCAGTGCTCCTAATTTATCCATCCAGAGGAAGGACTCTGCCCTGGCAGTTGGGTGCAGGGGATGTGCCCTCCCTGCTGTGGAGGTGTGCCAGGCTGGCTGACATCAGTCCTCTGCTCTTGGGCAGTGGGAGTGGGTGAGGAGGTGTTAATTTAGGGAGAGGAAGGAGTGGGAACATGCAGGGAGAGAACAGGAGAGCTCAGTAATGCACAGGCATTTTACCAGCTGGGCAGGTAAAAGGTGTGAGAGCATAATTTGGATGTTTAAGACATGTTTGCTGAGCTGTTTTGATCTGGGAGAGCCTGGAGGTGGGATCCTGGCTGGCTTTGCCCTGTGTAAGGGCTTGGATTAAACTCTGCTTTGATCCCACCTTTCAGCAGCTCAGCACCTCTTTTCCCAGAAGTTAATGAGTTTCCCCCCTTTCTGTGCAGACTGTTTAAAGCTGCCCCGCTGTTCCCAAGGTTTCTTTGGAGTCCTGTGGAGAGGGAGGTGCTCGGGAGGGTGTTTGTAGGGTTCCTGTTTGGACAGACCCCCAGGGAGCTCTGGGAAAGCCCCCTTGGACTCACCTGCTGGCAGCAGGTGCTGAGCCGCCCATTGCTGCGACACCTTCAGCTCCGCCCGGGTCTGCTGGAGCTCCTTCCACAGCAAGTTCAGCATGAGGTTGTCCCCTCTGGTGGCATCCAGTTTATCCTGCTGCAGAGCTGTCTCCTGCTCCTCAGCCCTGCTCAGCCAGGCGCTCTCCAGCCAGCCCAGCTTCGTGGATAGGTTGTGGCTCAGCTGCAGAACGTGCTCCACGACCTTTCCCTGCTCGGACTCCTGGAGCCTCTTGGCCTCCTCAGCTCGGTCCCTGCTCCTCACAAGCACCTGCTCTACCTGGGACACGACGTGGGAGGTGACTCTGTCGAGGGTGGCGGCGAGGTTGGTGGTGAGCTGGGTCAGCTCTGCCCTCAGGGTCTGCAGCTCCACCCTGGGGAGCTCGTCCACCGCCTGCAGCATCATGTTCTCCTTCATCTGCGAGTTCTCCAGCATGATGAACAGCTTGTCCCACTCCGTGTGCTCCCGCTGGCAGTCGCACGAAGCAGCTGGAAGGGAAGATACAGATGTTGCTGTTCCTTTGTACTTAAGTTTTAAACAGAAGGAGTTGGACAAAATCTGGCTCTGGGCAGGGCTTTATGTGCTCCAGACTGTCACAGAACCGTGGAATTACAGCTTGGGTCGGGTTGGAAGGGACCTTAAAGACCATGTAGTCCCAACTCCCCTGCCTTGGGGGGATCAGTGCATTTCCCTCTATACAGAAGCAGAAAAGTAAAATAGTGTGTTTTAAAGCAATTCAAAAATTGTCATTGACAGCCTTTTGCAGGTAAGCTGAAAAAATAAGGATATAAAGCAAATTCCAAGGCACCTCATCCCAGTCCTTTAGCATTATTATCCATAATAACCCACTGGTACAAGCACAAGCTTCTCCCTCTGAAAAAAAAATGTTTGTAATAATAACTATTGCACGAGCTGGACAACAAAGAATGCAGTTTTGCATTTCCACAAATTTAGTTTCAATTCACTTACTTTCCTCAGTGCCAGGGGCTGGAGCCTCAATCTCATTATCCAGGTTCACGTACATGAGGTCGTAGTCATTGTCTTCGTCCAGAGCAGAGCCAGAAGCCCTGAAAACACAGAAGAGCGTGAGCAGAGAGAGTATTTCTTGGGGCAGCATTCTCCCAGCTGCTTCCTGAAGGTCCCTGGGCTGTCTGGAGCTGCGCTGGGATGTTTAGCAAGGCCAGGGCTGGGAGGGAGGGAGCCCCTAAATAAATGCTGCGAGCGCCTCAGCCCGAATGAATGAGCAGCCCCCGTGCCAGCGGTGTAACCGGAGCACTGGGGCTGTTGGTTTTGGCCGGGAGAGGAGAAGGGGGCGTGCAAAGTTTGCTCAATCCCAGCCCTCCAGGTTCCACTGGGGAGGGGATGTACCGACTCGTGGAAGGAGGTGGGGGAAAAAACGGGGAAAAGCTGCTCCTCGAGCTGCCGCTTCCCCCGATTGCGGATTGCCGGGACGTGCAGCAATGCAGGGCTGGGAGCGCTCGGAGTTCGGGAAAGAAAGCGCTCCCTGCAAAACTCGGCTCGTGCTCGGTGTGTGCCAGGGCTGGGGAGGGGATTGGGAGGAAAACAAACATACCTGGAGCTGCTTTGGATACACGTGGCTGGTTTAATAAATAGTGCGGCTTTTTTGGATAGTTAAGTGATGTTATATAATAAGTTCTATTATAAACTCGCAGTTTATTGCTTTAAGCACTAAAAGAGGACAGCTTGTTAGAGTTTTGCTTTTCCAGCCCTCATTACCCCTAGCCCCCCCATAACTATGTGGATAATCTGTTAGTGCTGAATCTGGTTTTGGGAGTGTGTAAATCAGCAGCTGCAGGATCAGAGCTGTGTCTGTTACCTTTGGAAATGCAAAACAAGGCTCTTTTGGATGAGACATTAATGTAGTGGAAGGATTATTGGTGTTAATCTGGTTTGAATTCCATAATCTTATCAATTCAGTGAGTCATGAGTCATTTCAGAGATGCATTTCTCAGGTGAGATGAGGGATAATACGGTACAAATTATGTAGTGCCTATGAAATATCCAGAGAACAGCAAAGAAAACCCCATGTAATTCTATCTAACTTGCAATCTGTGTTCCCTTTCCATTTGTGTCTCTGCTTTTGCTCATGCAAACCTGGTCTACCTGTGCCTTGGATACTGGGCAGAAATTCCTCCCTGGGAGGGTGGGGAGGTCCTGGCACAGGTTTTGCCCAGAGAAGCTGTGGCTGCCCCATCCCTGGGAGTGTCCAAGGCCAGGTTGGAGCAACCTGGGCTAGTGGAAGGTGTCCCTGCCCATGGCAGGGAGTGGGACTGGATGGCTTTTAACTCAAACTCTTCTCTGATTCTATGATATGGGGTTTTCTGCCACTGTGGGCCCTCCAGCTGCTCTCCTGAGAATGTAAATAATAAACAGCAACATCAAAGCAATATTTTAGAAACCTGAGAAGTCTGGTGAAGTAGAGGTGATTGTTATTTTCAGAAAGAATTTCTCCCTGGAAAGGGTGGTCAGGCCTTGGCAGGGGCTGCCCAGGGAGGTTTGGAGTCCCCAGCCCTGAAGGTGCCCAAGGAAGGATTGGACGTGGCACTCAGTGCTCTGGGCTGGGGACAAGGTGGGGATGGGACACAGGGGGGATCCACGGGCTGGGAGGGCTCTTCCTTGCAGCCATCGACTGTCCCCAACTGGAGGTTGGTTTCTGCCTGAGTTGCATAATTCCCAGTGTGTGGTCCGTTGGAAAGTCTGAGAAAATCTAATCTGGAAAGTATTGGGGGTAAGGGAGGTGGGGATGGAAGAGGGGAGGAAGGTAATTAAGGAGCTGAGTAGGATGTTTTTCCGTTCTCAGACAACAAACATATTTTCAGGCTCTTGGTTTAGACTGAGGCAGATGAAGCAAGATTGGGAAAAAGTGCATTATTTGTAATACACAACATCACCTCTGGCTGCCTGGGATCTGAGAATCAAAAGGTTGGTGAGCTGTGTGTGTAAATCCCTTAGGGACAAAAAAAGGTGTGACAAACAAACAGTAAGAGGTACTCAGAGCTAACTCAAACATGGAAATACCAAAGAATAGCCAATTGGGTTGTGCCTAATGACCTTTCAGGAGCTCTGTGGAGAACAGACACGAGCTGTGGTATCTGGGGGATTGTTTACACGTGTGTATACACAGGTTATCCAGTTAAAAGCAATTCCCTGTCAGTGAGGTCACTTCAATATCGCTGCAAAGGGATGGGTTTGCTCCTAAACTGCCTTTGCTTTCCATTTATCTTGGTTAGTGAATATAAACCCAGCAGTGTTTGCTGCAGGAAACTGCCCAAATCTGTGTTTGCACAAAGTGGTTTTTGTTCAGAGAGGCTCTGTGGCTGAAATCCATCACCTTGTGTCACATCCAATTGCATCACTGCCCTGATACACCCGACACTTCAAAGGCTTGTTTTCCCAGATTAAATAATTAGTCTTACTTTCCAGATCCCTTCCTATCTGTGACATCCCAGCTTAGGCAGTAGCATGGCTCAGGTTTTAGTGTCTTTGCTTGCTTAAAGCTGCTATTTTTGTTGCTCTCTGTTGAATTCCTTCCCACCACACTTCCATAGCTGGGATGACTTTGGCCTGTCCAGGAATAGGGGAGTTTCATCTTTTGTAATGGTCACAGCTGCTGAAATTCTACTGGAGTTTAAGGGCTCTGCCCCATATGGGCAGGTGCAAGGAAAAGACTTATTTCTGTCAGCACGACATTGTCCAGAGGGAAAATAATTCTTACTGTATTCAGTACAAAGTGTTTCAATTTTGAACCATGATGTGAGTCTAAAAAAGTTCATGTAAATACACCCTCTCACCTTTTTTATCATAGAATCACAGTCGAGTTGGGAGGGACCCACAAGGATCATCCAGTCCAACTCTCAGCCCTGCAGAGACACCCCAACAATCCCACCCTGTCCCTCAGAGCATTGTCCAAACCCTCCTGGAGCTCTGGCAGCCTTGGGGCTGTGCCCACTGCCCTGGGGAGCCTGGGCAGTGCCAACCACCCTCTGGGGGAAGAACCTTTCCCTGGGATGCAGGTTCTCACTGCGGGTGGATCGGTGCCCACCCTGCCTGGGTGGTGACACTTCCTAGATGGATTCACTTGTACTGTCAGGAAGAGACTTGTCCAGAGAACGTGGGTAGAAAAGGGCCAGAATGGAGTATTTGGCTAATCTTCTTAGGGTCATTCATCAACAACCCCCTTCCCTTTGCCACTGGCCCTTGTGACTGTGTATAGAACAGGACAAGACCAAAATCTGCCTTGTCCATGGGGTGAGAGGTGGGGTCTGACCTTGCCTTTGGTTGCTTGGAGGGCTCAGAGTGGCTTTCAGGGAGGAGCCAGGGATTCTTCAGGCAGGATAGGATGCAGAAGTGTGGCTGGCTGGAGACACTCCCCCAGAGGTTAAGGACCCCTGAGGGATCATTAGGAGCTGTTTGACTCACAGTTGTCTGAACCTGCAATGAATTATGATCATTTCTTGGCCCAGGGGGGATGTTACAAGACCCAACCGTGTCCTGGGGTGCGTTCTCTGTCTCTGGCAGGAGCCCCACGTGCTCCAGCCTGAACCCAAATATCCTTTTTCTGCCATCCCTGAACAGATCTCTTTATCTTCCCAAATTACATGGCTCAGGTTTAAATAGGAGAAAAAGCAGCAGGCCAGAGAGCAGTTCCTCTTGGAAACCGATCCAAAGAGACCGTGAGCACTTCCAAGGCTTTGCAGCAAGGAGCCACACTAGGTTGCAACAGGCAGATGTTTTCCATATGTTGCTCAAGTGAAACTTAAATCCAGGGAGGCAGGCGTGTACAGCACTGGGGGTTATGGGGTTTGGTATGAGCCTGGCCTTCAAACTGAATTATGCACAGACATCTTCAGGAACTGTGTGAGAGAGGCTTCAGCTCTGCCTGCAGCTGACTCGCCCTGGCTCCCTTCTCCTCCTGGAAATGGCATCCTTAACTGTTTCTGTGCAAGTGCATGTTCAGTTCTCTTAATAACCAATTGTTCTTTCCATATGCTGCCTATTTCATGTGAAAGCCTGAATCTCAACAAAGGAGAATTAGAGCTTTTATCTCTTTTCTCTCTCTCTCTCTCTTTTCTCTCCTCTCTCTCTTTTCTCTCCTCTCTCTCTTTTCTCTCCTCTCTCTCTTTTCTCTCCTCTCTCTCTTTTCTCTCCTCTC
>JAWWLV010000011.1:1233204-1245401 GCA_035041135.1 Platyrinchus mystaceus | reverse complement strand
TCTTTTCTCTCTCTCTCTCTTTTCTCTCTCTCTCTCTTTTCTCTCTCTCTCTCTTTTCTCTCTCTCTCTCTTTTCTCCCTCTCTTTTCTCTTTGTTAACTGAAATCACACATAGTTTGGTCTAGGACTCAACAGAGCATCATCCAAATCTGAGAGCTCATTAAGTAGCATCCTCATGACACGGCACTTGAGAAATAAAATGATAATTAATAGGAATTTTTTTTTTTACACTTCTGTTACACCTGATTCATTCTATTTAGGTTATTTATTGGGCTTCTTGGCCAAGTATATAATTTTCTACAGTGCATTTTATGCCTCCCTAGTTTTGTACAGATGATCCTTCCAGGCCAGGTTGGAGCCTGGAGCCACCTGGGATAGTAGAAGGAGTCCCTGCCCATGGCAGGGGGAGGAACTGGGTGATCCTTAAAAGGTTCTTTGAACCCAAACGGGGCTGTTATTCTCAAAAAGTGGTGTCTGTGGGTGTGTGCAGGTTTTGCAGAGCTCTCTGCAGGTGTTGGGCACTGACCACCAGCAGTCTCTGCCCTTGCTGTGTCCGCAGGGAACTCGATGCTGCTCCGTGTCCTGCCCGCGCTCTACGAGAAGCAGCCGCGGCCGATAACGCTCCGTCTGCAGGACCTGGTGGCACTGATGGCCCAGCTGGACCAGGCTGAGCAGCATCACCTCCTCAGGCTCCTCCAGGCCGTGGCCAGGAACAAAGAACTTGGGGTAAACGCTTGGGGACGGCTCCCTGCTCCCCTTTTGTGTGTTTGGAGGGCTCAGTGAGGTCTGTGCCAGCAGTGAGGGGTCCTTATAACATGCAGGCAGTGACTTCCTGTGCTAATTCCACGAAATTCTGTGACTCCATTCCAAATTCTCCATCTAGTCATAAGGAGAACATAACAGTGACTCTGCTGGACCAAAAGGTTTGGGTTAAACCATTTGTTTTCAATGATTTTGGCTCTTCCTCTGTCAGCTGAGTGTGAATTCCCATAACTGTGTTTCTGTTCGAGAACATGAACTGTATTGAAATACATGTCAAGGAAGATTAAAATGAGTTAGGAACTGATGGGAACTGATGATCCTCAACAAGAAAAACCAGAAGAAGGGGTTATTTTATGCCCCATTTCTGTGTCAAAATGTCTTTCACACAGACGCAGGTCTCACTGGATCTGAGGTGCATTAGTGTGCTTGTGTGTTTACACAAGAATTAATTACTCAGTGCACAGTTGTAAACACTCCATCCTGTTTGCAAGATGATTTTAAGCCTCAACCCCCCCCAAAATTGGGTTGTTACAAGAAATGACAACTCACACACAGCATATTTTCAGGCAGTGAGGATCTTACCCTTTCTTTTCCCCTCTGTAGCAGCTCTTGACCTTGTCAAGTTCTTTAGTTTCCTGTGGAAACAAAAATTTCTACAAGTCCTTTAATTTACTGTATCATTGGGGAAGGCTGAGTCTTCTGTTGTTTTAATCAATAAAATATAGTCTGGCCTGGAGCGAGGGGAATATAAGGGTGGGGTTTTGGTCTATTTTTTGAACAATTGGCCATTTCCTTACTTATTTATGCATAACTGCCATATTCCAAGGCTAAAACTTACCCTTATTCCATATGTTGAGCTGAACTTGGATTGACCTCTGTGCAGAGGTCAGCAAGGGTGGAAAACTGTTTTATTAAATCAAACTCTAGTGGTTTATTTTTATCACTCTTGTTACATCTCTCTTGGTTATTTGTGTTCCCAATTAAAATATATATATTCAGTTTGTTTCTGTCTGATTTTTTACTAGGTGCTGAGAGAGTGTTTACCCTTTTTATTTGGGCATTTGAGGGACCCCAACCACAGTGACTTGATTCTAAACATCCTCATAGAAATATCCAGCTACGAACCAACAGCCTTGGCCCCTTTTCTTCCAACGCTGAAGGAGATTGGGGAGAGTTTCCCGAGTTTGATTGGGCAAACAGCAAAGATCTTTGGAGCTGTTGGGCATGTTGATGAGGTGAGTCTGGAAACAAAAGTTGGTTTGGGGGTTGTTTTTTTTCTGAATCCTGTGTAAAGTGATACCTCTGAATATGTCTTTTTTTTAACAAGCAGCCAGACTGTCCTACCAGGGCACAGAATCCTGGAATGGTTTGGGTTGGGAGGGACATTAAAACCCATCCAGGGCCACCCCTGCCCTGGGCAGGGACACCTTCCACTAGCCCAGGTTGCTCCAAGCCCTGTCCAACCTGGCCTGGGACACTTCCAGGGATCCAGGGGCAGCCACAGCTGCTCTGGGCAACCTGTGCCAGGGCCTCCCCACCCTCCCAGCCAAGAATTCCTTCCCACTATCCCATCTCTCCCTGCCCTCTGGCAGTGGGAAGCCATTCCCTGTGTCCTGTCCCTCCAGGCCTTTGTGAGAAGGTGTTTAGTCACAGACAAGGCTGTGGGGCCATCAGTGACAGCCACTGGAGAATCCCCAGGGGAGCTTTTGTCCCCAGAGAAAACAGTTTCTTTTGGCCCCTTATCAAAGCCATTCCCTTAAATCCTGGGGCTGGGGGTTGTTGGTGGGCTCTGTGCCTGTGCCACAGCTCAGCTGGCACACAGGGATGTCACACACCTCTTCCATCACTGCAGTAATCCCAACCCTTCCCCCTTTGGATCTCACTTTGGGTGTGTATTGGCCGGGCCATGGGGGTCTGATCACTGTGGGTGCAGCACAGGGAGACACTACCCTTGTTGTTTCTACTAATCTAGAGCTTTATTTTCATTTAAAATTAATTTTATCTCATAAGAATCAAAACCAGATTTGGTTTGGCTTTGTAAATCTCATTTCTGTTGTGGGAGGGAGAAGCCAAAATCCCATGGAAGACTGGGAGCCAAATACAGCTTGTTGTTGTCTCCTTGTTTACTTCCATCCCCCCAGCAAGTCTGACTTATAAGAGCTGCAGGTGACCATGTTTAATTCTGCCTTTAATATTTAGGAGTCAGCACCTCCTAGAAGCTTTACAATTTATAAGCAGCTAAGCCTCAGCTGAGCACAGCTGGGATCAGAACTGAGGGATTTCATTCTGTGTTTTGGTGTGTTGAACCAGCTCTTCCCATCTGAGTGTCTCTGAGGCTCCGTTTCTGCCGTGTCTGTTACTTCAAAGGGGCTGAATTTATTTATTTTGCCTTTTGTTGTTGTTATTGTTTTATACCAACACCAAGAACGAGCAGGGAACCAACTGGCCAGGTTGAATTTCGTGTATTGTTGGAAATTACAGCCTAAGGTCAAGTTTACAAAGAACATGATTTGAAGAATCTTTTCCCCTTGTATTTTTAATCTGTTGGTTTGTGTGTGTACACGTGGCTACACGACCTGCAGTGAGTAATTCACCTGTAGTAAGTGCTGAGTAGCTGGCACTGTGTCCTGGGTCTTATTGGTGCAGGGAGCTGCTGATTCACCAGCAGGCTGCAATTCCAGTGCCACATGTGCAGGGCAGTGGCACCTTGTCATGTGTTTGCAGTGACACCCAGGGGGACCTTGGACTTGAGACTCGAAAACGAGGGGAAAAGCAGCGGGCAAAGGGTGGCACAGGGGAACATTCCAGCGGGGGACAAATGGCTCCTCTCTTGTTTTGCTTCCTGAAAAGATGGATATTTCTGAATTATGGAACATGGTAAAACCCTAGAGTGGTTTGAGTTGGAAAGGACTTTAAAGCTCTTCTCAGTCCCTCCCTCGAGAGTGTCGGAGATCTCTTCCAGCCTGGGAGATCTGACCATTCTGTGGTCTCAGGAATCAGCCATGGAGGCGTTTCTTTCTCTTTTAAGAGGAGATGATTCTTTTTCAAGGCCAACTTGGACAGGGCTTGGAGCAACCTGGTCTAAGGAAGGTGAATGAGATGGTCTTCAAGGTCCCTTCCAACCCAAAGCAGCCTGTGAGTCTGTGACTGACAGGAAAACCAGTGCCACGGATCTCTTGGGGCATCACACACTGCAGTGCAGGCAGCCAGTTTGCTGTCAGAGAAGCACAGACACATCTGGCCTCATAAAAGCTGGGCAGATCTTAGAGGCTCCTGTAGAGCAGTGAGGAAGAATTAAAGGAATCCTCTGATCTCCAAGTGTAACCGCAGAGTTCAGTCACTCCTGCGCTTCGTTTGCCTCGGTCAGGGCCAGGCGGCAGAGCGGTCCCTGCAGACACAAGTGCTGCTCCTGGTCTCGTGTCTCAGCCTTCCTGAAACCCTCCCTTGCTCAATTCTGCCCCTCTCCCCTTCCCTGTCTCGGGGCTGTGCCCCAGAAATGCTGCTGGTTCTGGGACGTGACTCGGCATCTCCTTCCCGGCCAAGCAAAACAAGCGGGGAAGGAAACGGCAATGGCAGTGCTGGAATGTTGTGTGTTGGTGTTTCGTTTCACTGGAAGGTCTGCTTGGGGAAGGGAGGTGGCAAGGATTGAGGCTTGGCTCTCTGTGGTATGGATTGTGGGTATGAGCAGCAAATCCTTTCTGCTGGCTCCTAAAAACAGCCTCTTGTGCTGCCACTGAGCCGCTCTGTCCACCTTGGCAGTGCCGAGGGGACCCCTGGAGGGATGAGAGCCCTGCCTGAAGAGAGATCCCTTTATTCTAAAGGTTGCCCCTTGTTTACACCCCCCACTTCTGCTGGTGTCAGTGACAGGGGTGAAGCTGAAATCAGAACTTGCCCCTTAACCATAAATTTGTGCAAAGCAAAACACCGTCTTGGGGCAGAGGGCAATCGGACATTTTAATGTATTTTTTTCTCCCATTAACTGTATGTTTTGAACCGACTGAGAGTTTTAACCAGCTTCTCAAAGCCTTGTGATCTCTTTTCGTAGTCTCCTGAGCCTGATTTTAAACTAAAGCACAACACTTTGCCACACCTCATTGCTTGTGTTTCAGATCTTCACCTTCTGGCAGATGTAACGCCATAAAATGCAAGGGCTGCTTATGAAAAAAACACACGAATACATCAAATAAACATTGTTAAAAATCACAGCGGGCTCTGTACATCCAAATAGGCTTTTTGAAGAATTCTGGATAGGAATTGGGGCAGGGATAATGACTGCTTTCATGTTGAGCTATTTTGCTGCAATTTTGTTTTGTATAACAGTTACATATTATGTTACTCGGGGTTTATTGTTCTTTTACCTCACTCCAGGCGAGTAGCAGCATTTCAGCAAGGCTGGAGAGGCTCCAGCTGGATCAAAGTGACAGGAAAATGGTCAAAACTGCTCCTCCAGTTTGTCTGCTGCAGTTTGTTTAGGAAACAAACAAAAAAAAAAGTGTTTTAAATGTTAATTGAGCCCGTGTTTATCTCTTGGAGGGAGGATTGTCTTTCAGATAAACCAGTGACTATCTCTGGATGTGTTGGGTGGGGCTTGGAGCAACCTGGTCTATGGAAGGTGTCACTGCCCGTGGCAGGCAGTGGAACAAGATGAGTTTTAAGGTCCCTTCCAACCCAAACCATTCCATGATTCTTCACCTCTAAGTGTCTGTTTTAGGATGGGAATTTGGACATGCACATACAGAAACAGTTGGCACTGGAACTGTGTGTCTTTGCCAGGCAGAGATGATAAAGTGTCTTTGCTAGAAAATATTTCCATGTTTAATGTTATGATCTGAAACAAGCCCCCTTTAATCCTGATTTGGGGGGGATGTGATCTCTGCTGATAAACTGGGGAAAGCACATTTTCCCCTGAAGAATTGGGTAGCAAAATTCTGGCTACAGAGGGCACATCAGACTCCAGGGCATTGGCAGCATGTACCAGGCTGTGTGAGGACATCTTAGAATGAAATCTCAATTTAAACTTCTCTTTGTTGTGGTGTCAGTCACGGCTCTAATCTGAATGTTGCTCCTAAACTAAAGGCTGTGGAAGGAGAGAACCCCTGTGATTTATGGGGTACTTTGACCTCTCACCAGTAGGGAGAGGAGATGCTGACAGGCCCCTCAGCTCCTGCCCCTCACTGCTCATCCACGCTTGACACTTCCAGGGCCGGGGCAGCCACAGCTTCACCTCCCTACACTCTGTTCTGTGCCCTTTTCTTTTCAAGACCAGGTTGGACGGGGCTTGGAGCAACCTGGTCCAGTGGAAGGTGTCCCTGCCTGTGGCAGGGGATGGAACTGGATGGTTTAAGGTCCCTCCCAACCCCAACCATTCTGTGACTCGGTGAAGTAGCTGAGCCAGGCTCAGCACGGATGGAAGGGGAGCTCAGTGCTGCTGGTGCCCTGATCCCTGAGCCAGGCTGACCTACCAACTAGAAGAATGTAGGGCCCTTCAAAGGGGCTTTAGGGACTCTGGCTCGAGGTCTGAGGAGGAGACAAGATGTACTGAGTTAGGCTGGTTAGGTAATACCAAGAGGAACAAAAGTCACGTCAGCAGCACACACAAATAAACTGTCTTTGAGGCATTGCCTTTTTGTTGGTTATCGTGGGGCAGCCACTCTTCCCCAGGGACAGTGACTCAGGCAGCACCACACAAACCTCCCTGCACAAGCAAACACTGAATTAATGTGTTTAAAACTGTTCTTATCTCCTCGTGTCGCCCAGGAGAGAGCCCGGACCTGCCTGCTGTACTTGGTGAACCAGCTGGCCAACATGGAGCACTCCTTTCACCATATTCTGCTGCTGGAAATTAAGAGCCTCACTGACACCTTCTCGAGCATCTTGGGCACCCAGAGCAGGGATATTTATCGCATGAGCAACAGCTTCACTGCCATAGCCAAGCTCCTCGTCCGGCAGCTCGAGGCCGACGGCGCACCAGGAGCCAGGTAGTGTTTGTGAGACAAAGCCTCAGTGTCTGTGTGACAGAGCCCCTCCAGGGCTGTGTGAGGCAGCATAAATTCATATCAAATCTAGTCAAGTTGCTGTGAAAAAAGCCACGTCTCAGATAAGCTCACTAAAGCTTCAGTCAAAAATCAATCAGGGAAGTCGGTCCACACAATTATCTCTGAGTTTTTCTAGAAAATACTCACTGAGGGTGATGAGAACAATGACTGGCTTAAATCCCTGGTAAAGGTTTGCCTAAGAACAGGCTGGGAAAAATTTCTCAGGCATCTACCAAGAGATGTTCTGCTCACTCAGCTGCTTCTGAGTGTGTATCCTAAGGTTGAAGAGTTGGGAGCGTTGCGGCGTTCCTCAGGGTAAGAATATAAGTGTTATTTAAATACACGGTGGTAGTCACTTTTAATTAGTGAGGGACTCATAATTAGAGTTGTGTGTACTGACAGAGGTCAGGAGGGCACAAAGGAATAGTGATTCTGTGGAAAAATGTAACCCAGATGTCAGAAAAGCCATAACCATGAGGGACAGCCTTGGAGCCAGGCTGGGAGCGCTGGAGCCAAAACACTGAGGTCATTGGAGAAACAAGTAATTGGTGTCCTGGAGAGAGTTAAAAATGAAAAAGGAACCAGGAGAGGGTCCCTCCTTTTACTGCAGGGCTGTGAGATACGTCCAAACTTCACCTGGTGGGAAAGCCCTCAGTGGAAACGAGCCCTCGGCACTCGCTTTATGAAACATTTCCTTGGGGATGATGCCAAAGCCAAGGGGAGATAACAAAGTGAGCATGAAACAACACACTTGTTCCAAACTGGCCAAGTTTACTGGGAAAAAGAGGAGGCCAGATGTCACTTGGTGAAGGGACCAGAGGGCTGTCATGTATTTTGGGAACTGCAGAGGAGCAGGACAGGGATTGAAGGCAGAGTAATAATTTATACAACCCATCATGCTCCCTCAATTTATGGCTGAAAAATTACTTCATTTGTTAAAATATTCCCATATTCCTACTCCTTATTATTTTCTGTGCTTAACTTTTATCTGTAGAGCTGATAAAAAACCCCAGTTAAACACAAGAGAAGGTTTTCATTAAAATCTTGCTGTGTTTCCCTCCTGTTTCTCTCTAAAATTCCCTTTGTTAAGGACTTGCTCTGCCGAGGAGTAGAAGCTTCATGAATGTGGTTACAGATGATTTTTTTTATTCTCCATCTTCTCCCTGATTTTATTTACTTACTTACTTATTTTAAATTTGCTTCCCTCCCCATCCCTCCATGCCCCTGGTTCCTTGTGTTGTCTCAGCGTGGCTGGGAGAGATCACAGCAAACCCCTGATTTTTCACAGCTACAGTTTTTAGCTCTTTGGTTTTGTGTTTCAGGCCTGTACAGAGCAAAGCATCAGCTCAATCAGACAAGGCTAAAATGAGAGTTCTCTGCTGATTTAAGCCGAGTTTGCTCTGACTTGTACTCGGTGAGTGGGACAGGTCCAGACGTCGACGTGGAAATGCCCTCCCAGCCCTGGAGCTGCTGCAGCCACTGAACTCAGAGGTTTATAAAGAGCAGCAATCCAGAGTATTTGTGCTGTGGAAGGAAAATAGGGTTTTAAAATGTGTGGCTGGATTATAACCATTCCTTCCCAAACTCGTGTGTTTACATAAGAGGAAGCCGATTTCTTTGGAGCGACGGTTGGCTCGGGGTTGTTTGACACGGGGAATTTTACATGCAGGGAGTGCAGAGCATAATTAAAACCAGGCCATGCTCTGGTGCCCCTTACTGTCACAAAATTGCAAGTTATTCGGCCTCAGAGGTGCTTTTTAAGAACACACAGAGTTTTAATGGACTTATCCAGCTTAAGAGTATAGTATAGTCAATTAAAAGGAGGCAAGGAAGGAAATTTGGAGACACTTCCAAGCCCTGGATCTGGGTAAGAACTGAGCACAACTGGCTCCACCAGTGCTGCCCATTTCAGTGTCGTGGCTGCATGAAATTACCTTTTAAACTGATAGAGGAGAGATTTAGGTTAGATATAAGGAGAAAGTTCTTTACTCAGAGGGTGGGGAGGCCCTGGCACAGGTTGCCCAGAGAAGCTGTGGCTGCCCCATCCCTGGAAGTGTCCAAGGCCAGGTTGGACGGGGCTTGGAGCAACCTGGGATAGTAAAAGGTGTCCCTGCCCATGGCAGGGGGTGGCACTGGATGGGCTTTAATGTCTTTCCAACCCAAACCAGTCTGATCATTCCGTGATCTTTCCTCCACCACTTGCGTTCTTCAAACCTCTGTCCTGTTTGAGGAGGTGATTAGTGGTTATGTCTGTCCAGTGACAAACCACAAGGACCCACACTCAACCCATTCTTGCTGCCTCCATCCCCTCAGAGCTGAAGCCCTGGCAGCAACCCCACCTTGAATGTGTTTTTAGCAATCTCTGTTTGTGATGCTCTTCTTCCCATCATAAGCACCCAATTTCTGGTGCTGATAAAGGTCTCCAGGTCTGGAGAAATGTCCTTCACACTCGTGTGCCACCCTTGAACAGGTGACCTGTGCACTGGGGTCTCTCTGTACCTGGAATTGAAAAGCATGGAGTGATGAGTAGCCTGGTGCCAACTCTCAGGGCAGGTCGTTGTGGTTTCTCCATAAGCTCGTGCATCTGAAAACAGGCTGAGCTTTGGTGTAAACTGATCCTGCTCAGCAACCTCAGCAATGTCCCCAAAGCCTCTTGCCAAGATTTCAGACAATAGTTGGTTTTGCAGGGGGTTGGGAGGGGGGCCCAGCAGGAAGGGCTGCCAGGCACCCCCGTGGGGCTGGGACGGAGCCCCCTCTGCACGTCCTGCTTGGGGCCTGTGCTCTGGCTTCCCCAGGGATTGGTGGGAGTGCAAAGCTGGCACATGTGAGAGCAAATGGTCCCCAGGGATGGGCACTTGGGATCCCCCCCCTCTTCCCTGCTCTGAAATCCTGAGCACCAACAGGGTCAAGAACCAGGGGGTGGCTTGAGGAGCACCAGGTGGTGAGAATTGCACCCTCCCCACCGCGAGGAGGGACTTCTTTCTGCTCCACATATGGAAAGTAGGATTCATTAACATGTTTCCTTGAGGTCTTTTCCAACCTTAACAATTCCATGATCCTTCAGGAGAAGTATTTCCTTGTGTTCCCTTCCCAAAGCCATCGGAGCCCAACGGGAGAACACTGGACAAAGAGGTGCTGTTCTAAAGCACCATTTTTATTTCCAAACTTCATCAGGGCTGCCTGGTCTGGGTCTGTCATTCACAAACCCCACCAGTCCATCAATCCCCTCTCTGTGAGCAGAGGCTTTACACGTATTTCCATATGTAACAGAGGTTTTCCTTAGTGCTCAGCTCCCACAATGGGAGCAGTGTTGGGAGTTCTGTTGGAGTGACAGCTTCCCCATAAATTAAATCTTGTCCTACATCCCCAGAAAGATTTGTTAGCAAAGGTCATATCAAGGTTCTTTATTACAGAAGAATATTTTTAAAGTGCTCCTCAGTGTTAATATATTATGAGATCTTGCTTAAATTAAAAACAAGACAAAACTCACCAACTCCCCCGAGAAATATCCTGAAGTGCCTTTATCAAAACAAATGAAAAAGTGCATTTTGTGCTGCAGTATTTCTGGTTGTTTCTTTAAAAACATGCTTTGTACAATTGGTAATTTGCAGTTTGGGGAGTTTTTAATGGGCTCCCCGACTGTGAGCGTGACTTGTTGAGACTCTGCTGCTTTGGAAGTGCTGTGCTAAAACTCTCATTGGTGGTTTTATATATCCAGATTTTACAGATTTAGCTATTCAGATGTTTGTTCATCAGGAAACATACAAAAAAAAAAAAGAAAGAAAGAAAATCAAACAAAGAAAGGGTCAGAAACAAAACAAACTTGGTTTAAAGCTGTGGATAGAGTTTAAAAAGTAAACACTGTCCAGGACCCCTTAGTTCTCTAGAATTCCTTTAGTTAGAGGGTGGGGAGGCCCTGGCACAGGTTGCCCAGAGAAGCTGTGGCTGCCCCTGGATCCCTGGAAGTGTCCAAGGCCAGGTTGGAGCACCCTGGGCTAGTGGAAGGTGTCCCTGCCCATGGCAGGGGGTGGCACTGGGTGGGCTTTAAGGTCCCTTCCAACCCAAACCATTCTAGGAATCCTTAATTCTGAGATCTTAAGACTAACATAACAAATTGAAAACAAAACTACTTGTCCTGTTCACTTTAACTCTTGATTTTCTCCTTCCTGAACTAGAGTGGCATTGCTTAAAACTTCTCCTGAGCCTGTTTCTGCTGAGTTTTAAATTCTATTTTTCTTACTCAGAGTGCAGTAATTTGGTAAGTACTTCATGTACTTCGGTCAAACATTTAAAACCACAGAGTTCTATAAACTCTGGAAACAGCTTGACTTTTGCCTTGTGAAAATTATGTAATAAGTCAGTGTTTAACAAGCTTGGGAGAATGGTTTGAGTTTCCACAATGGACAATCAGGAAGAGTTGTGGTTTGCTTATGTAGATACAGCACATGGAGTTTCTAATCCAGGCTTGTCAGAGATGTTCAGTGTTTCCGATCCATCAGAGACATTCATCCAGAAGACGTTCCTGAAAATAATCTAAAGGAATCTCTGCTGAAAAATATTTATTTTATCAGATCCACAATACAGGTCACAGGCAGAAAAGCAGCATCAGCATCACAGTGGGCCAGGGTTAAATCTCTGCTCTCTTCTTCCTTAGGGTGGAAAAGGACACTGAAACAGAACCTCCTGTGCCACTGGATGAATTAAAATCTGTTGTGGATGGAAGTGAAGAAGATGAAAAGCTTCAGGTCAAAATCCAGGCTTTTGAAGAGAAAATAAATGCTGACAACAGCACTCCTGGCTCAGTGAGGAGATACAGCCTGGGCCAGGTTTCCAAAGAAGAAAGGAAGGATATGAGATTTAACAGGTATGGCTCTGTAAAATGTGAGAGGGGGTTCATGGATATCAGCTTTGCCATAAACTTTATCCAAACTGGGAGGATTTGGTCCATTTGCATGATCCCCACGGGCATCATCAGCCTAATTTTAACTAAGTCTCACATCCACGGGTTCAAAGGCTGAGTGAAGTATTTCTTAATCATGGAATCCTGGAATGGTTTGGGTTGGAAGGGACCTCAAAGCCCATCCAGTGCCACCCCTGCCATGGGCAGGGACACCTTCCACTAGACCAGATTGCTCCAAGCCCTGTCCAACCTGGCCTGGGACACTTCCAGGGATCCAGGGGCAGCCACAGCTTCTCTGGGCAGCCCACTTAATCCCTTCTGTGCCCTAAAAGAGCACAAGGGATTGTACAATAACTGCACAGAGATATCAGAGAAAGGAGGATACAGAGACCTTTTTTTGGGTGTTATTACTAGCAATGCACATCAAATGATACCATGTGCACCCAGTGTGCCCTTAGGCTGCCTCTGCACAGCAGCTTCACCCAGAGCTCTGCTCTTCCT
>JAWWLV010000011.1:1196263-1228878 GCA_035041135.1 Platyrinchus mystaceus | reverse complement strand
GGAGGCCCTGGCACAGGTTGCCCAGAGAAGCTGTGGCTGCCCCTGGATCCCTGGAAGTGTCCAAGGCCAGGCTGAACGGGGCTTGGAGCAACCTGGGCTGGTGGAAGGTGTCCCTGCCCATGGCAGGGGGTGGCACTGGGTGACCTTTAAGGTCCCTCCAGCCCAAACCATTCTGTTGTTCTCTGATGATTCTGTGATTATTGGTGTTCAGACCTGCCAGTGTTGGTTTTGGGAAGGGTGGGAACGGAGCCCTCCCAGTTTTACCTGGCATGGCCCCCATTGCCCCCGCAGGCAGCTCAGGGCTCTGGAGCAGCTACAAACCCCCACCTGCCCCAGCCTTGCTGGCTCTCACCTTGACCCCCTGTGGGTCAGAGGACTTTTGACCCACTCTTGTTTCCCGGATGCACCGGGATGGTGGATCAGATCCATGGCCATGCGTGTCCTGCCCTCGGGAGGGGCTGCTTTCAGATGATTCCCAGACACAGACCTGGACGGCTGCTGGGTTTGGTTAGAATGAGGGAAATGTTTTTCACTGCAGTTCTGGCTGCTTTTTAGGTTATTTGGATAAAAAACACCCCCATTAATGCCAACAGCCCAGAGCTTTGAGTGTCAAGTGAGCTGTTGGAAGGAAGCACCTGATCATATCTGTGTGTCGAGGATGCTGAGGGATTTGCCATCTCCAGCCTCCTTTGGAAAGGACAGAGCCCAGGGAGATCATGGAATCATTCCACCCTCGGTCACTGCAGCCACGTTCAAACACAGTGTGCTCCAGTGAAAAGTATTAGAGCCTTTTTCCAGCAGTAAGTCACTGCTGGCTCCTCGGTGCCATTCAGGAGGAAATACATCCAGCAAACATTTCATGGGATTAATGACAGAATGCTGAAAGAGGAGGAGGCAGCAGGGGAAACAGGTTGCAGCGTACTGGCCCTCAATCTGGTAGTTATTATGTTTTATGGGGTACTGGAAGGTAATGGGGACCATATGACAGTGTGGATGGAAAGGCTCATTGCTCCCCTGCAGTGCTCACCCTGCACCGGCCTGAGAAATTCCAGCATTCCACGAGCCCAGCGCTGATTTGGAACAGATGGGCCTCTGGTCCTTCAGTGGGACCGCAGAGTGGGGCAGGCTCAGGACAGCGTTCCCAGAGAGCAGCGCTGGGGCTGCTGGGCCACAACAAACAGGAGCTGGCACTGAGTTCTGCAGGACTGGCGTTCCAAACACATCCCATCCGGGAGGGCAGGCAGTGGGAGCCTGTGCTGACACCGGGGGTGGCCCCTGTGCTCACGGAGATCCTCGTCAGACCGGGAAACTCCGCAGGGAATGTAGCGGGAACAGGGGCAGCTCTGAACCTGCTGGACCCTGGGTGTGTCACACCTACCCTGGAAGCAGCACTTGGAACAGGATGGTCTCCACGTGGGATTCCCCTGGGATGCTCCTGGTGGGTGGTGCATAAACAGGAGCGCTTGGGCTTTGGTGGGGCTTGGAGCAACCTGGCCCATGGAAGGTGTCCCTGCCCGTGGCAGGGCGTGGGATGAGATGAATTTTAAGGGCCCTTCCAACCCCAACCAGTCTGTGACTCCACGACTTCGGAGCTTCTGGATTTCCCAGGGTTTGGGCTCCATGTGTTGAGTGCATTGTTGTACCTGTCCACACCCCACCCCAGTCCTTCCTTCTGCCTTGATTTTTGTGTAACTTACTGGAGGTGAGATCTGTTGGACAGGGTTAAGGCATGCACACAAAGCTAGCAGTGGTAAAAACAATATAAATCAGCACTTCTTGAAGCTGGCTGCTCTAAAAATTACCCTTTTCTCCTATAAATGTTTTTATTGTTTGCATACTTGGTGTAACCCAAACTGAAGAGCCCAGGCAAAGGAAACTGAGGAAGCTGAAAGAGCTTAAAACCAAAATTTAAAAAGTTGTATCTATTTCTTATTGGTTCCATGTTTATGTGTGGGTTTGATTCTATTTAGGAAATTTATGAGCATACTTCTGCTCCTATTAACAGATTTTATTTAACAGTGAAGGATTACCAATGCAAATCAAATAATGCATTGATTGTTCCCAGAACCAGTGACTCTGTACCCTCCTGGTTCAGCACAGCGTGTTGAGCTGGAATAAGCAACAATTAACAGCTCTACTGACGTTCTTCTGGTTCTGTTTAGTTCTTTTTTTCCCCAGGCACAACCACTTAGTTGTGAACTTTAAAATTGCAACATATATTCTCTTGTTTCCTGTAGGAAAAACAAGTTGTTGCTTATTCTCTTGCTAAAATTCAGACACTTGCCAAGAGATGGGAATGTTTCTCGACTGAGGAACATTTCCTTGGGATCTTGACCAGCCCATCTGGGCATTTGGTGCCTGTGTGGGGTGGGTTTGTGTCTTGTGTTGCTGTCCACGTGTTCTTCATGTTCTAGAATCCTTCTCTTTTGTTACTTGGACTCTCCTTCCAAGCCAAGCCCAGCCAGGCTGAGGAAGGAGGAGAACTTGGCAGATGGTGACAGGACAAGGGGCAGTGGTTTCAAACTGCCAGAGGGCAGGGATAGATGGGATATTGGGAAGGAATTCCTGGCTCTGAGGGTGGGGAGGCCCTGGCACACGCTGCCCAGAGAAGCTGTGGCTGCCCCTGGATCCCTGGAAGTGTCCCAGGCCAGGTTGGATGGGGCTTGGAGGAACCTGGGCTGGTGGAAGGTGTCCCTGCCCATGGCAGGGAGTGGAATGGGATTGGCTTTAAGGTCCTTCCAACCCAAACCATTCCCCAATCCTGTGGACTCGCCCTTCATGGAGATGTTCCCAGGTGTCCCCAGGAGGTGCTGCCAGCGATGCAGGGGAGCAGGACGGGGGGACAGCAGGTCCAGTGCCTGGGGGATGCTGAGGTGAGGAGCTGCTGGAGTGGAGGGATGCCCAGAGCCCTCCAGTGCCTTGGCTGAGGTTTGCTCTGAGGGAGTTTGCTCAGCAATAGGGATAATTCCAAGCAATTGGATAAAACAGGCCCTTGTTGTGCCTGTTCAGTGTTACCCAGGCCCTGAGCTGGAGATTTGGCTTTGCTGCTGCTGAGATGAAGCAGAGCCATGAACTCCTCTCCTTTGTTGAGTCCAAACGAGATCTCAGCCACTCACACAGACTTCTCACCCCATAAACCCACCTTGCACAGAGCTCCTTGGCTGAGACAGGGGAGCTCCAGCCTGGCCTTCTTTCCACCTGGGTGGGGGTCACAGGCTGGGACCCCCTTTCCTCCCCGTGCAGGATGTTTTGGGGCACTGACAGCTGCCAGGGATCATCCTGGCCCAGGCAAAGCCATCATATCCATTGTCCAGCTCCAGAGCTCACACCCCAAACAGCCCCAAGACAAGTCTGTCTCTGGGATTATTCCATTCCCTTTTCCTCAGTCTCCACCTCTCTGACCCTGCAGTACAGAGGTGCTGTTACACTCACAGAGCCAGGGGATGAAATAAATGGTGTTTCCATAAATCCTAATTCAGGTCAGATGGGACAGGTTACTCAGGGAAACAGAGGCTGGCATGAAAACCCTGCTTCAAATTTGCTTTCAGGGTTTAGAATTGACAGGAGTTTTTAAAGTACAGAACTGGTTCTAAAGCCTGTAAACCTGTAGCTTAAATGTGACCAACATAATAGGCTTAATGCCCTTGGGCAAGTCAGTTAATTTTCCCTTCCTCTCTCCCTTACATGCTTCTGACCATTTATTTTAAAGACCTGCAGATCCATCTTGGCCATAATTTGGACTTCATTGCTTTAAATCACATCAAAAGGACCTTCAGTCAACACTGGATCACCAGCACTCGCCAGGACATGCCTTGTGCTGGGGGAGCAGTTGCAGAGCAAGTGGGTTCTGGTGACAGACCCCTGTGTGTTGTATCTTACTGATATCCTGCAAGTTTCCTGGGACTCAACTAATCTTTCCTTCCCAGGTGAATTCAGGGTGAGCAGTTACATGTAATGAAATTATACAGAGATTCAGGGAACTGAGTTTTCTCCACCTTCCCAGGTGTTTTCTTTCTACCTTTTTTGCTAACTCAAGACTGCAAGTGATTTAGTTTTGTTCCTCCTACCAAAAATGTTTTGGTTTGTTGTGAATAGGCCTTTTTATGCTGAATTATTTCTGCCTTATCTCTGAAATCCATGAGGATTGCTCAAGGTGGACATTTGGTCCATAGTGTTTCTATAACTTGCCATGATGGACTGGGAGAAGCCTGGATCACAGCTTACCTAGAACTGAGCCCATTTATGCCCCTGTGTTCTAGGAAAGCCCAAAATGTGCCTTAAGCTGCACATTACACTGAGTTACAAGCAATTTGTAAATACTGCAGTGATTTTAAAAGCACCTTTTTCCTTCTCATCCCTGGAAGTGTCCAAGGCCAGGCTGGACAGGGCTTGGAGCAACCTGGGCTAGTGGAAGGTGTCCCTGCCCATGGCAGGGGGTGGCACTGGATGGGCTTTAAGGTCCCTCCTAACTCAAACCATTCTGTGATTCCCAGTCCCACCTGGCACTGGGCACCTTTTCTGAGTTGTTAACCAGAGGCTGGAGCCTCCCAGGCTGGTTTTTCTCCCACCCTTGCAGCCATCTGGCCTCTCTGTAGCATTTTTGGCAGATTCCAACACCCCAGTTTTGAATTTTCTGCATTTTCAGTGATAATCTGACCACTGATACTTTGTTCTGGCGATCCATCCCTCTGTACCTCTGGTAAAGTCATTCCTCATATCTTGTGCTTTTCTGTGAAATACTGCATTTATTTAATTTCTTTCCTATGCTTTCACGTCTTGGTTAGGTGAAAATGTTAAAAGCCAAGTATGTCAAGCCGGTCTGTGTCTGGACAGCCAGGCTGCCTTGTGCCCTCAGCCTCCCTTGCTGCCGACCCAGAAACCGCCTCCCGTCAGCCACGTTTTCCGAACAGTCACAGCTCGTTTTTCCAGTTAGGAAATTTCCCGACAGCACTTTATTCCTGCACCTTCCCCTCACAGTGACTCACCAGGGCAGCACGAGACTGTGAGTCAGTCCCTGCCCTTCTCCGGGGGTGATTCACCCTGTGGGTGCTGCGGGACAGTCCCGGCTCCATCTCCCCACGTGTGTGCTCAGGGTGCAGCTCTCTCCCGCACTGGCAGCCAGGTCATCACCTAAGGACCTCCTCCTTTTCTTCTCCATGCCTTTTTCCCTTGGATAGCTGCTTGTTCCTGCTCAAAGGGGCTGTAAAATGATACCACTGCTGAAGTTGATAGAGGAGCCCGTTCAGACTGAGTTTCTCTCCTGCTCTGGGGGTGCAGACACAGCAGTGCCCAGGAGGGACCCCCCAAGTGGAGCTGTTTGCCCACACACTGCCTGGCCACACGTGCCCTGGGAATGGGCACTTTGGTTCCTCTCGTTTTCATGGCTGATTTTAATGTGCCTCCTGTTTCTCCCTAGACACTGTCAGAAGCTGTGTAGCAAAGCTGTTCTTCAGCTGTCCCCTGAAGGGCCACTACTGCTTGTACAGCAAATCCAGTTTCACCCTGGTGAGCCGTCAGCCTCCACTGTGGATCCACATCATGTTCCTCTTCCAGCAGGTGTGTGGGACACAAACCAGTGGCACCTCCGTGGCGTCCCTGCTGCACTTGGGAGAGGAGAAATGTTTAGTCATTAATCTCATTGAATGCTCTTCTAATTCACTGTAATTTGTGACCCTTGGGATGCCTCAGAAAGCCACTCTGCTGGGCTGAAGTGATTTTGCACTTTATGAGTTTTTATATTTCTGTTAATACCCCAAGTTCGAGCTGGCTGGGGAGATTGCAAAGCCTGGGGGTGAAAAGGTGGGACCAAACCACACTGTCCTCATTCAGGCAAAACTTCCAGTCAGTCCCAGGTGCCTTGCAAGCATCCAGCAGTGGATTTTCAGGGCAGCAGAACCAACCCCCAGGCTGCAGGAGGAGGCTGGAGGTGCAGAACCCACCGAGATATTTTAGTGCACAAGTTTTGATTGAGCAGGATTTGTAGAATCTGATCAGCGCTGTTCTACCTCCCCTAAAGTGATTTTCTTGTGTTTAATACTGTCTCCAAATCCAGCCCAGTATTTGGACATGTGTGGGATTTCCTAACAGGTTACAAATAGTATTAAACTGTAAGAGAAACCCCTACAATCCCACTTCAAGGTGAAACAGGTGAGTTTTGAGTTCAAATACAAGGCTCAATTTTTTTAACGTAGGTAGAGCTGTTCATCCAGTTCATCCCACCCTAAAGCAGCTCTGAAAACACCAAGGGTTTATCCAAAATGGTAACACATCCACAGCAAGGGATGCTGTGAATTTAACAGCCCTGGTGGCTCTGCCCTGTATGTATTCCTAGAAATAAGCACCAAAAAAAATGCTTTTCAAAAACGCTGGTCAGTTAATTTGAAAAATATTAGTGAAGACTTACCTCGTGTTTCGAAACCCTTGGATGGAAATTGGGAAATTATTAAGTGCAGGACAGCAGGATTAGGCTTGATGGGGTTGCTTAGAAAGAGGAGACAGAACGTCCATCCAGGAACCCTCCGCTCGAAGGACGTTGCTCAGATTGTGAAATCAAATGGCTGTAGTGTGGAAAATCAGATTTGTTTGTGAGGTCTCCACTTGGCTCCTGCACGTAAATGCATTTTTTAACTCCAAGGTCACACAGTGGGTACAGTAGAGGCAGAACAGTTATGCTCTCTCAGCCGCAGTGCTCTCATAGCTTGGACTTTGGGGGCAGTTTAGAACTGAGGAACTCGGTGCTGTTGAATTGTGAGAATAATTCCGGGTGTAGAAGGTTGTGTCCTCTGACAGAGGGAGCTTTGGATGGGAGAGCACCCAAGCCAGCAAGGTTTCATCTTGTTCTGTGAATGTCCAGGGGCTCCAAACCCCTGTACCCTGTGCTGAGCGTGTTCTGTGGGGTTTTTCTCCTGCATTTCATCCACTGTCTGTCCAGTGCAGGCACAAACATTGCCCTGTTACTCCTCCCTGCACAAGGACCGAGAGCTGAAGGAGGTCCAAACAAACATACACAGACCTGGAGTGGAGTGAAGCATCTCTTCCCACTGCCTGGTAAATGCCATGTCTTCCCAAAGAGATGCACACCCCCGAGGTCTCTGGTTCCTGGAAGCCAGTGCTGCTCATGTGGTGATAGATGAGCATCTCAAGGCAAAAATGACGTGCAAGTTGTGTAGTGGTGGTTGGGAGATAATCCTTGGTGAGCCACAGACCTCAAAGGCATGGAACACACAATCAATTTAAAAAGCCCCAGAGGAAATGGAATGTTTGAGGGTGTGTCTAATTGTGTGTCTATTGATCCATCAGAACTCCTTACCCAGAGCTGAACCGGTCCCTGGTTACTCTCATGGCAAGGCCAAGATGTTCTTTGTTAATGGCCAAGCAGAAAATGCCTGACATCCTGTTTTCACCATCTTTCCAGAGCTTGTTTGCAGAACCCTTGTCCATACAGAGCAATTCTGTGCAGGTCCTCAAGGCCCTGTGGGAGAAGACGCAGCTCAAGGGGACGCACAGTTTTGAAACTGCCATGATCCAGTCAACATTCCCCCACCAAAAGGTAAGAGTTCATTTCTCTCCCAAATAAAAATAGTGTAAGGACTTTACCCTGCATTTTGGAACAACTGTGCAAAGACCTTTACAGTAACTACAGTGAGTCCTTGCTCCGCAGAGGGTGCACAGGGGTGTTTTGTGCTGGGATTTGACAGGTCCCCAGGCTCATTCTCCACCTGAATTGCTCCCAAAGTGATGAAAACTAGGGATGCTGCCCATGGGTTTTTTTCCTGCTCGCAGCTTCCAACTCAAGATTCAGATTAGCTGCTGCTGTGGGGTGTTGGGCAGCCACTGGGAAGTTCACCAGGTTAAACAGGGCCTTGGATTTTATGGAAATGATGGTCTGCATGTGTGCCATTCCTTGCCCCCCTCAGTTTAAAAGATTACTTGCTCAAAGCTGTTTACTGTCTCTGGGATTTCAGCGAGTGCTGTTCCAAAGCTATTAATCAGACTTCTTGGAAAAGGCAGCTGGAGGATTGTAAAACAAATATCTATTTATTCCTGAGCGTCTCCATCCAGCTCAACGGGATGAAACGACTTGTCAAACGTGATTTTAAAATACTCTCTCTCGGAATACTGTGGGCATGAAGATGTCTCAGGGAATAAGATTAAATCATCAAGGCTGTGGCTGATTTAAAACCAGGAGTTTTGTTAGAAACACCTTCTGAACCCCCAGGGTAACGTTGTGCTGAAGTGGGAACTTGTGCTGTGGCTTTTCAGAGGGGTGAGGGACCCCCACATCTGAGGGCAGTTTTGGGGCCAGTTTTACTTAGACACAGTGGAGCTTGTGCTAAGTATTTTAGCTGCTGTTGAAATCCCAGCCTGACTCATCCAGAGGCATTAGAACAGCTTTGCTGCTCAACACTGGCTTAACTTGAGCCCGTGCCGAGATCTGCTCTTCAAGAGTCGGAGCTGGTGGAGTGTGAAGGAGCTTGGGTGAATAAAGAGCTTAGGGAAGATTTCATGGCCGTTCGTGGGCAGATTGGATGTGGTGCCCCAAGCACACAAAGTCTGCAAAACGCATCCAACACCCTGGAAACGGGATTAGTCCTCCAGCACGTGGTTGCATAACCCTGTTAGTGCTCAGACACAAGTGTCTGTCCTATTTTGGGAACTTTCATCACCCCATGACAGTCAGAGTATCTCTGAGTTCCCAAAATAGCGGAGCTGGGAAATGAGATCCTGATCTTCGCGGGTTGAACGAGCCGAGCAGCGAATCGGGATTGGGGAGCTCCAGAGCTTGGATTGGCCAACAACCTTTGGGACAGTGGGGCAGATGGAACACACCTGCCTTGGTAAGAGGCTTAGAGAGCTCAGTCTGGGGCTCCACAGTTTGCTGCTGGGTTTGCTTTCTGGTTTGGTTTAGTTTATTGACACAGAACCCGAGCTTGTTTTGGGTTTGTTGATAAGAATCCGAGTTTGTTTCTAGTGCAATTTCCATTCAGTTTTTTTGAGAAAAGTACATTCCCAGAGTTTTCTGGGAATGAGGTCTAGGACTGCCATAAAGAAGGTCTTCTTTGGCTTCTACATTCCCAAAAAGTCTGCCTGGGAAATTCCTGCCATGACCTAGTCCTTACTCTGCTTGACAAGCTCAGCTTCTGCCTTAATCTGAGTTTGTTGTTTTAAAAGTTCTTCCCATTTGTAACAGAACTTCAAATACTGTGAATTATTTGACAAAATTATGTAGTTGTTAATGCCAGTAGTTCAGGAAGCAAAATGCTGGCGGGTGGTTGCTTCATTAAGTGCAGCACTTTTAATTGGAAATGTTTTGGAATCTGACGATGCCAACGCGGCATCAACGTTGCCTGGTATATTTTATATTAAGTTTTATGCATTGTGTTATCAGAATTTGAGCAACCTGGTCTATGGAAGGTTGGACTAGATGGTCTGTAAGGTCCCTTCCAACCCAAACCATTCTGTGGTGATGATGATGAGTTTCTGTGAGCATGTGAGGAGGGTTTGACACCCAGCACTCAACAGGAACGATGGTGCTGCAACACTGCTCTGCCATCACTCCACGTTTTGCCCTCTACTTTTGTGTCTAATCCAGAGTAGATTAATTTATTCTTTTTCCCAGTGTGGACTCTAAAACGTTTTTCAAACCTGAAGAAAAATCCATTACATCAGTGCTTTATTCCAGACTGAATTCTGAGAAATGTTTTCAGATTTTCATCACTGTCCGCGACTCCCGAGGTCGGCCCAGAACTGCAGCGAGTACCTGGCTCACACAGAGCACGCTGTGTTTCACTGGGCAGCCCCTCCGTGCCACAAAGAAATATTTATCCAACAGGGCTTAAGATGTGCCAGAAGCAAAGCGCTTCCAGATGTACATCCTTCCAGATTTCCGTTCAGTTGCTTCACAGCCCTTTATCAAAGGCGCCGGGGCCGCGTTCCGCAGCCGGGCCGGAGCTCGGGGCTGGCTCCTTGTGCCGCCTCACGCGGGGCAGAGCAGGGAGATGGAGATGCTTTACGAGCCCCATGTGATGCCCTCGGAGAGCCTTTTGTTGCTCAGCCTTGCGAGAGCAGAGCTCACATTTTCGAGCCGTTGCTCGCTCTGTCCCTCCCTTTTCCCTTCGCTGCCTCGGAACAAGCTGCTCGTTTGCACAATGGAGTCGCTGAAGTTTCCAAGATTACGGGGCATGGGGGTGAGATAAATCTCTCCTCTCCCATTAGGCATTCCCCTATGCTTCCCCTCCTGAAATAAGTGGTTTATTGCAGGTTATTTCAAGCGTACTCGAGTACAGAGCCAGATTGGTGCCCTGATATTTCCGTGGTATTTGCTCTCTTTCAGGCCACAGTTGGCTCAGTGCAAACACTGTCAGATTTTTTCAAGGGATGGGGAAGCTCCCAGGCTTTCTGTCCAGCCTGTCCCCACGTCCTAGAATGTCCTGCATGGACCCATGGAGGGCAGTGCCATCATTCTGCCCAGCTGTGTCCCCCAAGGTGCCACAGCAGGAGGTTGGGGCACATCAGGGGTAGGACAAGTCACTGACCGTGCTCTGCTCCCTCTGCTGTGCTGAAGTTTGTCTAAACAGGCTGGAATTGGACAACTGCATCCTCTGCACAGCCTTGCTCAGTGTGATGGACTAACAGCCCTGGCAAGGGATGGTGTTTTCCCCACTGACTGCACAAATCCGTGTTTTCCTTGGGCTGCAGCTTGGGGTGTTGCAGACCTGTGGAGACCCTACACAAACAGATTAGGAGGGTTTTCTGGGCAGTGCTGGCAATGCCCTTTGTGTCTGCAGTGAGTAACTTGGCTGGTGTTATTTAACACCAGCGTTTGTTTAGGTGTGAGATCAGAATTGGTTTCAAAATTAAATAATGGGGTTTAAAATACACTGAATTATACAGTGTTATTAATGACCTCAAAATGAGTATCCTCTGCCTTTTCCCATACTAACAGGTGAAAGTCTACATTGTGTAGGTTCCTTTGAGCAAGTCAGATGTTCACTTTAGGGATCCACAGTCCTGCTTCCCTGGCTTGTCACCCCTGCTCTGATGGGATCCAGAGGGACAGGAGGGAGTGCCCAGCACTGTGTTGTGTCAGCAGAGGCCACAACCTTCTGGAGCATTGAAAAAATCCTGGGGATAACAGAAACATGGAATTGTTTAGATTGGAAAAGCCCTCCAAGCCCATCCAGTCCAACCATTCCCAGCACTGCCAAGGCCACCACTGACCCGTGTCCCCATGTGGCACATCCACAGGGCTTTTAAATCCCTCCAGGGATGGGGATCCACCCCTGCCCTGGGCAGCTGTGCCAGGGCTGGACAACCCTTCCCATGGAGGAATTTTCCTTAATATCCAACTTAAACCTCCCATTGTACAACTTGAGGCCATTCCCTCTCCTCCTGTCCCTTGTTCCCTGGGAGCAAAGCCTGACCCCTCCCGGCTCCCCCCTCCTGTCAGGGAGTTGCAGAGCCAGAAGGTCCCCCCTGAGCCTCCTTTTCAGCTCCCTCAGCTGCTCCTCATCACACTTGTGCTCCAAGGCTGGGGAACGTGCCGGGCCGAGCGCTGCCGACAGCGGTGCTGAGGAGGCAAAAGAAGTCCCAGTCTCTGCCTCCCACAGACTAATCTGCAATTTATACATCAGCTGCTACTGATTTTGGGGAGAGAGGCGTCCTGCTGAGCACGTTGGCCCTGGCAAGTTGTCCATCCACAGGAGACATGGGAGGGACTCTCGCTGGACTCGCCGTGAGTCCCTCTGGGTTTTGGGGTTCCGAGCTGTTGACTGGCAGCGCTTCACCTCGTGGGTGAGTTTGATTTCTCTCCTTCTCGGCCCAGGACCTGGACCACGTGCAGATGCACCTGGAAGAAGTGAGGTTCTTTGATTTGTTTGGCTACAGCGAGGAGGCAGGAGCCTGGCAGTGCTTCATGTGCAACAACCCCGAGAAGGCAACAGGTACGTGGGCAGGTCCGGCCCCTGCCGCTGGTGGGGGGTGTGTGGTGAGGATAGAGGATGGAGGCAGTGAAGCTCACAGGTCGTGCTGTATCTCTGGTGGTGGTGGCAGATGTTGGGGAAAAGGGAAACCAAACTTTCCAGTGGATATTTTAATTGGAATTCTCCATTACGCTCCTCTCGGCTTCTCCGATGGCAGAGGCAGGCACAAACCTGACCTGGGGCGTGCTTAACCCTGAAACAACAGCCAGAATGCTTCAGCTGTGTTGGAAAAGAGAGGGAGTGGAAAACAGGCAAACGGGCTTTTTCCCAGGTAGAAGATCCCGGTGACCCTGTTTTGAAGCTCTCTGGACCTCGTGTGTTTTAGCTCAGTGCACTGAAACACAGAGGAATGGCTTGTTCTTAGATGGGTTTTGCCACTCTGCAAAAATCTGCCCAATTCTGGCCAGGAATTTGGAATATTTTGGCCCAGCCTTTGAATAATTGGATTTTTCAGCTATTTATTTTAGCAGCTCTCTTTACACTCATCAGCCCTGGGTTCAGTGAGTCCTGCAAGGGTGGCACAGCCCCTGCTGCAGCCCTGCTGCCCCTGCTCCTTCCACGGGGGTTTGACCACCTTCCTCCTTCCACAACTCCCATGGGACTCAATGGCCATGAGAGAAATCACACTTTGAGCCAAAATTTCACATCCACAATGGTCTGAGTGTGGTTTGTCCCTCCCACCAGTGACAGACGGGTGTCAGGCTGCAAGGGAAATGGGTCTCTTGCTTAAAAAGTTGAGGGTTAATGAAACAGAGAAAAGAGAAGTGTTTGGACAATGGGTTCAGGCACATGGTGGGATTCTTGGGGTGTCCTGTGAAGGTCCAGGAGTCAGACAGAGGGGGAGTCCCCATCCCTGGTGGGGTTTAAAAAGCCAGTAAATGTGGCACTTCACAATGTGATTTAGTTGACGTGCTGGTGTCAGTCAAAGGCTGGACTTGGTCCTGAAAGACTTTTCCAACCTTTATGATTGTCTGATTCTATGACTAATGCAGCCAAAGCTCTGCCCTCCAGCCCGAGCAGGTTCCACCCAGCAATGGAGCTGTTCTGTACTTTCCAAGAAGTGCCAAAATTCCCCCTCTCTGGAGATGTGTGAGGTGGGAGAAGACTCTAATAAACATCAGCACCTACAAAATCCCCATTTCCCCTTGGCTTTGGAGCCAGGGCTGAGTTCAGGGACGCCTCTGAGGATGGGCAGGAGCAGGAGGAATGGGCACAGAATATTTTTGGACTGTAAGCATCTTTTTATGAGCAATGACTCTCTTTGGCTCAGTTTAAAGACAACTTTGTAAGAAAGGCACATTGTGAATATCATGATTTGCTTCTCTGCTCCAAAGGCTTTAGAATACAAAGGAAATAAAGTCCTGAATGGGCCATGTGAAAGCTCAGGAAAGGGACATGGAAGGTAGAGCTCAGAGGAATAAAATCTGCAGGGAATGGCAAATTCACCTCTGTCTTGGTGATGGGGAGCTGTGGACGCTGGGAAGAGTCCAGAGTGGGATCCTCTGGGGTCTTTCTGAGTTTATAATATCTGGCACAACAGAGAGGATTTTAAGGTCTCCTTGGCTTGGTGAGGAATGTGAAGGCTGTGAAATGTCTTTTATTTTCATTCCAGAGTGGGACAGGCACGTTGAAACCCCAAATACTTTTGAAAGACAGGACAGTAATTTCTTCCTCTCAGCAATGCAGTTTAGCAACCGAATTCTTGTTGGGGAAGGAATTCAGAGGCAAATTCTTTTTCTATTATTGTCTTCTGGTTTTCTGTTCATGTGGGGGTTTGTTGCATTTTTTTTGGATGCTGTGTTGCAAGATGCCTTTTATCCTCCAGACTTGGGCAAGCATTTTGTCCTAAAGCCTTGACCTTGGGATGCTCAGAGAAGCTGTGGCTGCCCCAGCCCTGGAAGTGTCCAAGGCCAGGTTGGAAAGGGCTTGGAGCAACCTGGGATAGGTTGATCAATGATTTTTGAGGGGATTTTTGGAGCTGGACTACATTTGGAGGCTGATCCTGTGTGGAAAGAGCCAGTTATGCTTCAGCAACATGGTGGATGAACCCACAGAGGCAACGAACCCAGAGAAAGTTGGAATATTTCTCATGCATTCCTCTGGTTGCAAAGCATGTCTTGTACAACCACACGTTTCCAGAGGTGCTGTTAAATCATCCCAATTTGGTTTTCCCTGCCACTGAGGAGGAGCATTCCCACAAATCCTCCTCAAATACACGTCCGTGCCCTGGTCTCAGGGGCAGGAAAAGCAGCCTGCACTATTCTTTGCTGAAACTGTGGCCATTCAAGCACAGTCAGAAGGCACTGGAATGTTGGTAAACTGAGAATTCCTCTCCTCGGGAAGAGCTGGTTGTTGGGAGCCTCGTTTCAACACAACCCCCTGTCGACAGTTGGCTCCACGAGCTCTGGCACAAAACAACTCTGGAAAACCACTGGATGGGCAGTGAGGGGGTTGCAGCACATTCCCTGCTCTGGAATCCATGGCATCGATCCCCGGGGCTGCACCAGGGCCCTCGTGCCCGTGGGCAGCGATTTGGGTGAAACTGTGAGGGGGTTTTGTGAATTCCTCTGGAAAACAGCAATTCCCTGGGAAAAGCCCCCACCAGGGTAACTCATGGATGCACTTCTGTCCCTCCAGCAGCGGGACCCAGAGAGCCCAGCCGCGATGCCCGCTTGAAAATTGCACAGAAAGTGGCATTTGGCACCGTGTTCTCTCCAGCAAAACCCAGGGTGATGATTAATGGGAGAGGGAATCCATCTTCTCCGGGGGTTAATTGCATTTCTCTGCCACACATTCCATTCTTTCAAGTTCATAGGAGTTTATTATCGTTGAGATCATCCGTGAATTCTTGCGGAGGATTTTATGTCTCGTCAAATGCAAGATTTAATGCTTTGGGCTTTATTTGTCTCGTCTTGGAAGAGTTTGGAGGGTTTTTTTACTTTTTATTCAGCACCCAAACTACTTAAAGCTGGATGTGCTGAAGTTCTGCAGAGAAAGCAAGACAGAACATAGGAAACAATTCCAACAGACACACCAACAGGAACTACTTGGGGTTAAATTGGAGTTTAAGATGCTCTAAGAAGTGGATATTTCAAGTCCCTTTAGATATTTCGTGACCTTCTCAAACTGAAAAAGGAGAAATTTAGATGGGATATTGGGAAAAAATGGTGAGGCCCTGGCACAGGGACTGGATGAGCTTCAAGGTCCTTTCCCACCCAAACCAGCCTGTTAGGCTATATTATAGTAAATAATTTTTTAATTGACTTTGGGTAATATTTTTTGCCTTATTATGTGTTCTGCAGGGAAAAAAAAAAAGAGGAATCATAAATATAAAGTTAATATAACCTTTGGAACCTTTAATTTCTATTTCCAAGCTAAAGATCCCATGGTCCATGTCAAGGTACCACCACAGAGAGTGATTTCAAACCCAGCCTAGGGACTACCTGGGCTGACCTAAACAACAAGGACTCCTGTCCAATAATGCTGATATCAAAGAAACGTTTTCTCTTTGATCTCTATCTTTTGGCATGTTTTTCTAAAGATGTCTACACCTGATTTTTAGAAGTCAAGCGAAGGAGAACCCACGACATGCCCAGGCTGTTGCTCAGGTGATTTAATCACATGTTAGACTAGAAATAACCTCACATTTTATCTGTAACCACTGGACCACTTTATGCCCTTCCCTGCTCTGCAGAAAATCTTTATTTGTAGAATTTATTGTGGCAAATTAAGGAGAATGCACTTTATTTGTTTCCCACAATATGAATAATCATATGGAATGTCAGTCTAAAATCACTCTTCAGTCACTCTTCTGAAGGCTTTCCTGTTGTCCTTGTTCGTGCAAGGGGAAGAAATCCAAACTGGCTCTTTTTGGGGTGTGTGGGGGGAAGGCAAGAGGCATAAATTGGAACAGGAGAGGTTCAGACTTCCCACAGGGGGAAACTTTCCCACCATGAGGGTGACCAAGCATTGGAACAGCTTGCCTAGAGATGTTGTTGAGATTTATCAGGTCCAGGATGGATAAATCCATGGGCAGCCCAGCGTGACCCCAGAGGGGACCTTGCTTGGAGCAGGGGGTTGGGGGAGAGACCCCCTGAGCTCCCCTCTAGCTGAATTATCCTGTGGTTCTGTGAAGTCAACCACAAGGAAAATAAGCAGAAGGGCTTAGAAAAATATTGGAAAAGAGCTTCATTCTTATCTTTCATGAATCTTTCTCTTCTAATCAGCCCCTCAGACACACTGGCATCAGCTTCATTACGACCACTGACATCGGAATTCCCCATGGGCTTCTTTGTGGATTCACAGGAGAAATGCTCTGTTAGCACTGCCTGAAGTCCTTAAAGAGAGATCAACATTTCTGGGTTTGAAAGGTTTTGGCCATAAAAATTCACTTTAGGCCAAAATTGCACATTCACTTCCTTTCTCATGTTGTGCTCCTGACCACAAACTATCTCAGGATCTTCTGGTCCCTGAACCTCTTGTGCTTTACACCTTCTTAGTTTGGGTTGGAGCACGTCCCTACTGCCCTGGAATCAGATGGAAGGTGTTCCTGTGGGACCAGGAGCCAGGTAGAGAACAATATTTAACACAACTGCAGTTTTTATGAAGGGGGACACTGTAAAACGTGGCTCTGCCCCACTGACGAGCGTGTGGTGAGACGGGGCAGCCCCAAACCAGCTCCCTGCTAAATTTGGGCCATTTTGCAGTGACAAAACTTATGCAAAGAGAAAACAACCCTCTGCTTTACTTTGTCCCGTGCTGTGACCCAACACACCAGCACTGGCATGAAAATGTATGGAAAAGAGTTGTGGAATTATGTGGGACAGAGCACGACCTGGTTCTGTGGTGGAAACCCCAGCTGCAGTTCCCCACAGGCACTGGGGCTTTGCCAACCCCCTTTTCATTCATCCCTCTCCTTCCAAACACTCCCCATCCACGGAGACAGAAATATTTATGGTCTTTCCTGAGGAAATTGCTCCAGTCCCCCCTGCAGCCCCCCTGCCAACATAAACAACAGCAGGGAGAGGACACGGCCTTGATCTGCATCTGACGCGTTGTGGTGGTGTTTGATTTCCCTCTTCCAGGCAGGAGGGAGGTGCCCAAAAAGCCATAAAGCCCAGGGTGGCTGCACTTGGCCACCCCACTCACCTCCATCCTCACAGAGCCCTTGGGCTCCGGGAGCCTCGTGCCCAAATGACAACCAACACTCTCCAGGAAAAGCGTTGCTGGACAAACTGAGGCTGAGGGGTGGGAGAACAGCCAGGGGACAACTGACCGTCTGACAGATGCTGGGATGGGCTCCAAGTCAAACATCCCATCAAAAAACATCCGTTCTCAGTCTGCCTTTGCCTTGGGCTGCCCCCAGTCTGGCTGATCCTCCCTGTCCCGGCTATCGGTGTGAAAATAGAAGAGAAAGGGAAGAGAAACCTGGAGGAGATATTGGGGTGTTGGATGCAAACTGCCAGAGGGCAGGGATAGGTGGGATATTGGGGGGAAATTCCCTCTGTGAGAGTGGGGAGGCCCTGGCACAGGTTGCCCAGAGAAGCTGTGGCTGCCCCTGGATCCCTGGAAGTGTCCAAGGCCGGGTTGGACAGGGATTGGAGCAACCTGGGCTAGTGGAAGGTGTCCCTGCCCATGGCAGGGGGTGGGATGGGATGAATGCTGGAGGTTGGGAAAATGGGGAAAGCAAAACAACCTTCCTGCAGCACAGCATGGGCCTGGATTTTGGCTGGGAGAAGGAAGGGCAGAACTGACCCCTGGCTGTGTGTTCACCTCCCCAGTTGTGAACCAGGATGGCCAACCCCTGATCGAAGGGAAGCTGAAGGAGAAGCAGGTCCGGTGGAAGTTCATCAAGAGGTGGAAGACTCGCTACTTCACCCTGGCTGGCAACCAGCTGCTGTTCCGAAAGGGAAAGTCTGTGAGTCAGAGACCAGCCCTTTGATCTCTCCCTTTCCCTGCTCCCCAGCACCATTCCCAGAGGGTTTCACTGCTCACTTGGCCTGTGGTACTTCTGCCACTTGCGGAGTGCGTGGCAGGGACAGCCAGGGATGGAACAGCCACAGCCAACGCCCTGCACGGGAGCTGCTGTTGGTGGGTCCCCGATTTTCAGGGGGCTTAAAGATCATCTCCATGGGCAGGGACACCTTCCACTAGTCCAGGTTGCTCCGAGCCCCGTCCAACCCGGCCTCGGACGCTTGCAAGGGGTGTCAGATGCTCACGGAGACGGCGGGTGGCTCAGCCCCAGATAACCGGGCCCCGTCCCCGCTGTGTTCCAGAAGGACGACCCCGACGAGAGCCCCATCGAGCTCAGCAAGGTGCAGAGCGTCAAAGTGGTGGCGAGGAAGCGGCGGGACCGGAGCCTGCCCAGGGCCTTCGAGATCTTCACGGCCAGCAGGACGTACGTGCTGAAGGCGCAGGACGAGCGCAAGGCGGAGCAGTGGCTGCAGTGCCTCAACGTGGCCGTGGCGCAGGCGCGGCAGCGCGACAGCCACGAGGCCACCACGTACCTGTAGCTCTGCTGCCACCAAACCTGGCGCGGGGACGGCCCCTCCTGCACCCCGGGAACCCGTGGGGAGACCCGGTTTGCAGAGGGGCCAGAGGTGACAGCGCCGGGTGAGTGGGGGCCCTGCCCGCCCCGCCACCGGGACGTTGGTGGTGTAGGAGCAGCTTCCACGTTCCCGTGGGAAATCCAGTTTTTTTAGCTCAGCCCAATGTCCTGAAATACAGGGAATGTGGCTGGAAACCCCCTGGACCCCAATCCCTCAACCTGTGACCCGGTGTCGGTGGCTGCCGACACTGCTGAGAGCGTTCCAGGCCTAAGGACCTTCTGCTTTCCTCAGTCACTTGGATGTAAAAAGTTAATTTTCCTTATTATTTAATCTCAGTGAACTTCATCCTTTTGCTGTTTATATATGTCTGTGCTGCTTCTTTCAGGTTTAAACTGGGCAAATCTGAAAGACTTCACGCTGCTGGGAAATTATTTTAAATATTTAACTGTTTTGATTTTCCCTCTTTTTCCTGCTTTTGCTCCCCTTTGTAACTGAATGCAATTTTTAAATTCTATTTTCCTTTTTTTTTTTAATTTTAAATTGTCTTCTCCGACTGTAACTTTTCAAAATTTCTCCAAACCTGAAAAATTCCCAGTTTGCTCGATTTTCTTTGTTGCTTTCAAATGATTCCAAAGTGGAGGAAGTACTGTAGGAGAGACTGAAAGCAAAAGAGGAGGGGGGGAAGGAATGAGAAGTCTGCAAGTGAAGAAATTAACTCAGAGATCAGTCAAGGCTGAGTAGAAATAAAATTTGAAATTTTCTAACGTAGAAAAATGTATATTTTGAAAAAAACCCCTGTTGCCAAAAAGGTGGGAAAATCAGGAAAAAATGCTTTTTGCTGTAACGTGTTCCTCACACTCGTCAGCAGAAGGAGCCCACTGGTGTTTGGCAGCTCCTGGCAGAGGGTGGCAATGGAATCTGCTTCCTGGGATGTTCTCTTGGTGATTTGGGGTGAGGAAGTCAGAGGGGCATGGGGAGACCTCTGCCAACGGCCCATGGGATGCCTTAACCAGCTCCAGGCTTCCCGAAGCTCTCGGCGTCCGGAGAGCCACTGGAATGTTCAAATTCCTGAAAACCCTCGTGTCAGCTGGGATGTGCAGGTGAGAGTCAGGCCACAGGTGATCAGAAGGACCATGTCACAGCTCAGTGTAGCCATAGAGGATGTGGGAAGCCCATCATTTCCAGGCAGCAGGGCCAGGGGAAGGAGGGGCACACGGTGGGAAACGTCCACGGCTGCTCTGGCACACGAGGAAAGGAGATTTCAGCCATTTCATTTTCAGTACCTGGACCAATAAATCCTTCCTTTGCCCACAGGACACACCACTGAGTCTGAGGGGAATGAAGTTCATTTCTAGGTGTGAACTCATGGGTTTATGGTCCTGAGTTCCAAAATTATATCCCGTACTAAACCCCGAGTTCACCCACCACGGCATGAGTTCAGTGACACGGGAGGTGGGGCCACTAAAAACAAGTTTTAGAGACAAAACAGTCTGCATTTCTCAACCTCAATGCCAAGTTTCAGTCTGGCACCGAGGAGTGATGTCATCAGTGTCATGGCATCATCAGTGTAACACTCCTCGTGTGGGGGGCAGACAGGGCTCTGTGCCACCTGCTGTCCCCAGCTCTGTCACCAGCACTTCCCTGTCTCCAGCCCTCACATCCTGCCTCCCAATCCCAACGGGATGGGAACAATATGGGATGTGCAGCTCTGGAGTCAGAGAGAGCCCGGGTCCTGTGCCAAACAACCATTCCCTCAAATAAGAAGCTCAGCCACACTTCCCCTGACTTAAATTAAAACTTGGAGGAAAATAAAAGAGAAATTCAGCTGGTAACTTATTCTAGTCATGCTCCTGAAAGGAGAAACACAGGAATCATCAATCTAGTGTAGGATGAGAGCAGGGAACTTCTCAAGCAGATATATAAATAGTTTTTACTGGTTCTTTTTAAAACAACATGTATAGAAAAGCTTTGGATTTAAATCTCTGCCGCCCTCTGAGCAGGGAAGGCGTTGGTAGCTCTGGCTGTGCTGAATTCCCTTGGCTGGTTTGCTCATCCTTGCAGATGACAATGTGAGAGCTTCTGGAGGGCTCAACAGAGGGTCCTTGGGCTCCTCTTGGAAAAAGGGATGGGTACAAACACCCTCCTTGGCCACAGCACCAGGACTCTGCTGAGCATCTGCTCCTCCCTGCCAGGAACAGCCTCTGTAAAACCAGACCAAAACCCAGACCTGAACACTCCTGAATGGGACCGATTCCCAAAGCCTCCGAGTTTTACAGATCAGCATCACCTCTCCAGGAAACAAATCCTTCAACATGTTGCCTCCCACTTACGTGATCGTACTTGTGTGAGGACAACAAGCCACATTTCGCTGGAAGATCTGACATCCACCGCGATTTCTGCGCCACATCATGTGGATCTTCCAGGAATCCCAGCCAGGGTGAGTGTGTGGCCTCACACTGCACTCAGCAACAACTGGAGCTCGGGCACCGCTTCCTCGCCCGCCCGATGCTGGGATGACAAAGGGAATGGTGGGTTGGCTCTGGCACAGGGAGCTGGCTCTGGCACAGGGAGCTGGCTCTGGCACAGGGAGCTGGCTCTGGCACAGAGCAGCTGGCTCACACCTCGGGGCCATGCGCTGCTCCCATCACACAGCACCTCTGCAGGGAGGACGGGAGCTGACCCAGCCGGGAGCCGCTCTCCCACTGGCAGGGTGGGAGCACTGGTGGGACAGGGGGGCTTCCAGCTGTGTGCAGTCCACAGGGGAGCCCCTGCAGCACAGCCCTGGACTGGGTGACCTCCCCAGGGGCCCTGCCAGCAGGAATTATTCTGTGACCTGCAGCAGGGCAAGAGCATTCCCAAAAATGCATTGGCAGCTGCGTCTCTGCGTCCAAACACCCTGCAAAGCACAGCCCGGAGCCCTCCTGTCCTGGACAGGGCAGCTGAGGGCAAGTTCCCTCCTCAGGGGACTCCTAAGAGGACAGAAATGAGCAACAGACTCCTCTGTGCCTGGCCATGAGCTGTTGGAGTGTGGGAGGGGAGATGGGGGAAACCTGTTCCCCTTCCTTCCTTCCTTCAAAACTCTGCGTGTTGTCGATGCCCAGAGAAGCTGTGGCTGCCCCATCCCTGGAAGTGTCCAAGGCCAGGTTGGATGGGGCTTGGAGCAACGTGGGATAGTGGAAGGTGTCCCTGCCCATGGCAGGGGTGGCACTGGGTGGGCTTTAAGGTCCCTCCCAACCCAAACCATTCCAGGATCACATGAAGGGAGAGCAGCACTGAGAGCTGCTCCCAGGCCGAGTCACATCACAAGTAACACCACCGGTTTCTGCAGTTCAGGGAAAACGAGAAACAAAATAGTTCCATGGCAAAAGGTTTGTAGGATAAACAGGAAGATGAGTGATATTTAGCCAGGCAAATGATAGGTAGTATTGATTTTTCTAACAAATTTAACTACTTCTTGTAATTCTTTGTTGCTCATAAGCAAATCCTTTTTTTTTTTCAAACATTCTATTTTGTTCTATTTTTCCCTGAGAAATTCTTGGGTTCCTTCTGGTTAAGTGTTTGCAAATGGCTCTCTTATGACCCCTTCACACATGGGCCGTGCTGGTCAGAGTCTCTGCTGGTCAGACAGATATTCCTGTGCCCAGGTGGGAAGGCAGGATCACCATTCCTGAGTCAGGTGGAAAACAAAAGTGTTCACCCACAAACCTCCCCATTAAACTGTTTGTTTCCTCCTCGGTGCTAAACTGTGCTTGAAAATTCAAATTAATTTTTGTTGACATTTTTGCTGGTTTACTAAGCCCCAGCTGTGTCACATCCTGAAATCCAACCCCGGGTTTCCAGGGCCGTGTGTGTGTGTGGGGCTGGCTGGGTGTGACTCTCGGAGCCCTCTGCGCTTCCATGGGGCTCCCACTGACAGTATTTCCTAGAAATATGAACCATATTGCACCGCCACTGCCTTCCCAGGGCTGAGCCCAGTGCTGGGAAGCTTTCCAAGGAAATATTACCCTACAATTCCCCCCTCCTCTCCACACAAAGCCTTCCCCAGTGTGTTGGACGGGCACGGGGTAACGCGGGCGATGGATGCTCAGGTGTTGCCCGCAGGCATCACACACACTGTGGGGATAAATGGAAGAAGTTAGACATTAATTTTCCAGCTTTTCCAACTCCAAGCCCAGCAGCCCATGGGAATAACCTTGCCTGCCTGTTGTTGACAAGTCATCTAATTCATCTTGATGCTGGTGACTAATATTCCTTGGGTAAAATCCTTGACCTTGCTGAGGTCAAGTGCAAAACTCCTGTTAACTCCACCAGGGCCAGGATTTTAACTCCTGTTAACTCCACCAGGACCAGGATTTTACTGGGATCCCTGCCTGTCCTGGTGGCACCTCTACAGCTTCCTACACTCACCATGCTTGGGTACCTGTAGGAACATCATCCCTTCCTTCCCCATTGACAGCCCTTGGGCACCTGCCTTGCTGTGAGGAGTATTTTGGTGATAAAAGCTCCTTCTCTCACTTTGAGCAGCATCAAGGATCACCTGTACCTCCAGCAACCTGTACTGTGCCCGTCCTGTGGGGAGTGACCTCCCTGCTCCTCGTGCCCTGGGGCAGGGACAGTTCTCCAGCAGATTTTCATGCTGAAATCATAGGAGGAAACAAGAAATGGGGTTTAGTTGGGATTTTTTTCCCATAGAAATGTGCCTGCAGCAGTTAGGAAGCACTTACATATTGCACCTGTGTAGAAGCAGACAGTGATTAATTAGATGTCAAATTACAGCCCCATTGAGTTGGCTCAATTATACCATAAATTTCCCCGTTGTCTAATTAGGCAAAGAAAGAAGCAAAATCAGACCTGATCCATCTGAGTGTTTCACTGAAAAGAGCTGGAGCTCTCACAGCAGTTTGTGTTGGGGTTGGTTGTGTCAGGACATGGATGTCCCTGGTCAGCCCCCCCTGGGACCCCACCAGGGGATCCCCCTGGACCAGGGAGCCCTGAAAGGTCTCACACAGTCTCAGGACACCAGAAGATTTAGGTTTATTTGCTCCTACAAATGGGGACAACATAAATGTAATATAAATTGTAATATAAATGTTCTGTCCATCTTCTGTGGATATAAACTCCCCATCCCTGGAAATGTTCAGGGCCAGGCTGGACAGGGCTTGGAGCAATGTGGGAAAATGGAAGGTGTCCCTGCCATGGAATGAGATGGTCTTTGGGTCCCTTCCAAACCAAGCTCTTTTGTGATTCTGTGATAATACTGGCAATTTAATTAACTGCAATTTTTAGGACAAACTGGAATCACTTGGCTTTGTTAGGACAAAAGTACCGATATGTTTGAGCAACAGTTATTGTTTAAGAGCCAAGTTTTGCCCCCGGTCTCTACCCCTGCCCTTCCCTTCTGGCTCCTCCTCAGCAGTGAAATCACCCTGGTTTCAGTGCACAGAGCTTGGGGAAAGGTCATTAAAAATCCACGATCACAGAAGGGACCCACCTCCAGGTCAGGAGCAAGAAAAACTGGAATTATTTTTCAAGTTACTGGAATTATTCATGGAAAAGATGTGTGTCTGTGAGGGGGTCCTTTGTTTTCACGGCGTTTTCGTTAAAGACAGCTTTGTGTTGCCACGTAACACTCTTGTGAAGGGCTCCAAACCTTTGGTGGAATGGCTCTTTGTCCACAGGATAAACAACAGGAGGAGGCCACGTGTCACAGAACAGGCCCCTGTACCCAAAGGCCTCTGCCTGGCTGAGCTCTGGGGCTTCCAGCCCAAGGGAAAACATTCCTGGCCAGGGGTGTTGTTTTTCCTTTGAAGGACAGAAGTGTGAAGATCCTTTGCTCCAGTGGTGCTCAGGCAGCAGCAGAGTTTGTTTTTCCAGCTGTGCCTCAGTTCACAGAATCCCAGAATCCTGGAGTGGTTTGGGCCCATCTTGTTGGAGCTGTACAGGATGGGGCTCACCGTGTTCTCCCCACATCCCTTGCAGGTGACACTGCAGGGGCCTTTACCTCCTGAACACGAGGTTTAACAGGGAGATTTTCATAGGATCACAGAATCATCCGAGCTGGAAAAGCCCTCTAAGACCATCAAGTCCAACCGTTCCCCAGCACCGCCCCATGTCCCCGAGTGCCACATCCAAGGGCTTCCAAATCCCTCCAGGGATGGGGATCCACCCCTGCCCTGGGCAGCCTGTGCCAATCCCTTTTAAAGCCAATTTTTCCCAATCCATTTGGGAGAAAAGAAGGGAAAGAAGAAGTTTCATGGACCTTCATGGAATTCTGAAAAGGAAAACAGTGAGTGATGTCAGGGGGATGGGATGGATGGGCGTGTCTGTGGTCACTGTAAATCAGGGGCACGGGCACCCCAAGTTATTCCCTGCACACCCGAGGCTGCTGGGCCTCGAGTTTTCTCCTGCAGAGGATGTCAACAAACACTCTGGATTCACCACATCTCCCACTGGGCCTGGTGGTTTCAGGAAAGGTCTAGCTGGATTCATCTTGTTTGGATCATCACATTCTGGGTTAGGAAACACAGCTTGACATGAAGCCCAAGAATGCCAGCAATGCCTTTTGTCCACCAGTGGGTTTCAGCAGCTTGTTAAACGTTCACAGATGGCTCAGGGAGGTAAAACCTGACAGGCCCCGAGGGGGCCCACTGGGAACACCTCCCATTTATTGGGGCTGTGTGAGTTTACACAGCACACTCTGCCTTAACCATCCCCGCATCCCAAACCGCGGCTGGGGAAAAACAGCACTGCAGAACAGTCAGCCGGACTTGGCCAGAACTGCCTGGAAAGTTCTCACTAATCACGGAGCAAACAAGGTTTTCTCAGCTCCTGGAGAGGTGGGTGTGGAGAGGGGAGTGCCTGGGACCACAGAGATCCAGCTGCCGGGTTTAGGCATCAATTTGCAGGTGGCAAAGAGCTATAAAATGGGCAGCTGTGGCATGGGGAGGGCGAGCAGGATTTGCTGTTTGGAGAAGAGGTGGTGGCTCAGGGCTTCCTTATCCCAGAGCTGCTGGGTGGTGAGATTCCATGGAGATTCCAGGCCAGAAATGTTCACCTAAACCATGAGTGGTGGCTCTGGTCCATAAACTCCCGAATTTGCTGGAAGCTGGGTGAGGACCTGAAGAAAGCCGTGGTGGGGCCTGCTTGGTCTTGGAGTCCTCAAGAAGAGTCCCCCCATTGCTGGGAGCGGGATGCTGAGCAGCAGGAGTGTTTGCTGAGATCCAGGACAGCTGTTTGGGGTTGTGCAGGTGGTGCCACCCCTGTCCCCATGTCCCTGCAGGTGCTCCAGGAGGGGTGGGAGCTCTGACTGCACAAGGGAAGCAGGTGAGTGTCCAGCTCCTGGTTTAGCCCTGAGATGGTTTGAGCTCTGAACACACTGTGGGTTATCCCAGAGGAGCAAAGGGCTTCAGGGGAGGCCTTGTTCTGCTCCAGAGTCACCAGAGGGAAGGGGCAAACATTTGGGGGAGCACAACCTGTGGAATACATGAGTCTGAAATCATAAATTGGTGATTTCAATGCAGTGTGGGTACGGGACAGTCAGAGCTGCTCGTTGCATGGTTGAGCCCTGGTGTTTTCAGCTGGCTGAGTCTTTTAGGTTTTCTATTCAGCTGCAGTGCAGTAAAATTGATAATTAGAGCAAACTGAATTTTCTTTTGGTAGTGATGTATGCAAATGGGCTTAAAGGGAACAAGTGGATTGTGCCGATCTCTCCTGTGGGTTACACTGTGTTCGGAGGGTACAGTGAGCACCAGGCTTGTTCTGCTGCACATCGAGGTCAAAAGGTCTTTCTTTCACCCCTCCTGGTAATATCTGCAGGCTCAAAAGGGCCACAGAATCAAAACTAACACATTTTGAACCTGACCTAATCCATTGTTGGTACAGTCCTGTTTGCAGCTAATCCAGGATAAAGGTGGAATTTCCCTTCTAAAGGTCCCTGAGCTTCCAACCCTCTCGCTGGAGCTGGTTGAGCCCCTCTGAAGCCCCTCTTCCCACCCTCTCCCCTGCCTGGGCGCAGGATTAGTGCTGCAGGATCCACTCCTCACTTCTGCACAAGCCTCTGTCAAGGAAGGGTGCTGGAAACAGGATCGTGGGCATTACTTTGATTTCTTTCAGTTCAATTCACTTCCAATTTTGGTTTTACCTGAGGTCAGACGCAAATGCTGGGAAGTTTTGGGTTGTTTCATAGTAAAGTGCTGCCTCCTGCTGGGAAAGGGGCCCTGTAAAACAGACTGTTCAGTAATTTATTACAAAGGGCTCCTTTCACCTGGAGTCTGGGAAAGGGCTTTGCAGAGATTGCTCTGCTGGCAGGGGAACAGTTCCAAAAATAAGTGACAGAATTAGTCAATGATGTTGACCAAAATGAGAGCTATATTAAAGAAAAGCCTTCCTCTGTGATATGGTACTGTACAGTTGGGGGAGCTTTGCTGATGAAGGTAGAAATTCTTTTTTCCGTTGATCATTGACCAAAATGTGTTTCCTCATCCCTCCCCCTTAACACAAAGGGGTTTTTTTATTAATTGTATCCCCTTGTGTAATTCCCTTCACTAACCAGTACTGAAAACACTCTGGGATACTGATATCCCAGTGTCCATTTACACACCAGGACACCCTGGCAATGCACACCTTGTATGTGTTTAAATACCAGTTCTGTCTTGGTGCCATGGGGACAGAGAGCTTATTGATGAGATTCAGAACTAATTAATTCAAATTACCACTTTCTTTTATTTGCAAGTGGCTCGTGGGCTGTCAGTGCAATATCTGGGGGTGTTTAACGTTGCTGTTGGTTCTATCAGTAAGGAAAACCTTGCCCATATATTCTCCCTTTGATTTCCTCTCCCTTGGCTCTTGGTGTCTCTGAGTCCCTTCTCGCCTGTGACTGATGGGGTGACACAAAAATAACCATCCTGATGCCTTTCTGCAAAATCCCATCAACCCACTAGATGGCAAACAACGACTTTACAAAGCCCACAAATACAGTTGTTTTACATAAATAAACCTGCTGGTGATTTGCTAAAGGAGTTACTTTTCTTCTTATAGTTAACTCCAAAGTATAGAGAAGCGTGTAAAAAAAACAAACAAACCATTAGCAAGATATAATATTAAAAGCTCTTTCACGTTCTTGGATTGTGAGGTACAATATGAGCTTTTACATGGAATGGAATTGGGTTGGAAGGATCTTAAAGCCCATCCAGTCCCACCCCTGCCATGGGCAGGGACACCTTCCACCAGCCCAGGTTGCTCCAACCTGGCCTTGGACACTTCCAGGGATCCAGAGGCAGCCACAGCTTCTCTGCCCAACCTGTGCCAGGGCCTCCCCACCCTCCCAGGGAACAATTCTTTCCCAATATCCCATCTGAATTGACCCTCTTTCTTTCATTACCATGATACACCACCCTGAAGAGGTTGTGCTCTTTTTCTGTGGCAAATTTGCCCCTGACTCAGAGCCTGGTGGAGATTTCACTGAGATGCTGTGAGAGAAATAATATCCCTGACAGAGGAGTGGAGGTGAAGGGGGAAGGACCTGATGGACCTGATCTTTCTGCTTTGAATCATTCTCTGGGGAGGAAAAAAAATAGCATAAAAGACCTCTTGAGGTTGAGACACTTGAAAATGCTTTAAAAGCAGAACAAGCTTGTAAAGCTACGAAGAAATGCTTGAACAGCTCACAGACCATTACAGGAATTCCCACAGGGAGAGAAGGGGCCAGCTGACATGTCTAACTCACCCCCAGCTCTACTGTTTCTCTGCTCTGTGCTCTCCTTGCTTTGCCAACTGGTATTACAATATTTGGATGACAGCAGCAATCATTTGTTTAACCTTAAAAGCAGCTTTTTATTCTTCTGTACACCAGGGGCTCCTCCTCAGGCTGGCAGAGCAGGAGAGGGTGTGCAGCCTTGGACTTGGAAATGCTCAACTGCTGGTTAGGTTGTGCCTGCTGGGCCAGGGTGAGAGTGGCACGTGTGAGGCTGAGGTTTGCAGTGTCACAGTAATGACAAACCAGACACTGCCCTTGGTGCCTTGTCCATGCTGGCACTCACTCCTTGGATCCCAGGGGTGGCTTTTCCGTGCTGGTTTGTCCATGCACACACTCCCTGGCTCCCGGGTCGCTGCCCCATGAGGGCAGGGTGAGCCCTGGCCAGCCAAGCAGCCTCATCTTTCTTTTTCTGTCCTTCAAAGCTGCAATGATGTAAGCCCTAAAAATAATTGAGGCCTCTCCCCGTAGTGACAAATGTCCTCCTGCCTGAACCAGGGCTATATCTGTCCCTGATGTGAGCCTGGCAGGATACAGCCTGTTCTTTTCCATCCCCTCAGTGCTTCCCTCAGCTCTGCTGGCACTTAGTCCAGGGTATCACCCTGACCTGTTCTTCCCAGCTGGGATAAATCTGGGAGAACCACAACTGCCTGTGAAGGACAAACTCAGGCACATCCCCAGGTCAGATCTTTTACTGTCACGATGGCACAGGGTGTAAGAACCTCTCACCAAAGCAGGGGCTGTGCTGGGAGTTTGGGGAATCTGGTCTGTGCTCTGCATCATCCTCTCCCAGTTGCTGTTTTCCCAGTTTCTGACCTCCAGATGGGAATATCAGATCCGTGGTTGCTCCCCCAGGACGGATCTGATTTAAAGTGTGTGGTGACCTGCTGGTGGGGATGACACCAGGGCTGGTTGTGTGCTCCCAAAGCTGGCCAGAAGTGTTCCTGACCCTCTAGGAACTGGCTGTGCCACCTCAGGGATATGGAATAGCCTGGTTGTTCATCAAACACCTTCACATTTTGGGGTGTTTACCAAACAGTGCTGAGCCAAGCCTGAGGCACAGCAGAAAACACACACAAACTTTTCACCCCTGAGGTGCTGCTGCCAGGTCAGGGTTCCCCTTTCCTGCTCCTGGCTGGGAAGGACACCCTGTCCCCGTGGTGACAGAGCTGTCACAGCCCTGCCCTGTCTCAGAACCTGCCCATGACTCAGAGGAAGGGGCATTAACTGTGTGTCAGTTGTAGCTGGACACATTTATCAGTTTCTGTTTCTCAGAGCCATTTATAGCACAGATGGGACGGGCTCCCACTGACCTGCAGCTCAGTGGGACTTGATAAGGTCCAATAAATCAAATTCCACATGTTTTTCCTGGAATACCAGTGTGTCTCGATGAGAAAAACAGGGCTGAGTTTTATATGTGCTTGAAAAAAATGTTTGAACTTTTATTTGTAAATGCATCAAACTACTATATGTTTATATTTATTTATATTAATACTACCACTGCAAATAGGTGCGCTGGTGAACATCAGTGTGTAGGAAAAACTCACGTGGTGAGTGTTCCTTATTTCCTTATTTTCCCAGTGCCTTACACTGCTCTGATGGAAGGTGAACTCGTGTGAGTTGTGATGCCAAACTTGAAGTCCATGAACTCAGTAGCTGACAGAAACAGGCTTCATTAGGTCTTCTGAGAAACCTATAAAACACTTCCAGAAATGCAGATTTATTGAGTATATAAGAGGGAAGAAGTATTGCACTTGAGTATGAGGTCTGAAGAGTACGAATCTTCCAGTTCACAGGAGTGTATTTTACATTCTAGATGACAGAATAATTGCAAATAGGTTTGCTTTCATGCAGGAAGAATGTTTTAATCTTCTCTTGATAAGGACTTCAGGCCAAGCACCAGCTGTACCTTCACTGGAGTAAATAAGAAATGAGTGTAATTCCAGATTCTCAATTTATCACGTTCAGCATGAAGAACCGCAGTCCGTTTCCTAAATGATTTGATAAAAAAACAAACAAACATCTTTCAACTAATTTTTTACTTAGGAGATTTTAGAATTTAATGAATAAATTGATCTAAGCATGTTCTGCATTGTCTTAGCCTGGTCTATTTGACGTGACAACAGAAAACTTTGGATATCTGCTCATGTCAAAATATTTTCCTGCTGAACCTCCTGTCACATTGTTTTCTTACATCCCTCATTCTTCAAGGAGATCAGATTTTCCTGTCATCACAGATCCTTATGTTCCCAAAATAATCCCTTCTTTTCTGTTAAGGTAATTGCATGTTGTAATTTGCACTTCTGGGTTTGAATTCAAACTGGGTTTGAATTTTCTTCTGGGAAACAGTTGCTGCCAAGCCTGTTAAATCCTCAGGATTTAGGCACTGAGGAGGTCTCACTATCCACTAGGAGAGAGGTTTTGGGATATCCAGAACTCCCTTTCCACGAGGTGTTTCCTTTTTTTCTGTGTTTTGTCACTCAGCTTTGGAGTCTCTGCCTGCAGTGAGACACCTGGAACAACAAAACCAGTTTACACCTGGTTTAAGGAAGGAGCTTCCATGGATTGTACAATTCCAGGCCAAAGGGCTCCAAGAGAATCAGGCTCGTTAATGCCTCATCAGGACTCAAGCAGCAATTACTGATTGATGTTTTCCACCAGTGTCCTGGCAACAAAGCACGACCCGATGTTGCTGTGAGGGCACAAGGCATTGCTGGACTTCACCAAATTCAAAAATAGACACGGGAAACCATCAGGAATTGGGAAGAATGGTGGGGCAGGTTGAGCAAATGTGCTTCTCTCCAGGTTTTGAAAATATCAGAGCGTTACAGGGAAAACTGGAGCAAAGTAAACCCAACAAATGATGGGTGTGTGCATGGAAATAAAAAAGTGGGCAAATTCCAGCGCACTGAGTGTCACCTGCTGCTTCCATGACTCATTTGTCCTCCTTTCCAGCCCGTCTGGCAACGTTGGGAGGAAAGTGGAAAGAGCTGTTTGCCTTCTGCAAATACCACGTAACCCGGGATTTTCACTTCAGGGTAATCTGAGGGTTGGAGAACTGAGTCAGCTTTTCCCAACTCTCCTTTTCACTACTTATTTCTTTAACCTTCTGTCCATTCCGTGGGCTGTAAAGGGCTTTTGCCGTTGCAGAGATGTTTGGCACCGGCCTTGTGGGTTCACTGGGTTTTTCCTTGGCTGTGTTAACGCAACACCAAAGGCTGGTGCAGGTTTCTGAAAGGCCAGTGGTGTTCCAGGTTGGAAAGAATTTTTAAAATCTCAGGGATTGTACAGTACGTGGCTAAAGGGGGGAGTTTGGCAAAGGACCAGGAAAAGAGGGTGAGCTCTTCCAAATAAGTGGATTCCCTTCTAAATACCTGGAATCCCTGCTCATCCATGAACCTACACATACAGCAGCTCCCAATTAAATGCTCTATCTCCATTAAAAACACAGTTTTGGTGATGGTTACAGACTCTCAAGCCCCAAACTATAAATGGAAAGGAAGGCTATAAAACAAACACGTTGTGGGATTGGTGATATTTCTAAAACAGTTGTTTGTAAAACTAGGGAAGTTTATTAACAATTTTAACCATGACAGAAAATAAGGGGTCACACCCCATGAGGAGGAAGAAACAGCCCAGAAGCACCTCAGCTTCTTCCACCACGGCTGTTCCTGTGGAAGCCTGGGAGACAAAGGCTAAAAATCTTGGATTTGTATCTCTACAGGTGCTTTTATCTTCATCTTGCTTGGTACAGCCGCTTGGCAGCAGTGAACCACCCTGACCCTCCGCACCATTAATGATGATCTCACAGCCTGGCCCAGGGCCCTGGTGGGGATTTGGCAGCCTCACACCTCTGTTCCCAGCAGGTTTGTTCATCCTGGACAACCTGGAATAAAATAATCAGTCTTCCCTGTGTCCTGTGCAGCACTGGGACCTGCAGAGCTCTCGAGGCGTCCGCGAGGTCAGAGCCCATCTGAGTGACAATCCGCGCACACACAGCAAGGTGTCCCCTCTGGCAGATCCTGCAGGACTCCCAGGTGTCCCAGTGAGGCACAGTCAGGGTGTCTTTTCTGGGATAGCAGTCCCACAGCTCTCTGGGGAGTCGCTGCTGGGACAATGGGCCGTGAGGGAGCAGTTTGGCCATGGCTGGAGCGGGGCTGTCCCTGGCTGGGGGCTGAGGGGCACCTCGGGTGTGTGTCCAGTGCTGGGAACTGGGATCCTCAGGCCAGGAAGGACAGTGAGGGGCTGGAGTGTGTGCAGGGAAGGGAGCTGGGAAGGGGCTGGAGCAGCAGGAGCGGCTGAGGGAGCTGGGGGGGCTCAGCCTGGAGAAAAGGA
>JAWWLV010000011.1:1176905-1195448 GCA_035041135.1 Platyrinchus mystaceus | reverse complement strand
AGGCTCAGGTTGGACATCAGGAGGAATTTCTCCCTGGAAAGGGTGGTCAGGCACTGGCAGGGGCTGCCCAGGGAGGTGGTGGAGTCCCCACCCCTGGAGGTGTCCAAGGAAGGCCTGGGCACGGCACTCGGTGCTCTGGGCTGAGCGACAAGGAGGGGAAAGGGGCACAGGGTGTTCTGGAAGGTCTCAGAGCTCTTTTCCAACGCAACGAACTCAGAGCCCGGGACACCGCCGGGACACCGCCGGGACACCGCCGGGACACCGCCGGGACACACGGGCACCGTGGGACCCCCGCCCGCTCCCCACACAACATGGCGGGCCCGGCCGCGGGGCGGCCCTGCCACTCAAACCCCGCCAGCCAATCAGGGGCCGGCACCGCCCGCGGGGGGCGGGAGTTCCCGGTCAGCGCGCGTGCAGGGCGGGCCGCGGAGGGATCTGGGGCGCGCGGCGCGGCGGTGATGCGCCGTTCCCTGAAGTGACGCAACCGCCGGCGGTTTCGCGGTCGTTCGTCCCGCGTGGCCGCGACAGCGGCGGGGGGAATGTCGCGACAGCGGTGGGGGAGGGATGTCGCGACAGCCGGGGAAACGCGACAGCCGGGCCTGGCGGGGAGCGCTGAGCCGCCTCCGGCGCCGTCCGGGCGCGCGGTTCCTGCTGACAGCGACCGCGCACCGCTGTGCCCTTCCGCGTGCCCCGCCGGGAGGGTGGGGGGGGCTGATTCGTGTGGGAGCGTTTCTCCAGCCCTCAGTTATACATTTATTACCTACAGCGGCTTAAACTGTTGTTAGACCCTTTTTTTATTGCGTTTTTCCTCAATAAATGAAGCCGGAGGCGACTTTTCCCTGGAGAACGCCTCCCGCCTGGGAAGGCGCAGCCGCCTCCTGCCCGGACTGCGCCGCAATCCCCGGTTTATTCTAACTTTACTCGAGTTTGCGGGTTTCCCGTGCCGCGTTCCAGGCGCCCAGGGCAGGGCCGAAGGACGGGCCCGGGCCGCGTTAACTCCCCGCATGGCGTTTATTTGGTCCGTTCTCTGCGCTGTCCCCGCCCCTGGCGGCGCTCGGGCTGCACTGACCTTAAACGGCCCCGTTCAGCCGCCCGGCGCTCTGTGACCAAACCCGGCTTAGCCCCGCTCCGCTAGTTTTCCCTGGTTTAAAGGTTTTTTTTTCCCGGGGGCAGCCCCTTCCCTTTGCCGTTCCCGGTGCCGGGACAACCCCGGCCGGTTCTCTCAGCCCCGTCCCTATTCCCATTCCCGGTTCCCGTTCCCGGTTCCCATTCCCGGTTCCCGCCCCTGCCCGCGGTGGGTGGGGCGTGCGGCCGCGGACTCTTTTTTCCCGTGAGCCCCCGCGCGGGCGGCGCTGTGGCCGCGTCACGGGGTGCCCGCAGTCGGTGCGCGGCCGCCCCGCCGAGCGGACCGGAGCGGACCTGAGTGGACCGGGCCAGACCGGCCCCTTCGCTGCGCCATGGCCGCCGCGCACCCCCCCTCCGCCGCCGCCACCGCCGCCGCGCCCGCCGCCCCCAACCCGCCGCCCCCCGCGCCCGCCGGCATCCTCATCGGGGACCGCCTCTACTCGGAGGTGTCGCTCACCATCGACCACTCGCTGATCCCCGAGGAGCGGCTCTCGCCCACCCCCTCCATGCAGGACGGGCTGGACCTGCAGTGCGAGACGGACCTGCGCATCCTGGGCTGCGAGCTCATCCAGGCGGCCGGCATCCTGCTGCGGCTGCCGCAGGTGGGGCCTCCCGGCGCTTCCAGCGGGAGGGAAGAGGGAAGGGAAGAGGGAAGGGCAGGGCAGGGCGGGCGGCGCCATTGTGGCGGCGGGAAGGGCGGGGGGGGCGGCGGGGCCGCACAAAATGGCGGCGGCCGCGTCGGGCACTGATCGGCTCCCTCCGCGCCTCCCTCTGCCCTCACAGGTGGCCATGGCGACCGGGCAGGTGCTGTTCCATCGCTTCTTCTACTCCAAGTCCTTCGTCAAGCACAGCTTTGAGGTGAGCGGGGCACCGAGAGGGGGGAGGTGGTGGTGGATGGGACGGGCTGCCCGCCTCGCGGGTTTGCTTCTTATTTGCGTAATTCTAGTCTTAGCGCGGTTAAAAATCGCTTTCTTAACGGAAACGGGCTTTCCTTACAGATTGTTGCCATGGCCTGCATCAATCTCGCGTCCAAAATCGAGGAGGCGCCTCGTCGGATAAGGGACGTGATCAACGTGTTCCATCACTTGCGGCAGTTAAGAGCAAAAAGGTAAGATCAGCTTCGTTACGAACCTAAACTCCTGTTACCGCTAATGTACCGCAGCGTTCCATTCACGGCATTTTTCCAGGCTAAGTTCAACGACCCAAAGTTGGGAAGGGAGTGCTCGTTGGCTGCTCTGTAGGCAGTACAGTGCAATCCCGACTTCTTCTGCTTTTGATCACTGGGTAGACCCATTTCTGTTCCTTATTTAGCTGCAAGTCACGAGTATTGGTCCTAGTTTTAGGCCCATGGTTGTAGCTTTAGGTTTGTTAATTGATATTTTTGTTGTCTTGCAACTATTGAAGGGTAGTCTGAGGTGTGAGTAGCCAGTAGTGGGTTGCTGTGTATTCTCCAGATTTTTAGCCATATTCAGTAGTCTTAATGCTTTTCTCTCTCGGTGTGTGGTGTCCAAGTGTGCTTGTGGTGCCAGTAAGGTATTAGTGAAGAAGTTGAATTTTCGGTGATGGCAGTAATTATCTTCTAGGAAAAAAAAAGGCCATTGTAGAAAATAACCTGGAATAAGGTCTGGCTCGGCCTGCAGTGTGTGCAGCTTTAATGAGCAGCAGTGTGTAATTAGTCTGGGAGGATGGAGGCACCTTTAACATCCCTAAAGCAGAAGGTGGGAGTTGTGTTGTCCTGGTGCTGGCCCTGGGCAGGTGTTGCAGAGCTGGGGGAGACCAGTGCTGCTTTCCATACGTAAAGCAACGTTTGCTCTGGGGTAAAGCAGATTAACAAAGTAGTGAGAGGAACAAGGACTGCTTGGAGGAGTTCTTTAAGTTGCTGTTAAACACAAAATCTCCTTAGTTCTGGCGGGCAGCAGAATTACAGTCTGGGATTGGAGGCTGCAGCTTTGCTTTCAGTGGCTGCTTGCCCAGAGTTTAAGGAACTCTGTAATTACAAGAGGATTTTGTTTTCGGCTGGATTATTAAATTCACAGTTTATTTCACTGCCCTCTGAAATACACCAGGTTACAGCAGGAATTTAACCTTCTATGTCTTGTAACCTTTTCTGAGCAACAGAGTAGAAATCCCTTAGGGAAACCAGCTGTTGGTGTCTCGATGCTGGTTATGCTTCTGTTGCAGGCAGAGCTTTGGCTTGCACTGCCTCGTGCTCGTTTTTGCCAAGCTAGATCCGAGGAGAAAGGGTCAGTGTGACACTCTGGGACTGAGCTCGGCTGGTTTTGGTGTTTAGGTTGTTACAGCCCGGAGGGAACTGTGAGAAGTGTGTGGGGTGTGAGTTCAGTGGGATTGTCCTCTGCAGTTCTGATAAGGGAGTCTGGTACTGGAATTACTGGAGCAGGTTCAGTGATTAGTAACGTTTTGGCCTCGATCCAGGCAGCGAAGGTTAATTAATCATATGCCTTGCTTGTCTCTGCAATGAGAATACGGATTAGCTGTTTCTGTGTGCTGTGTGAAGGATCAGAGAAACTGAACTTAACCTGTGAATTTAAATTTTTCCAGCTAGCCTGTTCCAAATCCCACCTTGTGCATGTTACATGGTGTCTAAAGTGCATCATGTCCAGAGAACTCGTGCACTGCTACCCATTATTTTCGGGAGAAATGGGTATTGTTGCTCTGCGATTCTGAGTGAATCTGCATGAAATGAACCTTAAAATGCTGCAGCCTGACATTCAGACTTGCACATCCCCCCCCCCCTTTTTTTTTTTTTTTTTTAGCAAGCAGGATGTAAACATTTTTCTGTACTTTTTACAAGCTGATAGTTCCATCACCTGTACACGTTATTAACTTCAACTCTTTTTTCCCTTGCAACCGACTATACAGCGACCAGCTACATTTACCAAAGCCTGGGTGATGTGGAGTGGTACATAAAGATGAAGCTGTCGTCATGGCAACAGTGAGTGAAGTATGGAAAATCCCCAAGGAGAAGCCAGTGCTCTGAGAATAGGTCACTGGAACCGGGGGACTAACAGGTTGGCCGCTGGTGAACCATTTGGAAGAACTCCTGTATCTTGTTATAAGCTTTTTTCTTTGCTGTCCAGGTTTTTAGAATACTAGCTTAACCTTTTTTTTAACTTTTTTTACTGAAGCTAACACGTAGGCTGTAGTTAGTTTCTCACACACAACCCAGAACTGAAAACACTCAGGCTGCTGTACTTTCATTTCTAGTCTAGTTTTTCTGTTAACTGAAGCTCTTAACCTGCACACACGTTTGGGGTAGTTTGGGTAGGCTTTGCTTTCTTTCTTAACCAGTTTTGGGTTCTCAGTTCCACTTTCTAGCTCTGTATAATTGCAGTTTGAATTCATAGTAAAACAAGGGTACGGAAATCTTGGATTTGTAAATTTATACCAATTATGATGTAAGCAGTCCCTTCTATGTACCTGTTTGCAGAACTGGGAATTGCATTGGGGTTTTCTTTTTATGAGACATGTAGTCAACCAGAGGTGGTATTTCTAATGCTGAGAAGCAAGAAAAAGCTAAATAAGTGTTTTGGACAAGCATATTTTCTTTTGGACCTGTCACGAGCCAATGTGATGTAGAACTGCATGTTAAAATGTTTGTGTGCATGGAGAAAAGCTCGTACTGTGGAAAAACTGCTTTTAAATAACTGTGTGCCAAAACATGTGTTCTGAGCAAAGTGCAACTGTTGTTTATCCTGTAGAATGTAGTTTTTGAAGTTGCTTTTATTTCTTCTAAATGTGCTTGAAAAGCTGCAGAAAGTCCCGAGACTGGAACCAAACGTGACTGGTGTCGCGCTGCAACCTCAGCCGGGGCGGTTTGAGACGCTCAGGTGTGCAGGACACAGGTCCCTGCAGGGGGGTTGGAAGTGGCTGCATTAATGTGACACACTTAGTGCTCTTCAAACTGCCCTGCAAGTCTGTGCTGCTTGGATTTATGACCTTGGAGACAAACAGGACTCGTGTTCTTGCATTGACCAGCTTAACACATCTCTGGTCTTTGAAACGAGACGCTGCTCTTGTGCTGTACTTGTCAGAAGCACTTTGCTCCATGTGGCCATAATCACACACAGGGCACTGTTCCTCCAAAGTATTAGTCATCCCAAAGACATCAAAGTTTAATATTACATCAAATGAAGCTGCAGCTGTGTGGAGAACTTAGGTCTCATTTGTCAGAGTGATTTATAAAAACGGGTATTTGTAATTTATTTATTGTTACAAGCACATTACAGAGTGTGTTAATCTGTTGGGTTGTTACACAATCTTAATCCGAATCAAGTGCTGCATCTGAGTGTTGGATTGGCTTCCCAGAGGGGACACTGTGTGCTCTGTTGTTAATGATAAAGTCTTGCCTGGAGTTCTAGTGCTAATCTGTAAAACATATCCAGAGTAAGAATTTGCAATACTCCTTGGCTATCCAGGGCTTGAAGGTCATGTTTTATATATTTTATACTTAAGTTGTGTTTCTCTGGTTCGTTCCTTGGACCTAAAATAATTCTTGGGCTGAGAACTAAGTGCAGCAAATGCAGTAGCAAAGTTCCTCTTCTTATTTAGTAGAAAGCAAAAAAGTTTTCCAGAGGGAAATCTCTGAAGTTTCCAACTCGTAAATAATTGTTTACCAACACTTCAGAGTTCATGCCAGAAGTGCCAAATTGGTGAATCTTAATACAGTGGAGAACTTGACTTGTGCCAGTAATAAAGTGCAGTAAAGCACTTAAATCTCTGCAGATTTTTGGTTTTCCGTAAGTGGATGAAAAGTCTTTATTTCTGGAAACGCTGCCTGGACAAACTGATGTTATTCATGGCTTCCTTAGAGCTGCAGGTCTCTGGAATTTGTGCCCTGAGTAACGTGGGACACCAGAGTAAAGCCCAGCCCGCTCGGGCTGTTGGGTCTCCTGTCACTTCACTGTGGAACATGTGCTAAGGATGAACTGTTGGTGCTGATCCCGTGGCCCTGGGGAAGGACAGTGAAAAATTAACCCACAGCAAAGCTCCTGTCTGTCCTGCTGCACCTGGAGCTGCCTTAACCTCCTTCCACAGCTGTCTGGGAGCGCAGGGCCACGTGGAATTGGGGCCGTGGATGGTCCTGTGCAGCCGGTGGTGTTTTTGATAGACTGGAAGTCATGGCTGCTTAAATCTGTGATCCAGGATGCCCCATCTCTGAGGAAGTGTCCTGCTAAACTGGGCCTGCACACCTGAACTCGCTCTGGATGGTGCTCTGCAGGTCCTGTTAATGCCAGTCATCTCTGGATAAAATTGTGGAGGGCGATACTGGAGGAAAAACTGTTATAAACCCCAGTATAGTTGATTGGAATTAATTGGATTGAAAGAACTTGAGCTTGGTTCTCCCGCTCTCACTCCAGAGCACTGTGTCCAGCCTGCCTTTGTGTGTTCAGATAACATCAGCCTCTCACTAAAGTTGCTTTAAGTAAGCTTGAAAAGTTCCTTGTTTTCCAGTTAATTTATGGAGGGGGAAAAAAAAAAACAAACAACAAAGTAACCAACCGAAGTTCAAAACAAAAAAAATCCCCCTATTCTGACTGGATTTATTCAGAGTAGCTGAAATGGCAAACTGTAACCTTGTCCTGATGAGTGAGAGTAACACTTACCTAGAGGAGTTACTTTCATGTAGCATGGAAAACGTGGCATTCCTGAGCAGACAGGAGTAGTAAGGCTGGTGCTGGAGTTGTAGGTCCTTCCTGGCACCAGGAAGCTGCAGTAGTTCCTTGCAGAGCTTGGGAGCTGCTTCTCAGCCCCTTGTGCTTCCAGGTGTACACCACTGTGCTCTTATGGTTTGCTGTGTGCTTTGCCAGTGACAACCACCATCTGTCCAGGTGACTGCAGGAGTCATGCCATAAACTGGGCTCTGGAAGTTGGGAAGCTCCTCATCCAGCCCTGGAATTAAAGCAACCCTTTTTCTTCCCGGGGTGGGAGCCTTGGTTTGCAGTGGTTTATCTGCTGTGTGACCTGTCAGGGAAGAGAAGTGAGATCCACTCCTGGAATTTGCGAGTTAGCAGTGAAATATTTCGCCTGACACAACAAAAGCTGTATTTTGAATCTGCTTTGCATTACTTTTTTTTTTTTTTCCTTTTGAAGGTAATGTAATGGCTGTGTCATATACACAGATTGGTTTATTAGAGCATAAGGAGCTCCAAAAACTGTCTTCTGCTTTGGAAAGCACATGGAATGTGTGAGACATATTACAGGGAAAAAGCTGGTCTGTCTTCAGGAGGAAGTGGATTCAAATACCCAGAGTGGAATGTTGAAAGGTCAAGTCCAAGCACGGACAAAGCAAAGAATGTGGAATGGAGTGTGACACTTGTGCAAGAAGGGCACAGCAAGTCATTCGAGGTTAAAGTGCTTTGGAGAGTTCAGGTGTTGGATTTGGAAGGAATTAGGACTAGACAGTGCTAGGGTTTGAAATCTCTTTGTGGAATGAGCTCTTGTTTTGGAAGTGCACACAGCAGCAGGGATATCCACGGTACCCACTGGTGAGGGGTGCAGGGAGATCTGTCACCCTTCAGAGGGGAAATTCTGTGCTTCACTCAGCTGTTCACACATCACAGAGCCAGGGCTGCCTTGTTCTCTGAAGGCTCAATAATCTTCCTTTCAGTTTATAGGAAGCTGCAGTTTCTAAAGCACAAGTTGCTACTTCAATATTAATCAGGGAAAAACCCTGTTCTGCCTTACTTCTGCTTTGAAGTCCTGCCTGGCAAAGGCAGTTGTGCCACATTCCTTCCCTCACTCTGCCATGGAGAGGAAGGTTCTTTGGGATCCTCCCTGCCAAGTGACTCCTTCCAGCAGCTGAGCAGTGTAGTTTGCATACACAGCAGCAGAAGGCTATTTTTTATCTCAGCCATCTAATCTGTAGCTAGTCAAAAGCAGCAACTAAACTAGTTTATCTAAACTTGGACAGCACAAGATTAATGCTTAAACTTGCTTGCAGGAGTTGAAAACCGGTTTCTGTTGCCATTAGTTGGTTGGAAGGGAAAACAGAGTTGCCGTTATTTTTGGATATGCAAAACAGTTTTGATTTTATTTCTTGCAAACTATAGGACTCCAAGCCCCCTGATACTTGATCAGAACTACATAAACACCAAAAATCAAGTAATCAAAGCAGAAAGGAGGGTACTGAAGGAGTTGGGATTTTGTGTTCATGTCAAGCATCCTCATAAGGTGAGTTCTCAATAGTAATCTAATTTGTACCTATTACTCTACCTTGATGGCATCACTGTGAGCTGTGGAACGAGAAACACAGGTGTCAGAATGACCTGGATTCTTCTCTTATTCCTCTGTAGTTGTTAATGTTTTTGCCAGAGTACTTGGGCAAACAGTCATATTGACTTGGGTTGAAATTGCTGCCTTGGAAAAAATTAAAGGTGGTGGCTGGTTTTGAAAAATTTTAAAGAGTTGTGTGAATGTGATTGTGAGACTTGGGGATGGTCCTGGGCAGGGCTGAGAGTTGGGCTCAGTGATCCTTGTGGGTCCCTTCCAACTCAGCATACTCTGTGACGTGAGAGCTTACAGTGTGTGCTTAGAAAAGGAGCCCCCACTGTTTGGGAATACTGTTTGATTTTAAAATATGTATTTATATATATATTCTTCTTGCTGTATGTGTTAAAACTAGTCTTTTTTCTCTTCCCCCCCTTATTCCTCAGATCATTGTTATGTATTTACAAGTCCTAGAATGTGAACGTAATCAGACCCTGGTACAGACAGCCTGGTAAGTTATTTTCCATTCTTTTCCTAGCCAGGAAAATAGTAGCAGAAATAACAAGCCTGCTGATCCCTATGCAAAGCAATGAGCTGTAAGTTCCTACCCAAACACACGCTTTGAAACCATCGTGGTGCTTGTTTCTGCTCACTATTTTCGTGGCTTGACTCCAGCACAGTCGTGGAGAACTCAATTTAACTTTGTTCTTTTTTCTACTCTTTGATTGAAGGGTAGTCCCTGATGGTAAGTCATAGAGCTCTGCCCTCTGCACCTCAGCCCTGACCTGGGGATGGCCGGTTTGGCTGCCCTTCTCTCCAGCCAAGCCAGTGCAAGCTCTCATCCGAGACTCACTGCGAGATCCAGCGGGCAGCACCTCCTAGTGCGGAGGGGTGCCAAGGATTTGTATCTCTGTTTCCAGCATCACTGTTACAACTGTCTCTGAATGTCTCTGTTCCTACCTGCTGTATGCTGTAGTGTTTAAAGGACACGTGGGGGACGATCTGCCAGCGGTTACTTAGTTGATTTGGCTGAACTTGACTTCAGAGAGGATTTCGGTGCATGCAGCATGTTCACCTAGAGCCATACTGGGCATGGGGGTTGGAGAGTCAATGCTGACTGGCTGCTGTTCCTCTCTCTCCCATAGCTTGGGAAGTAGAAACCCACGGAGGGCTCTGCTGTTTCTGTATCTCCTGGCATGTGTTGTGGTAGTGCCCCCCTCCAAGACCAGGAGCTCAGGGGAGTGGGGCCATGACTAACCCACAGGTCTTTTTCCAACACTCAGTGAGTTCACTGGAATCCCCCTCTCTGGATGAAGTTAATGGGACTTGAGGCACACAAAACTTAAGCAGTTCATAAAACATTGACTGCACTCAGGTTGCCTCTGGAAGATGGAAGGTTGCAAATACACTGCGCTTTCCTGCTTGCAGCCGAGTTTTAAATTGGTTTTTAAATACAACACCACTGGTGCCTGAGGCACACAGCTGGACAGATGCAAAGTACTTGTTAGACTGTGAGCTCTGGACACCTCAGGATAGCTGAACCAAGGAAGCAGCCAGGAAATGCTGCTGGCATTTGCTACTACACATTGTTGCACTGGGGTTTCAGACAGTGCCAAGGTGCAGACTGTTACAGAGTGACACACCAAATGCCACAGTTCCACAGAAACCAAATGTTTAACATCATAACAGAAAAAATAATAAAGTCAATTGAGTCTCCAGTATTGTTACCCTCTTAAAAAAAAAAAAATAAAAGCAAAGCAGAGATCCAACCTTTCATGCTGTGTGTTTTTAGGAATTACATGAACGACAGCCTTCGGACAAACGTGTTTGTTCGCTTTCAGCCCGAGACCATTGCGTGTGCTTGCATTTACCTGGCTGCCAGGGCCCTGCAGGTGAGCACTGCCCTGCACTGCCAGGGGGCTGCTTTCAGCACAGTTAATGCAGACCCTGAAAACAAAAAAAGCCTGGGCTGTAATCCCTGTTGCTGCTTGGTTGGGTTTCAGATTCCGCTGCCCACTCGTCCTCACTGGTTCTTGCTCTTCGGCACCACGGAAGAGGAGATTCAGGAGATCTGCCTGACAACTCTCAAGCTTTATACCAGAAAAAAGGTGAGTTTGAGGTGTTTGGTTTTCCTGCTCTGTGCTCAGTGCAGCTTGAGCTGAGTTATGGCTCTCCAAAAGTTTGGGAATGCTGAAATACAGATCTACTAATGGGAAAGGCTCCCATGAGGAGGGTGTGAGAACACAGTCTGGAAATTACCCCCATTACTGGCAGATGATTAAAGCCAACTGAGTATTTTTCAGAAATGAGATGAAAATACAAATTACTTTAGCTCAGCCTCTTACCTCATTGTTACTTCCTCAGCCCAATTATGAGTTTCTGGATAAAGAAGTAGAAAAGAGGAAAATGGCACTACAGGAAGCTAAACTGAAGGCAAAAGGTTTAAATCCAGATGGAACTCCAGCACTCTCAACACTGGGTGGCTTTTCTCCTGCATCCAAACCATGTAAGTTTGTTTTCTGAACAGAAACTTGCATAATACTGTTTGATAAGTAACTAAATCTGTGTCCCAGGGTGGTTAAAAATAAAAAAAGGCAAGTTTGCTTCTTGAACTGCTGAGAACAGTGTAGGCTCCTTCCCAGAACTAGGCAGCAATGCAAATATTCCTTTTTTTTCAAACATAGATTTTAAAACCAGTTTCAAGACCTTGAAATAACAGATTATAGGGAAAAGGGATACTTTACTCCATCCCTCCACAGATGGGAGAGTGATGTATTAATGACATGCACCCTTAATGAGACAGGAGTTGGTGTGTGTTATGTGGTGTAAAGAGAGGCCCTGGATTTGATTTGGGGGATGTTGCAATGGCCTTCAGGGCTCCTTTTGCTGCAGGTATCTCTGAAAATGGCTTTCTCTGCCTTTTTTAATGCACTTGGCAGCTGGTGGTCAGGAAATGGAGGAGAGGCACAGCACAGCTTTGGCACCAGAGGGAATAAACTCTTTAACCCCTATTTTGAACCAGCCTGTCTGTCAGAACTCTGATGGTTTGTCTTGGTGCTTTCACCTCTCCGTGCTGCTGCTTTTGAGCTGTGAAGTGCTGGGGGTTCAGGGGCTGTCACAGGCCTTGACCCAGTGCTGGTGGGGAGGCAGAAGGCTCAGGGCCTGCTCTGCCTGTGGCTCTGCAGGAACGTGGGCACGTCCTGTGAGGGAGCAGCACTGTCACAGTTACTGCTGAAGAGTTGGGAGTTTTCAGGGGGTTTGAGCTGGCAAGTGTGAATTTCTCATGAACAAGGAATGTGAGGTGGGAGCCAAGGCTGGAAGTGTTGGAAAGCAGGAGCTCTGTTGGGCTTAGCAGCCCTTCCATGAGAGGTGAATCCATCTCTGGGCTACATCAGCTGTCTGTAGGGACAGAGTGACTTATGGACTGAACCCACTTTTGTTATTCATTGTTATTGTGCCATTAATTTAAAGAGTAAGTTTGCTGTTCAGTCTTAATCCTTTCTGTAGCATTGGAAGTTATTGTCCAGGTAACAAGCTCTGTATCTGTGGGCCATAAGGGCAGCTTTTATTTTGTCCCTTTTGTCCCCTGGTGGATAAGGTGAGCCTGGCTGTGTGCTGTGGAGGTCACAGTGCTCCTCCTCCTTCTCTGCTGCCACTTGGCTTCACATTGTGGATCTCCCCATGAACATCCTGCTCCAGGAATGAACTAAAAATAGAAAGATGGAATGAAATAGTAGCTACTGAGTTTGTATCTACATCTAGTGCAGATACTGGTACAGGTGTTTAAGGGATGTACGGTATGTTCATGACAAAGGATGAATAAACAGCTAATTTTTTTTGAATTTAAATTTAATTCTCAGCTTCCCCAAGAGAAGTGAAAGCTGAAGAGAAATCTCCAGTGTCTGTGAATACCAAAACCATTAAAAAGGAGCCAGAGGAGAGGCAGCAAACCTCCAAGAGCCCTTACAACGGGTAGGTAAAACCTCTCCTGGTAAAGAGAAAATACTTGAGTAAAAATGCTTCCTTTAACTGGAGTACAGTGAGCCACTGCTGAGCTCCTTCAGGGGAGTAACAAGTGCCTCAGAAGTGCAAGCCTGGTTTGTTTTTGCCCCCCTGCAGCCTGAGGAAAGAAAGCAAGAGGAGTCGAAGCAGCAGGAGCGGCAGTCGGTCCCGGTCGAGGACAAAGTCGAGGTCTCGCTCGCACACGCCGAGGCGACAGTGAGTGGGGGTGCTGGGGGCACCAGGGGCAGGGCTGGGGCATATGGAGTTCTCCAAGGATCCCATTACAAATGGGAGCAGTCTGGGAACAGGGTCCCTGGGGAAGGGGTGAGGAGTGCCACAGGACCAGTTAGACGTGTGGCAGCTTTCTTGATCTCCTGGTGCTCTGCCCGGCCCTTCAGGGCTCTGCCCCTCTGCTGTGGTGGGAAGGGGGGCACACAGGGAGAGCTCCTGGCTTTGTAAATACCTATTTCTGAAGAATCTTTGGGCTCTTGTCCAAGTTGGAAGCTGCCAACTCAGATCTCAGTGAAGGGTTCCCCAAAGTATCCCTGTCAGATCACTGAGGGAAAAGGGCAACAAGCAGCTTGTGATCTGCTGTTGAGGGGAGGTTCTTGACAAGGTGGAAAAATCTCAAAAGGCGCTGCATTCTGGGTTTGGTTTGGGCTGTTTATTTTCAAGTGAGCTTAACTAAAAGAATCCCAGACTGGTTTGGTTTGGAAGGACCTTAAAGCCCACCCAGTCCCCCCCCTGCCATGGGCAGGGACACCTTCCACTAGGCCGGGCTGCACGTTGGGGGTATTCACTGTCCTTCCTCATTTATCCCCGTGGGGGAAACAGTCTCTGACTTCTCCCAGTGACTTGGCAGCCCCTTTGCTGTGGTTTGGTTGTCGTTTCCCCGTGTGGAAGGCCCGTTTTGACTCCCCCCCCTCTCCCCCAGCTACAACAACCGGCGCAGCCTGTCGGGCACCTACAGCTCTCGGTCGCGGAGCCGCTCGCGCAGCCACAGCGGGAGCCCCCGGCGGCACCACAACCACGGCTCCCCCCACCTCAAGGCCAAGCACGGCCGCGAGGAGCTCAAGGGCGCCAACAGACACGGCCACAAGCGGAAAAAATCCCGCTCCCGTTCCCAGAGCAAGTCCAGGGAGCACTCGGAGGCCGCCAAGAAGCACCGGCACGAGCGCGGCCACCACCGGGAGCGGCGCGAGCGCTCGCGCTCCTTCGAGCGCTCCCACAAGGGGAAGCACCACGGCAGCGGCCGCTCGGGGCACGGGCGGCACCGGCGCTGAGCCCCCAACCCTAAACACACACGGGAACTGCGGGACTGCACCGCCACCCCCAGGTTTGCAGGGACTCGGGCCTCGTTTTCTGAGAGGGGTAGAAGACTTCTGTTCGTGGGGTTTTTTGTTTTCTTTCGGGAAAGGAACCGTTACCAACTTTTTTGCACATCGTACCTTAGCAGTATCCAAGGGGTGGAAAACCGTGATCAGGTTCGTTGTATGTATTAGAGTTGTGTATTGTTTATTGAGCTGAGAACTGGAGACGGGATTTCTGTAAAAAAGCAAAACGTACCTTATTTTTATACCAGTCAATTGCAGACGCTTATATTTAAGTATAGTTATTTGTTTAAACAATGGTGGAGACTTTCTTACACTGGTTTTAGTCTGCATGTGTTAAAAGATTTTTACATGAAATAAAATATAAAGCTTTTTTTTTTTTTTTACTGCCTGTTGGATGCCAAATGTGTTGGAACTAAACTTGCTTTTCTTACACACCCTGGTGTTGATGGCTGTGCCTGAGTGGGGCGTGGGGGGGAAGCTGTTTGTCCTTCCCAGGGAAGCCGGGCAGCAGTTGGAATAAGTGACTGTGGACCGCTCTGAAGTTCAGTGGGATGAGCCAGGGATGGGTGTCCCACTCCTGTCAGCTGCCCTGGGAGTTTGGGCTGTCCCTGTCCCTCTCAGCTCTGTGGGACAGAGGGCAGGAGCTGCGTCAGCTGTTCCAAAGGCCTGGAGGAATCGGGTTTGGGGTTTTATTTCCCATCTTTCATTGCAGTGGCAGGATGCTGGCAGGGCAAGGAGGGATCCTCTTGCAGGTGTAGTGCTGACACAGCTCTCAGCTGAGCAGGGCCCCACCTGCAAGGGTCATGCTGACACAGCTTGGGAAGCTCAGACACATTCCCTGGGCTGCACTGGAAGCAGGAGTTGTGTCCTGGGGTGGGACAGCTCCAGTGCCAGGGAAGGGGCGAGGAGGAATTGGATCTGATTCCTACAGCTGCTGCTCAGGTGGTACCAAACCTGAAACCCCCAGGGGTGAGGGGTTTGCTGTCCTTGCTGACCCAGAGTCCAGCAGGCAAAGCCTTTCCCTCCCCAAATGCCTCCCCATTTCCCTGCCCAGGGTGACCTGGCTGGAACGTTTGGCTGCAGAGCCCGGGTGGGGACAGGTCTGACCCTTGTGACTGCAGGAGCAGTGCCAGTGTGTGCCCTCAAAGGCAGTGCCAGTGTGTGCCCACAGCCTGCAGGCTCAAACAGGAGAGGGAAACTCTGAGCAGAACCTTCCTCAAGTGCTGCCTTCCTGCCCCGTGTCCTGCTGGGCCCCGGCTGCAGCTGAGCTCGGGACACGCAGAAGGGAACGTGTGTTTTTGAAGAGGAGAAGAGAAAATGTCTTTGTTTCTTGGTTACCAGTGTGGTTTTTCATCTGTAGTAACTGTGTTCTGTGTGTGTTGCTTTCAGGAAAATAACGTTTGTTGCCATGGCAATGGGAGTAGCTTTTCCCCCAGATCCCAATGCTCAGATAGTGGAGGGCAGCACTGAAATCCCAGGGCTGCAGGAGCAGCTGGATTGCCTGGAGCTCCCCTGGACTGGGGGTTTGGATGTGGGGGTGACACTGGAGGGCTCAGCTCTGTGTGTGTGTGAGCACTAATGACCCTCTGTGCTTCCAGTGCTGGGCAGAGATGGATCTGCATGTGGAGCTGGAGCAGCTGGAGATGTTGAACAGCCACACACCATCTGCTCACTGACAGGCAACCAGAGGTTTGGTGTTCTTCCCATGGGAAAAAGCTCTCCAGCCAGTGGTGGATGAAATGACAGCAACAGCTCTGCCACCCAAGGGCTGTGGGATTGGTGGTGGCTGAGGCTCCAACAGCACCTGGCTGTGAGCCTGGAGCTGCCCAAGGGAGCTGCAATGCAGAGGGAAAGGGGAGCAGGATGGTGAGAGGGGCTTGGCAGGGAGGACAGGGTGGGGACACCCCTGTGGCACCGAGTGTGGCACCCACTGTGGTGCCACGGGGACAGTTCCCTGGGAGAGCCAGAGTATTCCTGCACCTCCTGACAGACTGGTGGGAATGAGGTGCTGCCACTGAGCTCTGACGATCTGGGACCCACAGGAACAGGGGGGTCTGTCCCAGCTGACCAGCTCCCCATGGGCACAGGGTGGGTGGGTCTCACCCTCAGAGTAGCTTTTCCTCAGGGAAAAAGGTTTGTTAAGATGTTTGGACTTATTTTCAACAAAGTGCTGCAAATGTTTTGAGGGAGTTACATTCAAACTGTTCTGTCCTTCACTTTCAGCTCTGTCACAAACCTTGGAAGGATGAACCGGGACCAGGAGCTTTGGATGCTTTGGGAAGGAAAAAAACCTGAACAACCTAAGAATATTCCTGATGGAAATTGGCCCAACAGGTTCCTGTCAGTGCTTTGGCCACCTCCAAACCCCTCAGGTGAGTGGCTGCAGCCACAGCACATGTTGATAAGGGTCCCTTTTCCAGGAAATCTTCCCCTGGTTGCTGCTCCTGCCAGGGAATGTCCATGAAATCCATCCCATCAGGCCATCCCAGCCTGTGGCTCTCCTGTCTGTGCTCCTCAGTGCTCCTGCTCCAAAGAACTGCTTTGCTGCTTCCAAGCTCTTTGGGGCAGGAAACAAACCCATGGCTGTGACCCAGCAGAGCTCTGGCAATCACAGCCCACGAGGGGAAAACACTCCTGCAAAGGCAGCAGCTCTCCATCCCCACCTCCTCCCTGGGCACAAAAAACTGAACAAGTTCAAATTAGCAAAGCTGGCCTGAAAAAAAGAGTTTTATATTCCAGTAAAGGGGGGAAAATTGGCAAAAGTTGCCATTTTTGTCCTAGGATAGAAAATGCCTTGGCATGGGTTTGCTGGAGAGGACAAGGGGCTCATGGACCCACCTCAAGCAAACCCAACTCCCCTGGGGATCCCAGGGATGCTGTGCATCCCTCACTCCCGGGAATGCTGTGCATCCCCCACTCCCTGGAATGCTGCTGCTGCTCCTGCTGCCGTTCTGGGTCCGTTCTGTAGGTGGAAGTGTTGCAAAGCTCAGCTGAGCATTCCCTGCACACCAACCCCCAGGGGACGTGGCAGAGCAGCCCCAGGCAGGGGGTCAGACACTCAGCTGACACCCGAATTCCAGCTGTTGGGATGGATGGGAAGCTTCGAGGGTTGGTGTCACCCACCAGCCATGTGAGATACCCCAGTGCTGACCAGTAACAACCGGTGTAACACCCCCTGTGCTGGGCTGTGCCTGAATTCAGCCTGAATTACCCCACAAGGAGGGTGCCAGTGGGGTCACTCAGCACAGCTGAGCTCCCCTGAGGCCCTGGCACATCCCTGGAAGTGTCCAAGGCCAGGCTGGACAGGGCTTGGAGCATCCTGGGCTAGTGGAAGGTGTGGGAACAGGACCTGCCCCTCCTCCCTCAACCAGCACCGTGGAACAGCTCCCAAGGGCTGTGATTTCTGTCAAGGAAATCATTTTCCAGCAGCTCCTGCAGAGAGAGCCCTGGGAAATACCCCAGGGATTGACCAGAGCTGCTGGCCTGGTACTGCTGTTCCCCCAGAGAGCTCTGAAAGCCGAGAGGAAACAGCCATGGGAAGGATAATTGAGTCTCCTGGGGCCTTACCAGTCCTGCTGGTGAAGGGTTTCTGTGCCCCAGCCAGGCCCAGGTGAGTGGAGCAGGGGTTTTGATCCCACTGAGGCAGGTGCAGCTCCTGGGCAGCTCCTGGTGTGTGTCCCGTGCTGAGAAAGGAGCCAAGAGGGGAAATCAACAACAAAAGGATCTTAAACCAAGTGAATCCACTGCAGGGCTCTCACAGGTTCAGACACACCCGTTCAGTGATGGGTGCATCTTCCCAAAATACCTTCCCTCCTGGGACCCTGTGTGGGGTAACCAGGAGCTGGCACTGGATGCCTGAGGCCAGAGAGATTTGGGGGCTGAGAAACCGAGGCTTTGTTCAAAACCTAAAGGTTTTTCTGTGCCTCAGCACCTCTGAAAAACAAACACCTTCAGCACCTCGTGTCAGCTGGAGATGGCTCAAAATTCCCCCCCCCATGCTGAGGAGACACCTGGTCTGGTGACACACGGTGGAGAGAGAGGGCTGGGGCTGCTGTTCCTTTCCCGGGAATAAATCACCTCCTCTCTGCACCCTCATCCTCCCTCCCTCCCGCTCCTCCCCCAGCATTCCCAGCGTTCAGTGTTTGTATCCACACGATGTTCTGGACTGGCCTGACACGGGGATGGGAGCACAGTAGTCGTTTGCCATCAAGGAAACCGCAAGCAACAAACAAAGATGTTATCTCTGACATCTGGTTCTGGTTTGGGGAGATCTGTCTGCCCGTGTTAATGGGATGGCTCACGGCTGGTTTTGTTTTAGGACTCCTCGTGGGTTCCCTTGGCAACAGCGAAGCCGACACAGGGATCCCAGCCCGGGAACAAAGGCAGCACTGACACCCTCCCCCCAGCAGCCAAGGACAAGAGCTGGTGACAGTGACCTCGGGACGGGCCAGCTCCATGGGAATGTGTCCCCATCCAACCTTCCAACTCCCCCAGGTGAGAGATTTTAAGAAGCTGTGCTGGGGGGTTCCTGGGATAACAGCCCCTGAACCCTGCTGTGCATCCCCCGGGAGCAGCACTGGGCACAGGGTAACGCTCAGGGCTTTGCTCATTACAAGACCAGAAATGAGTTTCCACCCCCAGATGTGTTACTTTCAACAAAATCCCCAAACCAGACGCTGGACTTTGGGTGAGGGGTGCCAACCCCTGTCCTGTGTCATAGAATCCTTGAATCCCAGACTGGTTTGTGTTGGAAGAGTTAAAGCTCAGCCAGTGCCACAGCAGGGACACCTTCCACTAGTCCAGGTTGCTCCAAGCCCCATCCAACCTGGCCTTGGACACTTCCAGGGATCCAGGG
>JAWWLV010000011.1:1137703-1156387 GCA_035041135.1 Platyrinchus mystaceus | reverse complement strand
CTCTCCCTGCCCTCTGGCAGTGGGAAGCCATTCCCTGTGTCCTGTCCCTCCATCCCTTGTCCCCAGTCCCTCTCCAGATCTCCTGGAGCCCCTTTAGGCCCTGGAAGGGGCTCTCAGGTCTCCCTGGAGCCTTCTCTTCTCCAGCTGACCCCCCCAGCTCCCCCAGCCTGGCTCCAGAGGGGCTCCAGCCCTGGGAACATCATTATTTCTTAAACAATTAAGCTACAACTCTTCTGGAAGTGATATAAATACTTACCAACATTTGAAACACCAATAATACACCTAACTCTGAGTGTAAGGCAGTGACTGCAACGCAAAGACTTGGAGACATTTTCACTTGCCTTGTGTCTCCTACTGCCAGTTTTTCTCGCTGTTTTACCCACAGGATGCTGTAGGGTGATGGTATAACATCCTTTTGGGAGCTGCTGAAGGGTCCTGCAGTGCTGCCTCCCAAATGTGTGGACAGGCTGCAGCCCTTCCCCTGGCCAACCTACTGCTTTACTCCTCAGGTCACCTTGAATTCCTGAGCAAACCTACACCCAACACGCAGCAACTACTCCCTCCTCCCATGTCTGAGTAAGAACAAACCATACCCAAATCCAGCTGGTTTTGTCTGAGGGGTCCTTGGGACTGAAGGGGCACAGAGCAGCCCATGAGCTGGGAATAACTCCCTTGGCCACAGCCTGCTTCCTGCTGGAACAAGGGTGTCCTTCAGGAGCAGAGAGCTGGGCACAATCGAGGGTTGTTTGGGAAGGGTCGTGCCCAGCCCCAGGCTGGGAACTCAAACTGATCCCTGGATACCGTTTTTGCTCTGCCTCAGTTGAGATTGGCTTTGCTGAGAAGAGTCTGTAGTGGTGTGATTAGAGAGTGGAACACCCAGAGCACCCAAACAGGCCCTGTGCTGACTGCTACAACTTTAAAGGCCTGTGGAAATAATACTCACAGGTGAATTCCTTCCCTTCCAGTTTTTCAGTGTGTATGGGTGGACAAGCTGCTGTGTCACAGAATTACAGAATATCCTGAGCTGGAAGGGACCTGCAAAGATAAGTCCAACTCCTGGCCCTGCACAGGACACCCCAACAACCCCACCATGTGCCTGAGAGCCTTGTCCAAGCTCTTTGAGCTCTGGGGGTCAGCTTGATCAGGGTTCTGAGGTCCAGAGATGTAGGTGAGCTGATATCATCCTTTCCATCATGCTTCCCATCCTTGGGAGAGGGGATGTAAGGGCAGGGTGGGTGATGTGTCTGTCCCACATCGCTCTGCCCCTGAGAACTCCAGTGCAAACCCACAGCTTGAGTGAAACCTGTGTGTGTGGAGCAGCTCAGGAAATGGAGCTTTATCTGACATCCAGCTGCCCAGCAGCCTGTGCTGCCTGGGACACTGGCAGGGAATTGGGATGTTTGCAATGAAGGCTTTGTTCCCACTGGGAAGGAATCAGGGGGCAGCTGTGCCTGGGGAGAGCAGCACTGGCAGAGTTGGGGGGTCCTGAGCCCCTAAGGGAGAGCTGGGGGGTCCTGAGCCCCAGATCAGGGGCTGTTCCCTGCTGGAGATGTGACCAGAAACCCCCTCCTTTGTACCCCCTGTTTGTAAGAACAACCAGCATCAATGACAGCGTCAATATGACACGTGTGGATTCCTGATTCACCTCCTTGGAGCACAGAAGGATGGTGTGTCCTGAGGATCCCTCTCTTCCTGTGCTCATTCCCTGCCTGCTGCTGCTAACCAAGGGAATGTGAACGTGTTCCTGCAGACATCTGCGGGCTCACAGAGCTCCACACATTTCCAGGCTCCTTTTCTGGAGCAGTGCCTGTTTTATCTGTGTAATGCTCCAAATATCCCAGGTTTCTGCATGGCAGCAGGAGTGGAGCCTTTCTTGCACACGCTGTGCATCCCTCATCCAACATATCCCACTTGAGCCTGGTGAATATTGTGACTGTGAACTTTACATCCACCCTTAAATCCAGCTTTCTACATCAAAACAATTGAGTCCCACATATTTCCTTTTGGCCTGTGAATGCCATTTAAAAGCTTTTATGTTCTGTTGTATAAGTTGTTCATGAGTAACATATGATAAGATATTAACATACAGTAATTTTTTTGTTTATTTTACTGTTTTTGCAACAAGCTTTTCAGAACATTCAGATTTTGTATGAAAAATGCTGCTCTTTAGACCAGTTTTGCTTGGTTAGTTTAAAAACAGCTTCTAAAAGCCCTCATATATGTACCTTAATTAGCCTTGCTTAATGAATGGCAAGTAAGAAACAGTATAAGAAATCAAATCTTTTGGTATTTACATCATTTAGTCTCACAGTAAATGGATTTAAGTGTGCAGTAGTTGGGAAAGATCATAGATAATGAAAATATTTGCACCACAGAAGGTGTTTAAAATTTGCATGTGGGCAGCACATAAAACATGTAATAACTGCCCTGGCAGTGGAGTTAGGCCTGGTCTGACTTGACTATTGTCATGATCAATGAAAATATAAATAAGTTCTTCATCTAATCAATTTGTACCTTCTGATTTCCACTCAACTACCAAAAGTTATTTTCTCCTGCCCCAAATTCTTGTAAGATGCTTCACCTGTCAGAGCTTCTTTGCTCACGGTTTTTATCTGCAGGGAAATTTCCTCTTTCATGGCAGCCCAGTTCTCCAGGTTGGTGGAGATGACCTCTTTAATGCTGTCCAGCTCACTTCTGATGAAAGGGAACAGGGACACAGCCTTGTTCAGAGTAGAGCAGTGGTGTTCCAAGGTACTTCTGCAAGAGAGAAAACAATACCAGAGGTGTATTTTAAAAATAAGTTATATACTAAACTTAGGACTTAGAGGAAACTTGACAACTACTCTTCTGTTATATGATAATTTATACTATATTAGTGTATGAAATATATTAGGTATTGAATATAATTATAAGCTTCTCCCTTCTAAATGTTGATTTAGAGCTTCTATGTATAAATGAAGAAAAGTAGACAGGCAATTGTGCAATCATTTTTTATTGAGAATCACAGTAATCATGTTTAAATGGCTATGGCCAAGCCTATGGTGAGTCTTTATAAACAATATATATGTAAGAAACAGAGTATTTCCAACACCAGCATTTGGTTTTGGGTTCTTACCTGAGCACCTGGGATTGTTTGTAGGCAGCTTCCTTCTCCTCCTGGAAATACTGCAAATCAGCTTTCACATTTTTAAACTCCTCTTGCTTGGTTTTCAGTTCCATTGTCAGGTTTTTTATTCTAGAGATGTAAAGAAAATAATCAGAAAATCTTATTTGCACTAGTAAACAACCTCTAGCTTTTGTTTCAGCTTTAAATTGAATTGAATTGAATCCCAGACTGGTTTGTGTTGGAAGGGACCTCAAAGATCAGGCAGTGCCACCCCCTGCCATGGGCAGGGACACCTTCCACTAGCCCAGGTTGCTCCAACCTGGCCTTGGACACTTCCAGGGATCCAGGGGCAGCCACAGCTTTCCAAAGGTGATAATCACACATTTCACACAGGTATCAGTCTCCAAAAGGGGACAATCTGCCCTTGGTTTCACACTCCTGACCATGGAACTGTTTTCATGCTTCCTTCTCCTGGACCTTCCCAGGTGCTCCCCAGCAGCACCTGATGGGTTCTCAAATGACAGTGCAGGTGACAATTTTCAGCATTTTACTTCAAAGCTGACACCAAAAAAGACCTTAAAACTGGGGGAAAGGCAAGCTTGCTGTTATCAGGCCTCAGCAATACACTGTGTACCCTCCCTCCCATCTAAAAATGGCCTGTGCAGGTCCCCTCCAACCCAAACCAATCCGTGACTCTCCATGTTTTTACATCCCTTTGGAAAAGCAGCCCCAGGACGAGACCCAGGAGTTTCTTTCCCCCACCTCACTGCTCACAGGAGAGGAGGAGGAGGGTGGTGTCCCCTGGGAAGCACAGGGAGCTCTCCATCCCTCCCCCAGCTCCTTGCTGGATCAGCCACAGCCAACACAGCCACAAACACTGACCCCGATCTGTTCTTCACCTCCACCATTTCCCTCCTGAACCGCCTCATCACAGCACCTTTTGTTTGTCAAGCCCAGCTATCACAGTGTAAACAACTACAGTTCCAACACTGTTCTTTCAACACCTCGGGAATTATTCCCACAATTGTCATGGAATGAATGGAACTGCCCAGGAGTAAGAGCTGGAGCCAATTCCCTGCACGTGAAGGAAGGATCCCCCCCAGCAGCTCAGCCCCAGCCACAGCACAGCTGATTCCTGCAGAAAACCATCCTAAACCAGCCTTCCACCCCCAAAATGCAACTCCAGCGACAGGAACTGCTACAAACCGGCCCCTTTCGAAGCTTTCAGCACTCACCGTTCATGCAGAATAAATGATCTGTTTCCCTACTGGCGACTCACCATCATAAGTAAATAAACAGCATTTGAATCAACGAATATTTTACAAACCCAAAGGGTGGCAGAAGCCTTGGCTTCAATTGGAAAAGGCAGCGGAAAATGAGAATGATTTATAATAAAAATATAATAACACATTTTGTATAAGACGAAGTATCAAAGTGCATTAGTTGCTGTTTCACACAGATCAGCACATTTGCACCAAAATGGAAATTTTAAGAAATATGAGTCCTGATAAAGAAACTTGGACCTGCAGGGCTCTGACAAAATCAGAACCAAACATGTGGGAGTTAAAGAGCAAGTTTTTGAGCTGAAATGTGATCCTGGGAACAAAACAAAACAAAACAAAACCAAACCAAAACCACAACAGACCAAAAATAATTAAAAATGTGAAAAAATTTCTGACGTTACCTTTTTAGGAAAATTTCCCCAAAATTACCTGCAAATTTCCCAGAGAGGGGAGGCAGGAGGGGTTTGGTTGTGTTTGGGAGCAGAACTGTCCCACTAACAAGGAAATGTCCATCCCCCTTAGAGCTACAGAAATTCAAACCTACTTTTGCAGATGAGGAAAAAAAAGCAGTGATTTAGCACTGAACAATAACAACCCAAAACTTTGGGATCCAGGGAAAACCGGATGCTCATTTTCCATTCTTAGTCCAGAATGGGATATTTGAAGATCTTTTGGTTTAAGAAAGAAACTGGTAAATCATTCGGGACACATTTCCTTCCTCTTTCCATTGCAGAGCTCTGCTATAATAAAAGGGACATTTTCAGCATGTTCTGGTCAGTCCCACACAAAAGGACGGGTGGAAAAGGCAGGACAGTTGCACTCTCCTGGCACCAGGAGGGAGCAAAATAAACATGTTATTTTGGTGCTTTTTAGCACAAAGGAAAAGTTCCACGGATCATTAACCGCGGGCACTGAGAGAATGGTGGGAACACACTGATCTCATCCTCTGCCCTGCAGTTGAGCCGGCAGCATTAACAGCCCATCTCTGCATCCCTGCTTTCCTGGGGAATCCAGGAGGGATCCTGCCAGGAATGGGGATGTGGTAACGCCCAGTGCTGACAGGGGAAGAACAGAGGAGAAAATCAAGGAGCTGCAAACACAGTCCTGAAGCAGTGACAGGAGCAATCGCCCTGTTCGTTGGGATTCAGGGCGTCTCTCACCAGCCCAGGTGAGAATTAATCATCTTGGTACTCCCTGTGATTCCCAGTGGGACTGGAGGAGCACCAGCATCCCCAGTTGCCTGGAGCCAGCAGGGGCAGGAGGCACAGAATGAGCCTGGAACCTCCTGCCCCAAAAAAGTCCCACCAGGGTATTTTCAGCTCCGTGAAGCTGCAGGATCTGCTCAGACCCAACAGCTGCTCATTTTCATTTCAGAGCCAGTAGCTGCTCATTTTCATTCCAGATGTTGCCCATGCAGTCCCCATCCCTGGAGGTGTTCAGAAAACTTGGGGATGTGGTACCTGAGGACATCTTTAGCATTTAAATGTATTTTACATTTCTCGTCTTGGATGTGGCAAGAATTATCAAAACTAAATTAACTATCAAAATTAAACCGATTTTAACATGGAATAAGGCTTGAAAAGCTCAGTGGAACTAATTACTGGTTAGCTCCCCTTCTCATCCCCGAATCCCAAAGAACAGGTAACCAATCTCTGCCAAAGCTCCCGTTCCCAGGGGGCTTTCAAGGGTAACCACAGGTACAAACAGCAGCAAAACCTGAACCTAAAAGGAATATAAAAATGAACCAGTCTGAACTGACAAGAAAGATTAAATCCCTTGGTCTCCCAGAGATAAAATTTAAAAAAGGGGATATTTGGCTTCTGGGAGGAATGATTTGTCAGCCCTGCCAGACCCAGAAATGAGGATGGTGAATAGAGACTTATGCCAACAGCACAAGGTAGTGAGAGAGGCCCAGGATAGTGAAGATAAGGAATATTTAGACAAGTTATTTAACAAGGCACAACAGTTGATTTATGGCTGGAGTGGGAGCCTACTGCAAGTACTGCACTTGATTTCAGCAGCTTTTAAATCAAGTCGAGCCTCAGGGGGGAAAAGTGCAGAGATAAAATTTTTATTAACTGTTCCAGCTTTACTACAAAGAGGCAGCTCAATGAAAATTTCAAGTTTAGCTCTGGCAAATGATCCTCCCCAAGAAGAATGTGCTGTCACTGCATTTGCTCACACACTGAATTCTGCCACCCAGGGTCGTTAAAGGGACAAGGAGCAAACAGCTCTTTAAAAACATGATGTTAAACCAAAGAAAATGTTGAATATTGGGAAGGGGGGGTGGGTGGAGGATGTTCGGTTTAATTGAAAAAATATTGCAAGAAACATTATGAGTAGAGTGATCTATGACATAAACATGTTCTGTTCAAACTGGGGGGAGCTTGTGCTCTAAAATCAATGTGTTATTACTAAGATCAGCAAACACAGGCCTAACAAAATCCATTCACAGCAACATTCAATTTGTAACAGTATTTGAGTGATTCTCAACAAAACAAAAAGCAGGTTTCCAAAGCATTCCAGTCCAATCTCTGGAGCACCTTACCACTCAAAATGCCCATGTTACCAGTTCTGGATCACTTGGTGTGAGTGAACAGGGAAGGGACACCCCCATTGGGGGTCCCAAAAATCAGAATGGCTGAGCTGGTAATTAAAGCCATAATCTCATTCTTACAAAAAGCTTCTGAAAAATGGTTTGATTCAGATGAAATTACCAAGAAGTTTCTGGTGGCCTTGATGTCCCCCTTTATTCCATCAGTTGTCAACTTGAGCAGCTGTATTTTTATACAGCATCTTTTATTAGTGGACTATAAATATTAATTGTTTATAGTCCCACTGTAATCAATTAGTGGAATATAATGATGGACTCCAAAATATGAGGATAGAAAAGGATACAAAACCTGGAAGCATGAGCTGAAAGAACACACTTAAAGGTTCTAATCATTGTGCTCTGAAAACCCCAACGTGGCTCTGAGGTCTATCATTCATTACTGGAGTTCTTAGGGGAATTAATTGGAACTTTCACATATCTGTCTGGAAGGATTTGCAGACTCCTGCTCCTGAAGAGCAGTGGCACAAGCAGGACCCAAAATGGTCATAATTCCTTTAGGATCAGCCCTTTACAGGGTGAACCCTGAGCTTCTGAAGGCAACAACACTGGGATTTCTTTACCAGGTTACTAGGAGACAATCAGTCAAACTTTCACAGCTGTGAAAGACGATTTCAATGCAGCATCACAGTATCATATCATAAAGTATCACATCTGATGCATCTGATAAAAGACTCCAATGATCCTTGTGGGTCCCTCCCAACCCAGCATATTCTGTGATCCTATTATTTGTGTTTCAAACCTCTTTGGGATGCAAGTCCCTAACAATGTGCAGGGGAGTGCCAGCAGAGGAGATGAGGAGCTCTGACCTTTCAGTTTTGGACTCGCTGGCAGCTCGGTAGCGCTCCAGGTCTCGGTACAGGGCCTGGATCTCAGCCTGAAGCCTCTGCTCCCGGTCCACGCTGCCCTCATAAAACTTGATCTCCTTTTCCATGGCTTTGACTTTCTCTTCCATCACCTTAAACTCGTGGAGGATCAGGTAGCTGACCCCGCAGTATTTACACACCGTCTCGTCCCGGGACATCTGGAGAGACAGGAAATGGTGGAACTGTTTGTGAGAAGCACATTGAGCAAAAAAAACCCTGAGTGACACCAAGTAACAACAGCAAATCTGAGTAACTTAAACCATTTCATTCTCTAGAGCATTTATGATCAGATGATGCTATTGCTTTAACAAACAATAAAGCAAAATTCTGCATTAGCAAAATGAGCCCAAGCTACAGCAGTGCTTTGCCTCACTGGAAACTTCACAGGATGGATCAACCCTGGCAATTTAATATGTGGAACTCCCACTGGAATTCTTAAGTACCTCTGAGCTATGTTTGGTGTATTAATTGAAAATAAAACTCTGTGTTTAACCAAGTTATCTCCTTAATGAATCTGTGATCGCTTGAGCCAGGGAAATGTTATTTCCTGTGGTTTTCTGGCAACTGGTGTCCGAGGGAAGCAGGCAAGATAAATGGGGAGTGAACAAAGTGATGTAAGCCAGCAATCTGTACACAAATAATTCCAGGGATTAATGAGGATGAGGTAGTGTCCATGGCACTGGAGTGCTGTGGAAAACAGAACCCATGTGTAGGTATGAAATATTCATAGCTGATTAAAAACTACAGAGAACGTAAAGCACAGCTCATGGAAAGACAGTTTATTAACTGAGAAATGCAATTTTCTAAGGAACAATCATTAATCTTGAAGTAGGGGGCATGTAGCACCTGCTCACCAGCACAGAGCCCTGAACCTGCCAGGTTTGCCCCTGGTTTGGGGATAAATTCAGCAGAAATTCATTGGAGAGGAAGGAGATGGTGAGAATCAGAGGACACTCAGATACAGCCGAGAGACCACTCGGAGCAAGAGGTGGGAAAAGCTCCTGGCAAACCTGGAGATAGGAAAGATGGACCATGGGTGGCAGCTGGAAGAGCCATTGTATGTCTGAGAGACTCCAACACACTTTAACCTTTCTTCAGTTATTTTTTCTTGCATAATTACCAACTCCTATAGGGATCCTAACAGTGCATTATCAAAATCAGAAAGGTGAAAAGCTACAAACAGCTGAAGTCAAATTAAGAATCCCTTGTTTTACAGAAGAAGAAAAATAGAGATGTTTTGAGACACTGGGATAAATGGAAAGAAATCAGACTTAGAGGAAAGAATTCAAAAATTATAAATTAAGGGCTCATTATCCCATGATTCAACAACCTTTAGCACTTTAAATATAGCTTGATAAAAATGGTGTTTCAGGATGGCCTGGCCAAGCTTTATTTTCCCATTTCTTAGCGTTGCCCCAGTTTAAAACACCCCTGGTTACAGTTGCTCTGAAGGAGTTGAAAATGCAAGTTTATTTTTCCTGGCAGCTGCAAACTGTGCTTGGAAATATGAAACTGTTATTGAGGATAACTACCATAAAGTTCCAAAGCACTGAAATTACTATATTGAAAAAGGACAAAATGAGCTGCCTTAGGGAGCACAGGAGGGGTTTCTTATCCCAGAGAGAACATGGTGCTCTTGTGCTGCCCTGCAAATAAACAGTGCTAGGAATTTCACTGGGTTCTGGGACTGAAAACAACTGAAAATCATCGGGGGCCTGACCTGCAAATGCTTTGTGTGAGTACTAAACCTTCCTAATTTTACATTTTTTGTTATTGAACTTCAAAATAAATGAAGTCACAGAACAAACAAATATTATCTCCCCGGGCTCGGCTGGAAGTGGGTCCTGTGCTCCTTCACTCCCATTCCTCAGGTGAAGTGAAAACCTGGAAGGATTCCAGAGCACATTGCATTTTTAAAGTATTTGCTACATAGTCAAAAAATAACAGAAAAGGAAATTCAGCCTTAATCAGGACCTTGCTCTGTACATTCATAATTACCCTGCAAGCACTGCAATACACACAAGTCTGCAGGAAACAAATTTTCCTTATTCTTACACTTACTGACAACCTTTTCTGGAATAATCTGATTTCTGAGTAACCACTAAGAATGTGTGTTAAATCCCCAATGATTTATGTTTTCAGATTCCATATTTCACTGGTTCCATTTGATCAAAACACTGTGGGCTTCCTAACTCAAAGCAGAAAAAAAAAAAAAATCAGGGGAAAAACACTTTGGAAGGAATAGAAAAGGAAACTATCAGAGCTCTGAGTAGGAGCTCTTGTATTTCCTGAGCAGTGAGGGGAAGCAGTGAAGAGAAAAAATCAATGAGGAATTAAACAAACAAACTCACTGAGGACAAAGTGCTTGAAGTAGGAAAGATATTTATCCACAGGATTTTGAGCCACAGTTGTGACACACGTTACAGCAGATGCTTTAAAGCATCTGCACTTGGGTTTGGAAGCACTGGTATTATTCCATGGTTACAAAGATTTCTTTAGATACCAAGGGCAATGGAAAGCTGAGCCAAGAGGGATAATCACTCCAATTACATCTGTCTGACTCAGTTCCATCTGTAGAGCATAAGTTATAAGGAAAAAAAAAGGGAAAAAAATTGGTGGTCTACCTTATTATCCAAATTTACTTTCTTTTTTGTTTCACTCCTTCTCTCCCACACCACTTTCATGTCCCTCTCCTGACAAACCAGCCAATCCCTGTCACACAAAAAGAAATCATGACTCAAACCACACCACTGATTTTCTAGGAGTCTTCTGCTGGCTGTGCAAAATGAAGAGTTATCTGATTGAAACTGATATTTGCTTTAGTCAAAGAAAGATTTTTAAAAGTCCTGGTGGAAAGTTCACTTCTTTTAAAAGAAAAAAAGTGTATTTTGAGCCAAGTTTTCGGTCAGCATCTACTCAAAAAGCAATCCAGCTGGTACTGCTGGGCCATGCTATAAACAGAATTATTTTGCTCCACTTCCATAAAAATCACAGTTGCAAAAAACAAACCCCAGTGCTTGCTCTGAATACATATGAACAGTGTAGAAACAGGCTTGGAGTGGAACCAGAGCGTGGCTTCATTCAAAACATGCCCTGAAATAATCAGTTTGTCACGGCAGGAAATAACACTCAGATTTCAGGTAGCTTGGATTTTTTTTTTCCTGCCTGTGAGGAAATGGGACTAATGAATCATAAAAGGCTGGAGGGCCCTGCTGGGAGCTGCTCCCACTCAGCCCAGCCCTGCAAACACACAGCACGTGTCCCCAGCCCGGCAGAGCTTCCCGGGGCTCCCGAGCTCTCCTGGGATGTGTCTCAGCACCTTCCAGCTTGGAACTGAACCACAGAGCGCTGCAGACACAACACCCCACAGCAAGAGGGATTTAGCAGCTGCCTTTCCTGCCTGGGAGCTGCTTTTCCCAAACCAACAGGCAACATTTCACTGTTGGGAGGACACACACTGGCACAGGTTGCCCGGAGAAGCTGTGGCTGCCCCTGGATTCCCTGGAAGTGTCCAAGGCTGGGTTGGATGGGGCTTGGAGCAACCTGGGCTGGTGGAAGGTGTCCCTGCCCACGGCCCTGGATGGGCTTTCAGGTCCCTTCCAACCCAAACCAGGATTTTCTAACGTTTCCAAAGCAAATCACAGCCACTCAGAAAACTCCCAGAGCAGGAGCCTCACATCCCAACAACACACCAGCACTACAAACTCTATAGCCAAGTGCTGAAAACCTCAGTGGAGCAACTTGGGAACATCATCCCCAGAAGAATTCACAAGGTGGGTGCCAACAGGACACTGGAAAGGGCTCTGTCATTCTACCACACCTATCTGGAGGGCACAAATTGAAATGATCTGCTTTTAAATCCCCGCTGGTACCAATGTTGTACATCCTAAGCACGTTGTTCCCTCCCACCCAGCGAGTCTTGGTGGATGGGAGAGACCCTTTAGCTTCCTAACCCCGCTGGGACTCCGTGTTCCAGAGCCCATTAAAAACAAATAACCCTGTTCAAAGACAGCGAGGAAAGTGAAAGATAACGTCATGTGCTCATAAAGATGCCATAAGGAGCCCGATGTACGGCGGACGTGGGAAGTGTGGGGTGTGAGCACTGCTGCTCGTGGGGCACGTGGTATTTGTGCACAGACAGCCACCACAGAACGTTCTGTCCCCATGTGTAACAGCCTCACAGCTCCTGCCCTGCCCCATATCCCGAGCTCCCAGGCTGGCAGAACTGCTAATCTCAAAGGGTATCCTGTGCCCCGTTAGCTTTAGGATTTACGCCAGCAAAGAGCATTTATTTGCCAAACAAAATATGAGATTAAATATAACTTTTTGTTTGAGGACTTGGGGTCATTTGGTTGCTGTTCTGCTTCCTGTTTCCAAGCTGCGCCTTCCCATCAACTTCCACAGACTTAACAAGAGCAGAACCTTAATTAAAGTTCACCAGCATAAAAAAGATTCCTCCACCACCAAGGTGAAATATGAAAGTCTCGAGGAAGAATCAAACCAAACCAAAACACCAAAACCAGAACTCCCCAGCAGTACACATCCATGACTCTGGAGTGAAGGAACTCCTCCTGTACCCTCCTGGGCTCTGGGGCACCTCTCAGGCTGAGGCTGATGGCAGAAACCCTAAGACACCTAAATACATCACAATGTAGATCTTGACCAACAATTAGTTTCTAATAAGTATGCAACTGTAAATACAAAAAAAAAAAAATCCTGTAAGCTTTAACAATGGGCATGTGGATGTTTAGCTGTTGATTTTTTTTTTCACCCATCTTGCAATGAATCTGATGAGAAGGAGCTGTGAGAGCAGTAGAAGGAATGAGAAAGAGAGCAAAGCATGTACAGTTTTTACAGGATTCTCTAAGGCAAAATTGGTCAGAACACAAAGAACCAAAGTCCCTTCACATCCACCGCTTTATTAACAAGACACCAAGAAATCTCCTTCCCTCTAGATTAAAACTTGCTTTAAAATTTAATAAACAGTCTTGATAAGCAGCTTGTGGAGCTCCATCTACCAGGAGCAGGAGGGAGAGGGACGATGAGGGCTCTGCTCTGCCTCCTTCCCTTGTCAGTATAACCCAACCTCCAGCAAACCAGCCCTAACCAACTCCCAGGAAGGGAATATTCTTCACTCTGAGGCTGAAATCCCTGTGCTTGACAGGCTCCCTCCACACACACACATTCCCTTGGCCTGCAAGCTGCATGTTGGGAGCATGTGCTCCCTTTGGCAGAGCAAAGCACAGCTGGCAACAGCTCTGCTGTGTTAGGAGCAATCCAGGAGATTCCAGAAGAGAGGCTGTGAAATCCAACAGCAGAGAATGCCAAGGGAATGAGAACATGTGCACATAAGAGATGGGAGATATGAGGACAGGAAATTGTGAGAATGACTTGTGATCAGGGCCTGCACCCTCTGATCCCAAAACCCAGGGCTGTCGTTCCTTGGAGCTCCAATATCCCACAGGGAGAGGATGGGACAGGACAGGACCATAAACCTGTTCTTGTACAAACCCAGAAATTCTGTGTCTTCCCATCAGATGTTTTTGTTACCCACACCCCCAGGAGAGGAGGGAGCTGGAAGGACTCCCTACCCCATCCTCTGCTCCGAGGGAAAAGTCTGCCCCCACTTTGTCCCACTGGAAGAATTCCACGACTCCCTGGGTGGGTGAGCTGCTCCAGTTTCACAGCACTCAACCAAAGCACATCCAGAAAGGTGAGGAGAAGCCTAATTTGCAGCTGGAAATGAACCACCACCTCCCTCCACGTGTGAACACTGTTGCTCAGGTATCCTGCAGAATGAGCAAACCCAGCTCATCACCCTTTCACAGAAACACGAGATTTTTAAGCTCTTTGCTACTTTTACTCTTTACTAAATTCCCATCAGTCATATTACTTCTTTTTACAGCAGCTCAGAACTGAAGCCTCAACAGCCCTGGAGAGAGGGATAACAAAGACCCAAGTTTCACATGCAATTCCTATTACAACTATTAATATTACAATTATCAATATACAACTACATATATTACAACTATTATTATATTACAATATATTAGGAGTCTCTTTCTTTGTAACATCCCTTTGCTAATATTATTTTCCTTATGACCTGATTACAGACCTCAGTGCTGTCTGACAAGTGACAAGGAGGTTACCACGGATTTTGTATTGATGGACTCACTTTTTTTAAATACATCTTATTCTTACTGAGAACATGGAGTTCAGTGGTGTTCCCAGAGTGCTCCCAACCCCTCCCAGACTGGCACCAGCCTATTCCTCATCAAAATCCAAGATCCTGGCTCAGTGATAACCAGCAGACACAGACACTGCTGCTGACAGAATTAATGTCACTGCTTTTCTGTTCCTGCTTCCTCCCTGTGCTGGGGTGTGCCTGGCACATGGATCAGGAACTGGCTCAGGAACTGATCCAAATCAGACACAGACAGCAAAAGTGCCACCAAACTGCAGCTTTAAGTCATTAAAGAAATACTGAGCAGTAACTAGATCCAGAACAATGCCCTCCCCCAACAATCTGGCATGAATGTTTCTCTGAGGAGCCTGCAATGACTTTTGCTCACCACCTCATCCTGTCGAAGCTGAAGAACTAATTTCTAAATAAACAAACATATTGGGATCTTTCCTGCTACCAAAACAGCTGCTCGTGAGTCTCTAAGTGTCCCAGGTTCTTCTCCTCCCTTTGTTTTAAGGGCAAATATTCCTTTTCCCTTCCATTGTCTATCTTGCTCACCCTTGAATTCTCAGAAATCATCTCAGAAATTGTCTCAAGAGTTTCCCGGACTGTTCCAGGGAGGATTTCTCCAGCCTGAGTACACAAAGCTTTTAAATGACTTGTTAATTATGAGATGCAGACCAAGAAATGAGGACAGCTGGGTGTTTTATTGCTGAAGTAAAAACCTGATAGCGTTACAAGAAGTGACTCGTGTTCCACTTGAGTGGAGCCGCCTCCTAAATGAACCCACACAGACAGCAGCACTGTAACACTGGCAATAATCTGTCTGCCAAACAAAAGAACACACCAAGAGCAGATCCCAGGGAAGATGAAGGGGAATGTTCTGTTCCCATTTGTGTTGATACTCCTCTGGAACATGTTATGCTCTCAGTCATCCCAAACTCACGGCAGCAAAACATGCCATAACAGGGGAAAAAGTGGGACTCACCTGGAGGGACAACACTGGGACAGAGAGAGGTGTTCTCTGGGACTCACCTGGAGGGAAAACACCGGGACAGAGAGAGGTGTTCTCTGGGACTCACCTGGAGTGATAACACTGGGACAGAGAGAGGTGTTCTCTGGGACTCACCTGGAGGGACAACACTGGGACAGAGGTGTTCCTGAGACTCACCTGGAGTGACTGACGTGTTCCTGAGACTCACCTGGAGTGATTGAGGTGTTCCTGAGACTCACCTGGAGTGACAACACTGGGACAGAGGTGTTCCTCAGACTCACCTGGAGTGATTGAGGTGTTCCTGAGACTCACTTGGAGTGATTGAGGTGTTCCTGAGACTCACCTGGAGTGACAGAGGTGTTCTCTGGGACTCACCTGCAGTGCCAGAGGTGTTCTGTGGGACTCACCTGCAGTGACAGAGGTGTTCTGTGGGACTCACCTGCAGTGACAGAGGTGTTCTCTGCGCCTCACCTGCAGTGCCAGAGGTGTTCTTTGGGACTCACCTGCAGTGCCAGAGGTGTTCTCTGCGCCTCACCTGCAGTGACAACACCATGGCAGAGCAAGGTGCTCCTCTGCAGGGCTCCCACGGAATTTGTGTCATTCCACTGAACACAGAGTGATGAAACCCAACATCCCCCCTGACCCAGGACCAACATGTACCAGACAACGCACCAGTGCCCCCAGGCCACAGCGAAACACCCCTGAATTCCCGCAGGAGCCGCTCTCCACGCGCTGGGGGGTTTTTCGCCATCTCCGCAGCTCGTACCTTGCGGATCTCCTCGGGCAGCGCGTGGACGGGGCCGTGCCTCTCCAAGTGCTGCCGCAGGCCCCGCGGCGGGGCCCGGGAGCTGCCGGGGCCGGGGGGCTCGGGGCGGGCCGGGGGTCCGTGCGGGGGGACCCGTGAGGGGCGGGGGGAGCGCGGCGGGGGGGGCGCGGCCGCCGCCGCCATCTTGGCACCGCGGCGTCCCCGTCACCGCGGCAACGGCGCGTGCGCGGCGGGAGGGGAGGGAGGGGAGGGGAGGGGATGGGAGGGGGCTGAGTGCGGAGACCCCAAATGCGGCACTGAGACCCCAAATGCGGGACTGAGACCCCAAATGCGGCACTGACACCCCAAATGCGGCACTGACACCCCAAATGAGGCACTGACACCCCAAATGCGGCACTGAGACCCCAAATGCGGCACTGACACCCCAAATTCGGCACTGACACCCCAAATTCGGGACTGAGACCCCAAATGCGGCACTGAGACCCCAAATGCGGCACTGACACCCCAAATTCGGGACTGACACCCCAAATGCGGCACTGACACCCCAAATTCGGGACTGAGACCCCAAATTCGGGACTGACACCCCAAATGAGGCACTGACACCCCAAATTCGGCACTGACACCCCAAATTCGGGACTGAGACCCCAAATTCGGGACTGACACCCCAAATGCGGGACTGAGACCCCAAATGCGGGACTGAGACCCCAAATGCGGCACTGACACCCCAAATACGGCACTGACACCCCAGAGCCAGACCTGACACCCCAAATGCAGCACTGAGCCCCCAAAGACCCCAAAGCTAGCCCGGGCACCCCAGAGCCAGACCTGACACCCCAGAGCCAGACCTGACACCCCAAATGCGGCGCTGACACCCCAAAGCCAGCCCGGACACCCCAAAGCCAGCCCAGACACCCCAGAGCCAGACCTGACACCCCAAATGCGGCACTGACACCCCAAAGCTGGTCGCGACACCCCAAAGACCCCCTGGACACTCCATACCTGGCCCTGTCCCCTCGAATTTGACCCTGACATGCCAAATTCGGCCCTGCCACAGCAAACTTGGCCAAGGCACCCCTGACAATCCAAAGCCACCCCTGACACCCCACAACCTTCCGTGACACCCCAAATTCAACACTGACATCCTAAACCCGGCCCTGCCACTCCAAAAACACCCCTAACACCCCAAATTCAGCCCTGTCACCCCAAATTACTCCCTGACACCCCAAAGCCATCCCTGAAACAGCAAAGACATCCCTGACATGCCAAAGCCACGCCTGACATCCCGAATTCAGGCCTGGCACCCCAAAGCCCCCTGGGACATCCCAAAGCCATCCCTGAGCCCCCAAATTCGCCCGCAAGACCCCAAATTAATCCATGCCACCCGGGTCATCCACGTGTCACACCCGAGGCACGAGCTCAACCTCGGGATGAACCGTCCGCGCGCCGCCGGCTCCCAGTGGGATCCGCTGGAGCGCGGCCGTAAAAATGAATAAATCAGGGAAAGACGGGAGGGAGAGGCGGGAGTTTGCAGTGGGATTCATTCCACATTCTGCCCTTCTTTCCATCGCTGGTGGGCTCCTGTTTCCTTCACAACCAAGCTGCTGTTAGGACTCAGCTTTATGGCACAGCAGGGACCATCTGCTCCGTCCCCAAATTTCTAGCCTGCCCAAAGCAATTCCTCCAATGCCCACAGCAACTCCTCCATCTTCAAAGCAATTTCTCCATCCCCAGCGTAACTCGTACATCCCCAAAGCAACTCCTCTATCCCCAGAGCATTTTCTGTATGTCCAAGGCAATTCCTACGCATACAACTCATTCCCTACGGGCTCAAGGTATTCCCGACAAGGCTTATACAAAATGATACATCCCCAAAAACATAGTTTAGGGATACCCACTAAACACTGGGAACAGGCCATGGCAAAAAACGGGGTGACCTCAATTTAATTTATTGCACGACTCGGTCACAGCTGTGAAGGTTCAGTGTCGGGGTGAAGCATCAGTAAGGTTGGGGGATGAAGAGGGGGAAAATGGGGGTTGGACTAAAGAAAGTAGTGAATTTTAGAGGGGAAAAGGAAAATTTTATTGGAAAAAAAGGAAAATTGCGTGAGTAGGTGGCTGAAGAAAATTTAATTTTAGTGGAAGAAAAAGGAGAATTGCATGAAGTGGTGAATCTTAGGGGGGAAAGGAAAATTTTACCGGAATAAAAGGAAAATTGCATCAGTGAGGGGTTCAATTGAAGAAGATAGTGACTTTTAGAGAGAAAAGAAGGCAAATTGGATGAGAAGGTGCTGTCACAACAGAGGCATGCAAAGTCGGGGCGGGGGGGGGTTGAGGGAGGGAAAATTTCACTGGCATGAAAGGAAACTCGCAGGAGTAGGGGGGTCGGATTGGTGGAAGCTGGGACTGAGTAGGGGGCTGGACGGATGAAAACGGCGAGTTTTAGGGGGGAAAGAGGCAAATTGTGCGAGGAGGTGCTGCGGGCAAGAGGGCTGCGGAGGCGAGGGGGGGCTCGGAGAGCGGTGCCCCGCTCGTCCCCCTTCTCCGTGCCACGCGTGTCCCCGGCGGTCCCTCGCGTGTGTCGCCGCCGTGCCCCGTCCCACGTTGCGTGCCGAGCTCCGAGCCTCGCTAATCCCCGCCTTGGCAGCCGCGGCCGCCGCCTGCCCCGCTCCCCTGCCTGCATTAACCTCTTCGTGCTCCGCCAGCAGGCCGTGTGTGTGTGTGTGTGTATGTGTGTATGTGTGTGTGTGTGTGTGTGTGTGTGTGTGTGTGTGTGTGTGTGTGTCTGTGTGTGTGTGTCTGTGTGTGTGTGTGTGTGTGTGTGTGTGTGTGTGTGTGTGTGTGTGTGTGTGTGTGTGTGTGTGTGTGTGTGTGTGT
>JAWWLV010000011.1:1124734-1137603 GCA_035041135.1 Platyrinchus mystaceus | reverse complement strand
CTGTGTGTGTGTGTGTGTGGGTGTGTGTGTGTGTGTGTGTGTGTGTGTGTGTGTGTGTGTGTGTGTGTGTGTTGCGTGTGAAGGGCGGCTCGCCCCCCGCGGGGGTCATTAATTAAGCCGTGCATTAATAGGAGCCCGCCTTTGCCGGCGCGGGGTCCGCGCGGGGCTGGGGCAGCGCCTCGCCGGCAGCTGCTGCCGCCGTGCGTGATGGCGGCGGCGGGGGGGGCGCGGGCGGCGCGCCCGGCGGCTCTCACGCGATGGCGGGGCTGACGTGCCGGGGAAGGGTGTCGTGAGGCGCGGCCATGAGATCAGCGGATCACCGCGGGCTGGCGGCGGGGGAGGGAAGGGGAAAGGCAGGCGGCAGGCACGCAGCGGCCGCGGAGGGAGGGAGGGAGAGATGGAGCGATGGCTGCCGCATCCCAGCGCCCCCCCTCCCCACACACACACACACACACCCGGCTGTGCCCGCTGAGGGGGGGCTTGGACAGAGGGATCTGAGGGGATCCAGTCCCGGGGGTGCCCAGTTCTTCTAGAGGGGCTGAAAGAGGGGGCTCAAGATCTGATCCAGGGGGGATTCTATACTTGAGGGGCCCGAGAGGAGCCTGCGCTGGGGGAGCGGATAAGGGATCAAATCCTGGGGGGAATGAGGGGAGTCTGTCCCAGAGGGACCGCCTGAGGGGATCCATTGCTAGGGGGGGATTCTGTGCTTGAAGGGGTTGAGAGCAGCCTGTCCTTGGAGCGTAGAGGAGGGGAATCCAGTCGTCATGAGTCTGATGAGAGTCTGTCCTTGAGGGGTCTGAAGGGAGCCTGTCCTGGGGGTCTGAGGAGATCCAGTCGTGGGGGTGAGAAGCCCCTGTCCCGGTGGAGTGGAGAGCCTGGCAGGGCCAGGATGCTCCCAAGCCAAGGCCCTGTGGGAAGCAGAGCACGGGAGACGCTGCTCCCACCACGCTCTGCCCTGAGCAGCTGTTTCCTCCCAGCACACAAAATCACCACATCCATGGTGGCTCGGGACTCCGGTGGGCCGAGCGGGGTCGGAGCACGGCCGCGTCTGTCCCACATGGCCCGGCGGAGCCGCGTGCGTGCCAGCCCGAATGCCCGGCACCGCTCGGGATCAGGTTCCAGGCGGTGCGAGCGGCTCCAAGGACAAACCAACGGGCGAGAAGCGAGTGCGTGACACGCAGCAGTCATAAGGCAGCTATTTCCATTGTTTTCCGGCAGGCTTTGTACCTTCTCAAACACACGTGGAAAGCCTCCCGCCGCTCAGAAATCCCAACCCGGAGGAGCAAAGTCCGTGCCAGTGGGCAGCTGGGAAAAGGGCAATAAACACCAACACCCTCCTCGCACAGCCGGACTGACCGAGGGGGTGTGAGGGGTAGAGGTGTGTCCGCACCTGCAGCATTCCCTGGGCAAAGAGAAATCCGACTTGTTTTAGGCTGCCCTTGTATTTGCTCAACACAAAGCGCAGCGCAGGGAAGCGGCGTGGAGCAAACAGCTCCTCTGGGAAGCTCCTCCGGTTGTTTTTCTAGGGAGGAGCAGAGCTCGAGCGCTTATTGCTCCGTAGGTGTGCGGGGCCTTGGGGGGAGCAGACGTGCGGCAGGAGGGGTCAGGGGAAGGACAGGCACCGAGGTTATTCCCGGTGCTCCGTGCACAGCGTGTTAGTTCCCCTTTCCTATTTGCTGGATTTGTTTGGTTTGCTCGGCTCCCCCCCCTCAGCAAATGCCACAAGGACGGGAGCGTGGTGGGAGAGCAGCCTCTGTGAAAGGATGTTTGGAGAAGGGAGCTGAACGCCAGGGCTACCTGGGAGTCAAGGGCAGGCAGGTCGTGCGGTGCAAAGAATAGAAACTCCCCAGAGCAGCACAGAAATGATAAAATCAGGGAGGGCAGGAGGGAGCAGGGCACTGGTGGGGTGTGCAGCAAGGCAGGGGTGAGGGCACAGTCCCAGCTCCAAAGGCGCCACGATGCCGGCTCAGAGCAGCGCGGAACAGGAGCGTGTGATGACAGTGGGACATGCGAGGCAGGAACGGGATCCTGAGGGAGGAGATCCCAGTGCTCCTGCCGTGACATTGCCAAATCAAAGCCCAGCTCTTGGCCTCAAGAGCACATGAGGTGACTCAGAGCAGGAATCTGTCTGGTTAAGCAGCAGCTGAGTGCCAGAAGTGAAGAGCTGTCAAGGATGGTATCAGGAGCGTGTGTGTGTGGAGGACACTGGGTTTATTTGCCACCATAGGGAAGGATTTGAAAGGCAATACAAGAAGCTCATACTGAGTCTGACTTGGCAGCAAGAGGACTTGGGAAGGGTGCCAGGAAAAGCATCGCAGTTACAAGGCTGGGGTGAGAAGGGAATACAGAGGACAGGCAGCTCTGGCAGTCAACAGTTGGGAATGGGCACGGAGGGGGAGAGGGCATCCAGCTAACAGGATGGGATTTGGGGAGAGAATCCCAGAATCATTAAGGCTGGAAAAGACCTCCAAGATCATCGAGTCCGACCTGTGCCCGACCCCCAGCCCAGAGCACTGAGTGCCACGACCAGTCATTCCTTGGACACCTCCAGGGGTGGGGACTCCACCACCTCCCTGGGCAGCCCTGTCCAGTGCCTGACCACCCTTTCCATGAGGAAATTCCTCCTGATGTCCAACCTGAATCTCCTCTGGCACAGCTTGAGGCTGTTTCCTCTGGTTCTGTCGGAATGTCCAAGCAAAAGCCCAGACCTCGGGAGAAGGTGCAGAGGGGCTGGAGGTTTTGTTCTCTAAGGCATTCAAGGGCATATCTGTAACATCTAATGCTCCAGGATGATGGTGATGGTGGCAAAACAGAACTGTTCCCATAAGGGTGAGGTTCATCCGTGCAGGACTCAGCAGTTTCCCAGGAGCCTGCCAGGAAACTCCCACGGGAACGCAGAAGCCCCATCAATCTTTCCCCTTCCCCCCAGCCACCAGCGACCTCCTATTGCCCAATTTAAACACACGAGCTGGAGGGAGGAAAACGTTTCTACTGCTGGCTCTGAAAAAACCCAAACCTGAAAATCCTGCCAAAAGAGAAACTGCACACAGAGCCCTCCCATCGGAAGGGGGAGAGGATGGATGGAACAGGACAGATGTTACAGCCTTGGTGAGCTACTGGAACAAACAGCAGGCAGTGATGAGGAAACTGGAGTCACTGTGAACCAGGAAAAGATAAAGAGAAAATAGAAATGAAGGAAGCCAGGATGTTTAGAGGACAGAGCATCCCAAGGAGAATGGAGGGGCTGACTTGAATGGAGGAGGTGATATCAGTCATTCTTAGATCCAGCATGCAAAAACAATCCATCAGTCTCCCAGCCAACAGTGAAGGGAATGGGATTAGCCATAAGGAATCCTGAGAAGAGTCTGGCTTTGCAAGCCCTGAAATCGTATTACGGTACAAACTGTTGACACAGTTCTGGAGCTTTTCTTGGACTGCACTCCATCCCCTTTAAAATACTTTTAAACAACAGCTTATAGTGCTTGGCAGGAGATCAGGCTACTCCTTCCTCCACTTCACCTTAGTTACTCACTCCTGCTTTGCAATTGCTGTGCAATGTCCTGGCACATCCTGATAGGAAAGTGCAAATGTTGCATTTCCGTGGCATGGCCGGACAATGCAAATTTATGTCCCTGAAGAGATAAGAGCCCCTGGATGTTGATTGCAGGCTGTTGGTACAGCAGGGTTGTTAAAATGCAGCCCTATCTCATCCCTCGGAGTGCGGAAATAAGATGGAACAAGATTTTTCCTGCTCTGCTTTAGAACCCGTTTCCTCCTCAGTTAAACCCGTTGGCTTCAAATGGGGCAAGGTCAACACCCCATCCAACGTGGGCGCTGCATTTTTGTTATCCAAGATATAGGTGATGTTTACTGAAGTGCAAAAGTGGTTATTTTTGGAATCTGAAGGTGGATAGTGGGGGAGATGATGGCCAAAGGATTGGACTTGGCTGCTCCCTTATTGTTCCGACCAGCAAATGCTCTTGGAGAGCTCAGCTGTTGTGGCCACCTGAGGTCACCTGTGGCTGATGGCAGCTGAGCTGGCAGCTCGAGAGAGCCCAGGGAGGTAAATTAGCCGTGTCAGGCACCACCCTGTGTGACATGAGGGGGCTGCCACAGAAAGCTGCAGGAGAACTTGCAAGGTGGTTGCTTTTGGTGCCCCGTAGCACGTGAGAGTGAGGTGACCTGCTCAGCACCACTGATTTCACCCCATTCCCGTGAATTACCTGTCAGCAAGGGATGGTTTCTGTACACAGCTACTTGTAAGGATCCTAAATGATTTAAGAAAGGAGATTTTCAACAAAATGGCTTTAAAAGCTTTACGTCTCTTTGTGATGTGTTCCAGAAAAAAAACCTCTTGAAGAATTTGGCCCAGCTGTCAGCAGGAGGCTCAGAGCTGTTGAGACGTTTGGGACCATGAGTGGGGACTCCATGCCACGGGGTTGGAGCTGGATGAGCTGTCAGGTCCCTCTCAACTCACCCTTTCTGTGACTGTGTTGTCAGAGGTGCACACAGAGGTGTCCACAGATCCTGAGGAAAGCAGACCACGTGCTGGCTGGTTTTGCTGGGCTCCAGGGGGTTTCAGCAGGTGGAGTGACCTTGGATCTACTGCGATTTCCACAGTGCTTCCCCCCGTCCCGAGGCTGGCACGGGTTGAACTCCAGCACCGACCAGAGCTCGGAGCCTGCAGTGAGAGGTGTACCTGCCTCACAGGCTGTCTCTGGGGAGACACAGCCGTGTCAGGATGAGCCAAGGGCTGGATCCAGACTGTGCACTCACCTGACAGCAGCAGACCCGGTGGCAGAGCCGGCGACCGCGACCCGGGGAGGGCAGGGGATGGTTGTGAAACGGGACAGTGTTTCCCAGTCACTATGGAGTCACCCAGGGAACAGGCATGTTTTCTTCCTGTTTACACAACATGTCACCAGTAGCTTTGCCCCCATCCCTGGTGACCTGCAGCCACAATTCTCAAGCTGTGTTGACACTCCATGGTGATAGAACTTTGCCAGAGGTTTTTTACAGGCTGAAATCAAGGAGCTGCTGGCTGGCCCAGGGCTGGGGCAGGAGGGCTGAGAGGAGCTTTGGCCACCTCCTTCCCTCTGCTGAAAGCCCACAGAGGCTGCAGCCACCAAGATGCAAGTGAGGGCAGACCAAAGGTTGCCCAGATATGTCATGGGGATGAAACTGCACCCCAAGGAATCCCCAACAGCAACGTACAACCTACATCTCATCTCCACGTGTGCGAGGCTGAGCCTTCCTGGGGGGTCAGGCTGGACTTTCCCATCTGAAAGTGCAGCAGCTCATGGCTTAAAACCAAAGGTCTTCTCCTGTCATTCAGGACTCCACACCCCCACACACCCCACACAGGGACAGTGCAATACATAATTCACCACGTATCGACAGTGCTGCAAATAAAGTCACGGTGAATTTATTCCCAGCGGTTGTGGCGAGTGCTTTCCTGCTCCTCCGTTTCATCACAGAAAACTTCACTGCCAGAGAGTTTTCCTTCTGTGTTGTGATGCTGAGAAGTGACAGAGTCCCCAGCTGCACCAGCAGGAGCAGCAGGAGCAGCAGGAGCAGCAGGAGCAGCAGGAGCAGCAGGCTCCACGCACGGGCTGTCACAGGGCATCAGTCACGTCCTTTGCCACAGGAAAGCTGTGCAGAACAACCAGCCTTGCATCCTACAGTTTCCAGCCTCCTTTCACAACCCGTGTTTCCCTTCCCTACAGAATACACAATTACACACAAACCTAAGCCTCCTGACCCTTATCTGGTGGCCTTTCTTTCCGAGGGTGAGAGGAAAGGCTGTGTTTGTTCTGCAAGGTGTGCAGGAAACCTTGTGCAGCCAAACCAACCAGCAGCTGGGGAATGGGTGGAAAGCACTGCTCACTTCCCCCAGCAGGGTTTGGGGTGCCTGGCAGCCCGGGGGGACTGGGATCAGCTCACAGGGACACAACGTGTCCCCCTGTCCTTGCACTCTTCCTACTTCCCACTCCTCTGCAGGAGGGCACCACACCGACCCCTGTTTTCAGGGAGAGAACCTCCCCTTCCAGGATCCAAATCAGACACTCAAGGGCTGATTTTGGGAGCTGTGCAGTGTGTCACTCGCTGACCTGGGCTCGGTGCCTGCGGAACAAAAGCTGTGTGTGCTGCTGTTTGCTGTGTGTGCCGTGCCTGAGCACACGCTGATACGGGGCACTTACTGGGGTAGTATCTCCCAGTGCACCAACAGGCACACAAAGGGAGGATCAGCACTTCCTTGGCCATACAAGTCACGCTCCCCACCCCAAGATTACGGGCACATTCAATATTTATTGAGCTGTCACGCCTGGAGGCCCCGGCAGGATTGCGATACCCGGTGCTCTAAACCCTGATAAGAGTCAGTCCCTGCCCCAAAACAACCCTGCCCCGCTGGACCAAATGCTCCTTGAGCTCTGGCAGCCTTGGGGCCATGACCACTGGGGAGCCTCTTCCAGGAACCTTTCCCTGTCCAGAGTGATGCCTCAAATGCTGTCCTCCATTCCCCATGGGTGCCCTCCATTCCCCATGCCACGTGTGCCTGGAGCTGCAGGTTATTTTAAGGATGGCCGTGGCTTACATGTAGGTATTGCCTTTCAGAACCCTCAGAAACAGACCTTTAAAAAGTGCCTCACATAATCCTGACCACACAAGGCCTTCCTGGCTGAGGGGAACTGGCCACAGCAGCAACAGGGCACGAGTGGTTTGGAAATGACCCCGGATCCAGAGAGAGGTGAACAGCTTTCCTGCCTTGTAAATAAACCTGTGATCAACTAGAGACAATTCTGCCAAGCTGTTAAAGGCAATCAGACATACAGGATCCATCACTTATGTTTTCACACGTTTAAAGCTCCCCATGGAACAACTTCCTTTTGCCAGTTCTTTATAGGGATCAGAAAATAGTCCCATTCCCTGATTTCCTGAAAACCAGCATTTCCCAGCTGTGTGTGAATCAAACGGAGACAAATCCAGTGTCTCGTTTCCAGTCCAGTGTTATGGCCCTACAAATGTGTCAGAACCCAGCCCAGCTGACCTGGCACGTCACTGCTGCACAGGGAAATGAAAATAAATACAGATTTATGGAGGAAGGCCCGTTTTTGGCACCAGGCATGGATTTCCTGGCTGGCTGCTAATACCAAAGAGCAGATCCTCTATTTCATGTTAGCCAAGGGAAATCCCAGCAATTCATCCCCCAGCATTAAAACACAGGATTCTAAAAATAGCATCACAGAGCTGGACTGGAAACAGCAATAAAAACGAGAAAGGAAACCTTGCCCTTTTGTTTGCTTGTTTTGTTGAAAGTAAGAATGTTAAATCTGACCCCAAGAGCTCATTTCGAAATGATAGGGCTGGGCAGGTGGGGTGGGAAGATCAAAATCGCCTGGTGGGTTTTGTGGGGTGGTTTTGGGAGCCCCTTCTCCCTGCAGGGTTCTGCTGGGACCCCATCCCTGGGGAATGCTGAGGGACACGAGGCAGACCAGGCTGTTTTCCACGGTGTGGGAAGTGAGGACAAGCAGGGAGAGGATGGATGGCCCAGGGACAGTCTGAGGTTATAGAAAACCCCCAGGACCCTCCTTCCCTGGGTTTTCTCACAGATCTCCCTGTCCTCCCACTCCAAGTTTCCTCCAGAGGTCAAACTCTCCCCTTCCTCTCTATCCAGCTGGATTTGGAGGCTCCCCTGTCTCCCAGCCCCACATCAGCCCTGCACCAGCCCACACACTCAGAGTTTTCCCATGTTGTCATAAAGCCATTGCTACTGCACAGGGTCATTTCTCTATTTAAATCCTACATGTGTTTAAGATTTCCAAAACTTGCCTCTCTAAAAAGGAGGGCAAAGTCCCAACCTGTGTGTCCTTTACCACGGCTTCATCATTCCTTTTCAAATGCATTCGTTTTTCCCATGATCCTGAGAATAAATGCACACTGATAGATGTGGAACTCAGATGTTTCACTTTTTGAGCTGCAGGTTTGTAGTGTTTGTTCTGATACAGCCCAGGCCCCTCCAGGGTAGGACAGGGATGGGGAACAGCTTTGCTGCCCAACCTGCCTCCTCGTGCAGTTACATCTTCTCAAACCCAGGGGGAGAAGAAGAAACAGGGAAAAATCTTTCCTTCCTGAGGGCCCTTCAAATACCATTGGGAGACCACACATGAAAACACATCTCGTGTTATCCAACCCTAACGTGGGGAAAAAAAAAAAATCAAGCATCCCTAAGCCAGGGAAGGGATGTCAGGGGCTGTAAGTTCCTCAGAATGGTCTTAAATACACAACATCCACAAAAATCCCAGCTCAGTTGGATGGAGGATGGTTGGAGCTCAGTGTTATCCCAGGAAAAAAGCCATCCCTGCAGCATCCCTGTCCCAGGGAGATCCTTTGGGGTTCTCCCTTTGCAAACACCTCCTTGGCAGGTTGGGAAAGCAACAGTTTATGAGAATTTCTCCTGGTTTTCCCTTGGAAAGAGAGTTTCCCAGGGAATTGCACTGTCTTAGAGGAAGAGGTCAGTGGGATATTTATACAGCTGGCTGATCAGATTGCCTTTGTACAGATTTTCCAGAGGTCTGGTTACACATGGAGCCACCAGTCCATTCTCAAAGCTGACTCATTGAAATTCACTCAGGGAACACTTTGGGATGGCAAGAGCCAGGATTGCTTTGCCATAGCTTTTAGCATTCTTGCTAATCCATAAAATGTAGCAACTCGGAATGCAAACCTCAGGAAGAAAGAGCTAATGAGGTCCTCCTGGAAGGGTCTGTTCTGGGCACATTTATGCAACGTTAATTGGCCTTACAGGGCACAGCCAAAGGAAATGGACCCCGGGAGACAGAGAAATCCACTGATTTGTGCAGACAGGTAGTGATCCCCCAGCTGGGGCGGTGACAGCCTCGCTCGGTACAACATCTACAGCCGGTTTGGCTTTACCCCCCCCTCCCAAGCCTCGGGACACGCTGCAGACAAACAGATTGCCAAAGAAATTCAGTCACATCGTTTCTGCTGTCACAGCACATGATTTAGCATGAAAAAGAAGAACAAAACCCAAACCCACAAGTAGTGCCCTGTATCAGGGGAGGGCTTGACTTTCAGCACGTATTTGATTTGTAAATAAGGTTTCCATTCCGAGCACTCGGGTCTAGTGAAGGTGTCCCTGCCCCGGGGGCGGAAAGAGATGAGCTTTAAGATCCGTTCCAACACAAACCACCGTGTGATTTCTGTGACTGTGACTCAGCCCTGCCCGACTGATGAGATCAGAGCCCATCTCAGCTGATGCTGGAGGCCGTGGGGGGTGTTGGGTCCCGGGCTTTGCGTGCAGGGTGGGATGTCCGGCCCCAGCCCGGCTGCCCCGGGGCGGGAGCGGTGTCAGGAGCGATCAGGGAAGCTCCCCATGGATGTGGCATCTCTCCCCCCACAGCCCTGGGCCGCCGGCACAGCTAATCTGAGCAATCTGCTGCCTCTCCCCAGCTAATCCTGCCCTGTGCTCGCACAGCCGGGGTGCTGCACCCTCAGCTGGACCCTGAGCCTCTTAGGGCACGGCTGATCCACACGGAGCCTCTGGAGCAGCTCCCGCACTGCCGGGACGAGGCTGGAGCCAAACCCAGCCCAGGCTGAAACTTATTGCTGTAACTACTCAAATAAAGCATTTCCATAACCACAACCAGCAACTGCAAACAGTTTGGGAAGGGACAGAGAAAGTCGGTTCCAAATGAGTTTCCTGAGAAGGAAGGTGAGAATGTGGATGAAGGGTTTGGTTTGGGGTGACATGGAGTCAGCTCTTGTTAGCTGGTGTTTGCCCTTGTGGGAACTGTGGAATATGATTAGATAGAATATGGGACTTTTGGGGTGCCCTGTGCAGGGCCAGGAGTTGGACTCGATGCCCCTTGTGAGTCCCTTGCAGCTCAGGCTATTCTGTGATTCTAGGAAACCTGTACCCATGGTATGTCAAACTTGAGCCATTAAAAGTCTTTTGCATGAAATCCACAACAAAATTTCACTTTTAAGTAAGGCACATTTGAAATAAATCAGCTCCAGGGGATTTTTTTTGGTTATTATTGTAACTACACAGCAACGAGCGGCGATTCCCTGCGACTGACGGGTTACATTCCTGTGTCCTCCCATCCCACCAGCTCCTACCAAAGGATGTCAGCAGTGGACATGGCACTGAGCTACCACACGTCAGCCTCATAGAGGAAATTGTTAAAATTCACTGTGGTTAAAAGGTCAAGTGGTTCTGCGGTGCCTGCCCAGCCCAGGAGGCTCTGGGAGCACTGGCAGTGCCTCCCTCCCTCCCACCCATTGCATCACCCTCTCCCGAGGCAGGATCTGCACTTTTCCACATGGGCCATTAAGCTAGATAATGAATTGGTGTTTCCGGAGGAGAGGAGCTCTCCAGCAGAGGGATGGGGCTGGGATTTGGGAGGGAGGGCTGTGACAAGGGAAGGGAAGGCCCCAGGGCTCCTTCTCAGCCCTGTAGGAGGGTGCCAGGCACACATACACACCCAGCTGTGTTCCTGGGCGACTTCCAGCTGCTTTTTGGAGAATGCTAGACAGGAAATTGATGCCACAGGGCAAATATTCATCCTCCCCGACTTCCCTCCCAAAGCGAGCCCAGATCTGCCCTGGCCAGACTCGTTTCCTGCAGAGCACCGTGGCCTCCCCAGCAGAAATGACTAAAATGTGTGTGAGCCTGGAAAAACAAACAACCCAGAGCCTGCCAGATGTTTTCAGCACAGGCCCAGGAGCACAGAGCTCACGGGAGCAGCTGATGCTCACACGGCACTTCCAGGCCGAGTCCAACCCGCGACCCAGCACCCCCATGGCCACTAAACCAGACAACACAGTGCCACATCCACTCCTTCCTGGGACACTTCCAGGGGTGGTGGATGCTCCTGGAGAAGGAACAGGCTGTTTTGGTGCTGCATCCCTCAGGGTCAGGTAGACTTACTCCTGGCTTTTCCCTATTTTCACCCAGCGGGGACAGTGAGGGTTTGGGTTGTCAGAGGCATCCTGGTGTCTGGCAGCCACAGCTCCTCAGTGCCTCTCCACTCTCCCTGTCCCTTGGCTGGGACACCTGGACAAGCTCAGGCTGAGCTTTGCTCTCTGGGGAGCTCAGCCTTGGCCCTCCCTGGCACCTTATTCCTGTTCTCCCAGAGTTTGCATCCAGCTTGGGGTGACCCTGCCGTGCTCTGGGCAGCCTGTCCTGAGCACAGTTAATGGGTGAGAACGAGCCCTTGCAGCATTTGTACAGCGAGTCCTGCCGGTGCAGCTGTTACCCGTGTTATCAGTGACAAGTGATTCATTAAGAGCTCTTGCAGTTCCACACGGCCCCTCATGAGAGGGGAGCACAGCACGGGCTGCAGGGAGAGGCAGTGCCTGCCTGAGAGAGGGCACGGTGGGGGAAACAGCCTGGCAAGAGCAGCCAGCCCAACACCAGCCCAGCACCAGCCCAGCACCAGCCCTCCCTGCAAGGCTCAGCCTGGGTGATGAAGGGAGGAGGAGGAGGCAGCTCAGCCCCAGCCCAGCTGGATTGCAGCTCATTGAGCAACAGGGGAGACACAGGCGAGACCCTGCCTATCACAGGAACAATCTGAACAGCTCACACCCCGAGTGCTGGTGTTGCAACAATCCCTAAGAGCAGGAACAGAGGCAGCTGGGGGGGCAGAGGGGCTCTGTGGGTGTGGGGTGAGCCCAGAGCAGGAGCTCACTGGAGGTTCGGGGGCACCTTCCTGCCCAGGGTCACTGCCACGTCCCACACACGGGCAGGGGGCACTGACCCCTTCAGAGGGGTGTGCAGGTCAATTCAGCCTCATCTGAGGGCAAGTGAAACCAAGAGATGTTGGAAGAAGGGAAGTGGGGGCAGCTGGAGGTTTGGGAGGCTGGAAGTGCCAAGGGGAAGGCAGGTAATGCTCTCCACACACAGGTCCGGGTGTGCAGGGCAGCACAGGGCAGCACAGCTGGGACTGACACCAAGCCACAGGGACGGCTCTGAGAGCTCCCACCGCACCCCATCCAGGTCCACAGTCACCCCCTCTCAAAACCAGACATATAACTCCTGTGTGAGCTCTGGCAGGACATCAGTGTCCTGCTCAGCTCTGCTGTTCCCCCCAGGAGGAGCTGCCACGTCCATCCTGCGCCGTGCCCGGCCAGGAGATAACAGGGAACAACTGGTTCCCAGCAGCACAACCAGTTACTCATGGCTTATGAAACCTCCTGTCTCCAGACATCCTTTCCTGTCCATCAGTTCCTTGGGTGCTGACAGAGGCCCTGCCAGTGCTCCCATCAACACCTGCCCGTGCTGTCCCAGCACTCACCTCCCCCACGCTCCAGGGAATTCATCGGGCTGCACAAACACCCCCGGGGCACAGAACGAGGGGTCTGCAGGGCTTCCAAAGAACATTTCACAGCTCAGGCACTGAGTGGAACCTCCTCCCTCACAGCTCCTTCCCAAGGAAGCCCTGCAGGGGAGGGGGTCCCACTGTCCCTCTGGAGCACCTCCAGCACCCATTGCAGCCACCGAGCGCGGCTGAGGAAGGTGGAGTGGAGTTCACTCCGTGACTCTCTGCATGTTTGGCTGTCTCAGCATTTTAGGGCTCGTGCTGAAGCTCTGAGGTGATGAAAGCCGAGCCAGCAGCGTTTGGGAGGTGCAGCTGGTCAGTATTATGGGGGTGGGATTCCAGTGGTGCCGCTCTGCCAGCTGTGGGAGCATTGGGTGCCTGGCAGAGGATCATGGAATGGTTTGGGTTGGAAGGACCTTAAAGCTCATCCCATTCCATCCCCTGCCATGGGAGGGACACCTTCCACTAGCCCAGGTTGCTCCAACCTGGCCTTGGACACTCCCAGGGATCCAGGGGCAGCCACAGCTT
>JAWWLV010000011.1:1100781-1112321 GCA_035041135.1 Platyrinchus mystaceus | reverse complement strand
TTTCCCTGACTGGAGCCATTCCATTCTGGCCTTTCTCTTCTACCTAGAAGGAGCCATCTCACAAAACTCTCAGAAATTACAGGAGAAAGAAAAAGAAATCAAAGCAGCAGTGAGAGGCTGTTGTGTCAGGAGAGTTGGGATACCTTTTTGCCAGGACAACGGGTGGAATTTTCAGCTGAAGCGGGGGGAACTGGTGGGTCAGGAACCACAGAGTTGTTTTAAACAAATCCTTGTGTAATCCATAATGATGTTGGTTGTTTTGAAAAGCAACATGTGCATGACCAGACAGGTGTGTGGGGAAACCTGCTCAGCTCCTCAGCCAAGTCTTTCCCCTTAGCAAAGAGCATCTTTAAATATCCTGGTGTGGTTATCTCCTGCTGGGAAGCAGCTCTTGCCATTGCTCTCTCCAATACTTCACTGAGAGCTGGAACTTCTCCTGCACCTCTCCTCACATCCATGGAGAAAACTAAGGGCTTCTGAGTATGTAAACCTGCTTAAGCTGATATTCCCCCATTTGTTTAGGTAGCTTGGTATGTGGCTCTACATACCTGGCAGACTTAAGAATGCAAAAAATATAATTTATGATAAATATTCAGTTTGAGGCCAAGCTCTAAGAAGTGGAAGAAGTTGCATTACGAAGTAACTAAACAAGGTTTACCACTTCTCCTGTTACAGATCACATTCCCTTAGGTGAGAGGCAGCAACCTAATGCCTATTTTACATCACTCATCCCAGTAACTTATCTCCATCATTACTCATCTCGATAATTACGAGGCAGGAAGGTTTATATAAATAGCTGCTTGAAGAACATCACGATGTCGAGCTTATTCCCCAATTGAGCTGATGGCCAACAGTTGGTGGGGCGGCCCTGGGGCAGCACTGGGTGCCAGTGTCAGCACTGCAGGGCTGACAGGGCCCTTCCCGGCCATGCCAAGTGCTGAGCAGGCGTTTCCTGCCGCCTGCCCCGGGCAGACAGGCCTGCAAAGCCCGTCTGACCACGGCAGATTAATGGCTTTAACAAACAATGCCGTCACCATGGAAGGCGGGCAGCGGGAGAGGCCCCCGCTGCTGGGCTGCCAGGGGACACCACACACACACACACGGGGACACCGGGGAGCAGGTGGCACTGACCCCAACAACTGACCCCCCCAGGAGACCCACCAGGAGCAGAGCCACCCCAGCCCCCCACACCCCGGGGCTCAGCAGGGTCTCCAAACACAACTGATGTTGCATAAAGAGAAACCGTTGACAATCTGTAATAGAACATTTACCTCCTGCTTCAAAACCTCAGTAAGTCTGAGCCTGATACTCCTTAAAACTTTAAAGTTTGGAATCAGAAGCTCCAGGCTTAAACACAGCTTCACTGCTGGGGTCTCACTGACACTCCACACACAGAGCTCTTCCAAGGGATGGAATACACAAAAGAGCTACAGAAACTGCCACCTGGCTGTTCCACAACACTGGACATTATAAATTTATAGCAGTTTCCCAACCTTGCACTGGGGCATGATTTGGTAGCACCTACTCAAAGATCTTCACGAGGACTTTTAAGAGAAGGAAGGAGAGTGCAGGCTATGAAATTAGCAGCTCAAAGCAGAACTTAGTTAGAAAATGCAGAAGTTAAAATAGTTTTTGTCTTTGTAGGCTTTTACCTGAAGAAAACACATCACAGAATCATGGACTGATTTGAGTTGGAAGGGACCTTAAGGCCCATCTCATTCCAAGCCCCTGCCCATCCCTTCCACTAGCCCAGTTGCTCCAACCTGGCCTTGGACACTTCCAGGGATGGGGCAGCCACAGCTTCTCTGGGCAAAACCTGTGCCAGGGCCTCCCCACCCTCCCAGGGAAGGATTTCTCCCCTATATCCAGTCTAAATGTGCAGTTTGGCAGACACCCACCCAAGGCAGAGTCAAGCCCAGTGTGTTCCCAGTCTGCCTCTGCTCCGTCAGGCTGAGCTCAGCGCGGCACTCCGGGGTGTCTCTGAGCCCACGCAGCTCCTGCACCTTCCCTCCCAGTGCCAGAACATCCTGTCTCTGGCACACACACCCCAACCTCCTCCCAGCTGGGTCACACAGACTGAAACTCTGTGTCCCAGGAGCCCTCGAGCCCCACCAGCCTGGAACCTGCACTGAGACGTGGCTGTGCAGCACCTTCCCTGGCTGGGCTGGCTAAGCCATGACCCAGCATTGTTCCCTGCAGCATTAATCATTCCCAGGTCCATCCTTTAGAACACGCAGCTCGTGTGCAGCGATGGATTTGGTGATACAGCCTCTAGAAGAAAACTTCTTGCTCATCTGCACAGAGGTCAAACTGAAATTACTTCATGGGCCTTATCTCTGCCTTTGCTGTTTTATTTTCAGAAACCATTTCATATACTTGGGGAATTTGAAGTTTCTCTGTTGTAAAATACAGCACATTTTATCTGCTATGCACTTATACAAGATTTTTAAAATATGATTATTCCCTATTACATGTAATTCTTATTTCCTACATCTAGTTCATTCTTGGTGTGGGGTATCTATATTCTGGTATTGCCATCACTAAAAAGGCCCTGGCACAGGTTGCCCAGAGAAGCTGTGGCTGCCCCTGGATCCCTGGAAGTGTCCAAGGCCAGGCTGGAGCAACTTGGGCTGGTGGAAGGTGTCCCTGCCCATGGCAGGGGTGGGACTGGATGGGCTCTGAGGTCCCTTCCAACACAAAGCAGTTTGTGATTCTGTGAAAAAGATTGGATTTAGTGCCTAATCCAAGTTAGGTGACGGTAAAGATTAACAGTGACTTTAAGCACTACACTGGGTTACTGGTGTCTAATGAGAAATCTCAGTGTAGTAAATGAAAATAAATGTTAAGGAAGCAGGGATATAAATCCTTCAGGAAGTGGAAGGAGAGGCAGTGAGCACAAGCCCCAAGGACTCAGATGGCAAAGGCAGTGGGAAGCCTTCACTACACAGGTGTCTGAACTGGCACGAGCTGCACCAGGCTGGCAAACTTCTGTCTTATCTGCCCTGCCCCATCTGCACTGTGCACTTCCTCCAGAAATGAAAAATAAAGCAGCCTGCACCCTGCACCAGCCAGATCTGGTGAACTGTAAACATGAGCCTCACCACTGCTCCCCAGAAGGGAACCTGCAGTGTAAAAGCTGAAGGAGTTTCAGCTCTCGAGCCCACACTGGTAACACAACCAGGGCAACCCAACAGCTGTTGGCTAATTTTAGACAATGAGTCGATAAACACGACTCTGTGCAGAGGAAACAACAACTTCTAATAACAGCTTTAATACTTCAGGTGACAGCTTAGAGACAATCAGCATTTCTGCTGGTGTTGCTCGGGTTGTTCACAGGGAATTAGCTGAAACCACCATTTATTACCAGTGCCAGGAGCCCCCCTTTGATTCTGGCTGCTTGGAATGGAAAGATGAAAAGTGTGCTGGGAGTGCACAGTGTGTTCACAGTGACAGAAAGCAACTGCTCTGTCATCCCTGGCCCCAGCCCTGCCAAGGCTCTGTCAGGCTGCCACTTTCTCTAATACACAAAAAAAGACTAATTAGGAACGTCAAGAACAAGCACAAAATTCCACAACAGCCTCTGAATTTCTACAGAGCTGAAGTTTTTCTTCTTTCACACGCTCCAAGCCTTTCAACTTCAAGGAATACTTTCCAGGTGCTAAGTAACAGCTTTAAGTAACAGCACAAATTTTCTGTTGAGGGAAACTTGTTGGATATTAATCAGGTAACATTGTCCCAGGGTTAAACTCGTTGGATACTAATCAGGTAACATCATCCCAGGGTTTATAACACACTTGGATACAAATATCAGGAAAAAAGAAGGCACATTCTGCTGTATTTCTGCACCCTTCCTAGCAAGGGAGTAAATTCAGTTACCTACCGATACTTGACTTTGATCCTGTCGTTGTCAGGGTTGCAGTAGAGTCTCTCCAGATGCTCCTGGGAATCGTTGGTCACACTCTGCCAGGTCTGGGTTGCTGTCCTCCTCACCTGCCAGTGATAGGGCAGGACCGTGTGATGCCTGGGACAGTCACTGCCATAAACACAAGTGCCCTGCAGAAAATCCACACAGATCTCGATCCCATCCTCCTGGTGGGTGTGATACTGCAGCTGGTTCAGGAGCTCGAACACCAGGTCCAGAGAAGCTTCTTCACTCTTACCCTGGAATATCCCAGCACTGAATTTATTGCCTGGGTTCGAGTCGTATTGCGTTGGACAGCTGTTCTCCTGGAACAGGCCAGACGTGTAGCTTTCCAGAACCTTGTCAGGGAACAAAGGACAAGCTGCACCATCACTAGCACTTGGGTGCAAAGGATGATCCTGGAATGATTCATTAGCATTATCAGCAGCAGTTCCAGGAGTTTCTGGGGAGAAGCCTTGCTCTCCTGACCGGACGTCCTGCTCAGGATGCCCGGGGGAAGGACGAGCTCCCGGCAACTGACCCTGCACATCTGGAGCTGTTGGCACCAGCACAGTCACATTATTTTCTGTCTGGGGGCAAGAAGTACTGAGGTCCAGAGTCTTTTTCACAGCAGGTTCACATAAATCACTGTGGCCACCACCTTGGCCCCGGGGCACAAAGACCCTCTCCAAGGTCCCAGCTCCCAGCAGGCTGGTGAAGATCGGCCGCAAAGCCCGGAGGGTTTGTGGGTCCAGTCTCTTCTGCACTTGCTGCTTCTTCTTGAAGCAAGGCTTCACTGGTGGTATCTTCTCAGACAGCCTCACCTGAGGAGGAAAGTCCTCTGAAGCAGGGCACTTCATCCCTGGGCAGGGAGCCTGGGGCACCACACACGCTGGCTGGGGTTCGGTGTCCATCACACACAGACTTTGCTCCCTCCAAATCACTTTCAAATGTCCCAGAGCCTCCCAAGAATCAATCTAGGGCAGAAAGGAAAACAAGACAGTTAATCTCTCTAATTGCTCATGGTTGACACGAACAAGATCACCCCTGGAGAGGATTTTGAGCCAGCAACAGCAAACTCCTCCCCTCGCTCTGACTGCGGGGAGCCCTTAGGCACGTAAAGCATGAAAACAGCTAAACTCAGGATAATTAATCCCAAACCCACACTCCTCATCTTCCCGCACATGAAGTCTCTGAGACACTCAGGCACGAACACACAGTCCCCCGAGGGTGGGCAGGAAAGAGGGATGGTCTGACGCCTCCTCCTTGTCAGGATGTTCTATAAACAAGAGCACTTTGGTTCATTATATTCCACAAAAGCCAACATGACAGCGCTCATTCCTGTGCCTCCCTCACACCCAGACCTGAGGAGCATGAGACATACAGCCCCGAGTGTCCTCAGCACACTCCAGGCATTCCTGCACCATTTCTGCTCCCACCACAGAGGCAAACCCACACATTCCCATTCCATTCGCTGGGATCCTCCCTCGTACCACCTCCCACCTCCACCAGCAGAACCACTGGCTGCACATAAACCCAGGGCAAACTTCACAGAGACTTCAGCAAGGGCCAGGATTTAATCCTGGAGGGTTTCAGAGGAATCCCAGTGCTTCCAGCCTGTTCCTGCTGCCGCCCTGTCCGTGCCCTGACCCTCCCTCTCCTCTGACTCAGCTGCACCGTCACCCTGCCGTGACACCTCTCGCCTGGGCAACAGGAATTAAAACCGGGCACTGCAGCAAACTACAGGGTGATAGTTACTCAGGAACTGAGAGAGAAATTATCTGTAAGATGCAGAATTATATTTTTTAAGGCACAAATAAGCAGTGTGTCTCGGACGTCACCAACAGCAAGCGCTATGCCTTTTAATCAGCAATCCTGAAATATTTGATTACATTTAATTAAACCCTCTTCAATCTCGCCCGTAGCCTCAACGCTCAGACTGGAGGACATTAAGGATTACTTCCTGGATATATGCATCCCAAGCAAAGCAACTTCTCATTTCCAAACAAAATCTCAGAGAACAGAGAAAATTTGGCAATAATTTCTAACTACTGATGATTTGCTCTGGAAAATTTCTCACTGAGTCTTCCTCATTTTGGAACATTCATTTGTAAGGCTTTTCCATTTCCCTGGGAAACAGCACGTCAGGATTGCCAGGAAAAAGAAAAAAAAAAAAAAGTTGTATCTCTCCGTTTTTTCCATTTTTAGATTAGATTCAAAGGAACTGGTGTATATTGGCCAGATAAAGAAAGTCATTGGTTTATCTGTTATTCTTCCACAGACATACCAGGCAACTCTCCTTCTAAACCACCAAAGGCACCTTCAAGTAACTCCAAAGGTTTAAAAATCCTCAACTCCAAGGGAACTGGATGTTTCCCTTCATCCAGCCCAGGTTTCAGAGCCCCAGCAATGAGCCAGAGGATCTCCCAGGGCTCAAGGAGTCCCTGCTGTGCCGAGGAGCTGAGCAAGTGACTTCTGATCTCGTTCAGCCATATCCTCGCTGCTATTTCAACATTTACATTTCTCCCTCGATCAGCATTTAAGTTTCGCTGCTATTTTTAAAGAACTGCCTTAGCGAGCAGAGTCGAGTCCCCCAAACGCCTCTAAAAATAAAGCAGCGAGAAGGAAGAGCGTGCGGATCTGCCGGCGTTCCCGTTCCAGCATTCCCCCGTCCCAGCCGAGCCGCTGCCGTGCCGGAGCAGGATCCCCGCAGCGATGCTCGGCCGCTCGCCGCGTTTCACAGCCGAGGTGCCTCGGTGGGAGGTTTCGCTCCCCCAGCGCTCCCATCGCACGCGAGCCGCCCCTCCTCTGCTCGGGAAAGCCGCTCACACCACGAGCACTGAGAGCGGCAGCCCGGACACAGCCCGGACACAGCCCGGACACAGCCCGGACACAGCTCGGACACAGCCCGGACACAGCCCGGACACAGCTCGGACACAGCCCGGACACAGCCCGGACACAGCCCGGACACAGCTCGGACACAGCCCGGACACAGCCCGGACGGGCGGACAGCCCAGCCCCGCTGGCACCTACCGGCGCGGGCTCCCTCGGCGCGGCTGCCGCGTCCTGACCCAAATCCAGGCGATCTCCGCACAACAATCCCTTTCCCGGCCGGGGGGAGGACCATAAAAGAGGCGAGAGCCGCCGCCGGCGGGGGGGGACGAGCACCTGAGCAGCGCCCACAGGCTGGGGCGGTCCCGCCGGAGCGCGGGGGGTGCGGGGGGTCCCGGGCTCAGCACCGCCCCGCCGGGGGTGTCCGGCCGCCCATCCCGCCGCCTCCCGCCCCGGCTCCCTCTGCTCCCTCTGCTCCCGCTCACATCTTCCCCGCTGGTTTAAATATCGCTGCCGGGAGCGCCGGCAGGGCAGCGCCGGCCGGGGCGGAGCCGGGCCGGTCCCCCGCCCCTCGGCCGGTCCCCCCGGGGTCGGCGCGTCCCGGCTGAGCCCGCCCGGCCCCGCCTCGCCCCGCTCCGCTCTCGGCGGGGAGAACCGAAAGCGCCGCCCGGGGCCGTTCCCCGGCAGCGACGGGGCGAGAGGTGCCTTCGCGTTTCATTTATCACGCACCGAGCGTTTCGTTTCAGCCCGGCAGGGAGGGAGGCAGGGAGGGAGGCGGGGAGGGAGGGAGGGAGGGATGTCCCCGGGAGCTGCGCTGCGTGCGCGGGGCTCGCACGCGAGCCGGGAACACGCCGGGAACACGCCGGGAATGAGCCGTGTGAGCGCCGGGAACAGCCCGTCCTCGGGACGGCACCTGAGCCTCCCGCAGCTCCGAGCGCACGGGGCGAGCGGCCCCGGCCGAGCTCCGCGGTGACTAAGAGGCAAAACTGGGGGGCCCCTCCCGAACAAAGTCACCCTGACTCAGCTCGGCACCCACACACGCACCCCCTGGCACGGGCTCTGCTCCTCCACCGTGACACACGTGACGGGGAACAGGTTTGCCCGAGCAGCTGTGGCTGCCCCAGCCCTGGAAGTGTCCAAGGCCAGGCTGGGCTTGGAGCAACCTTATCTAATGCAAGGTGCCCATGGCAGGGGTGGGATGGGATGAGGTGAGCTGTAAGTTCCCCTCCAACCCAAACCAGACTGTGATAACACACTACAGGCAGCCACTATTTATTTACCCAGTACGTTATGGGTGGCGTTGGTTCAGAGCAGAGTTAAGCTCCCTTTGTCCCCGGCCGTGCTGTCCCCGTCGGGCTGTGCGTGTGTGAGAGCACAGCAGGGCGGCTCAGCCGCTCCGGGCAGCCCTGACATACCTCCCTGCTGAATCACCGCCTGTTCCCGGAGCAATCCTCCACAGCACCCGGCCAGCCATTCACACGGACACCAGCCACAACCAAGTGCATCTGCAGCACTGACTCGGCCAGATAAAGGAACTTATAAAGAAGTAAACAGCTTCAGAAGGTAAAAATTATGTTGATGGAACATCTATGATATTATTTGCCCAGAGAAGCTGTGGCTGCCCCATCCCTGGAAGTGCTCAAGGCCAGGCTGGACGGGGCTTAGAGCAACCTGGGATCATGGAAGGTGTCCCTGCCCATGGCAGGGGGTTGGAAGTCCCCTGCAAGCCAAATCATTCTGGGATTCCATGACTCCTGTTCTTGTTTTAGTTGTAAAGCCAGTCTTTCATTCCTTGTGCTCAGTGACTTTATGGAATTCCACATACAGAACATACAGGCATATGGAAAGAAACTCATTTTAAGGTGGCACAGGCTGCACGGTGCACTTGGAAAATGCTGCACAGCTGTGTTAATAATCCAGGCAGAATATGGCACTGCTACCAACAAATTACAAAACTGGAGCTTCACAGAATCCCAGAATGGTTTGAGTTGGAAGGGGCCTTAAAGCCCATCCAGTGCCACCCCCTGCCATGGGCAGGGACACCTTCCACTAGCCCAGGTTGCTCCAAGCCCCGTCCAACCTGGCCTGGGACACTTCCAGGGATCCAGGGGCAGCCACAGCTTCTCTGGGCAGCCTGTGCCAGGGCCTCCCCACCCTCACAGATATTTCTGTGGTAATTGCTGTAACCAGCCATCCAATTTGAGTCAGACTAAACCCGTGCTGGTTCTTGTTCTGTTATCATAAAACCCAGTCCAGAACTCAGAAGACAATTATTATTACTTGTAGTTTTCATATTATTTATTTCCCTCAGACCAGCAATCCATTTGCTGTGCCCAAGCTGTGTTGCCTGATGAGGGTTAACAATACAAAAGTGGTGAAATGCGCATAAAATCCTGGGGGTGAGTCATTAGCAATCTGATACAAAGCAATCGGATGATTAAGAGAACAAGTTTCATATGACCATTATTTCAACCACATTTGTTATTAGAAACCAGTGAAAATTCTCAGAAGAAACGTGTCTCATGGCATCTGTTCTTTGTCTTTGGTTAACTGTTGACTCCTCTGAGCTAATGGAAGGTGCTGACAGACTCTGCAGTGCCTCTTTTCCCTTTAAACTCTGCAACTCCATTTTCCTGCCCACTGGGAAGGCTGAGAGCTGCTCTCTCCTGGATCTTTTGGCAGTTATGTGCCCACTTTGCTCCCTCCTTCCAGATCTGTTTGACTTCTGAGCTCGGGAAGGGAGCCCTGGTGTGTTGGGAGAGGAAAGGCAGGGCTGTGTGTGCAGGTGGTGTTTGTTCCCCTGAGCTGCACACGAAGCCTCCTTGGAAATGTCACTGGTTACTTGTGCAACAAAGCCTGGGTAGCAACAGCAAAGCATCTGGTCCAGTAGGTCACAGCTAGGTTTGTTCCCAGTTTGTTCCACTCCCAGTGAGCCCCGTGGGCTGTTTGATCTCTGCTGAACAATCCCATAATTGCAGAGGGATTTTTGCAGGCGGGTTCCTTGACGATCAGCCAAAGGGCAGAGAAGGGAGTTGGCTTTCCATCTCACCCATCCCAGCAGGACAACATTCACGGGCTTTGGCTGAGGACCAGAGTGTGTGGGGATGCAGGAAGCACCCCTGCAACCAAAAGGGTCCTGCTTGGGGGGTTTGAAGACCCCACACCTCCAATCCACCTTGGCCAGTGCTGTATCTAAGCAGAGGGACTTGCACTTGCAGGTGTTTGTGGCCTGGGGGGGGTCACTGCACCTTCTGGATGCCACAGGAATTTTGGACCATGACCCCGTGGCCCGTTGCAGGAGCTGCTTGTCCTGATCTTTCAGTTCAACCCGTGTGTGGGAGGTTTGATGTTTTCAGAACTATCCTGGTGTCTGCAGGGGCCCTGCAGCCTTTGGGCCCCAAACAAGAGGAACTCAGATCTCTGTCTTTTCAGTGAAGCTCAGGAATTCCTTCTGAAAAGCTGATAACTGCAATAAGTCAAACACACAGTTTAGGTACACCCTGACTTACTGCAACAAAACAATTATTGATGCCTTTTTGTGATGCACCTTGGAGATTGGGAGAGCTCTGGGTCAATGGTGAGCCTTAGGGAGGCTCCCGTTTTTTAGTCAGTTATACCACATTCCAAGCGGAAGAATGAGGCAATGGGTGCTTCCCAGGAGCCTGAAGGAAGGTGATCTTTGGTGCTGGAGTGTGCCCTCGGGGCTGCAATGGGTATAAATACTGACTGGCACCTACCACCTCTGTTTCTGAAAATCTCTTTAGCAGTAAAGAGGCTTAGATTGTCATCCAGCACCGAGGGAAGCAGGCCCTGAGGAGCAGAGTGACACAGTCCTGTTCCTCAGTGTCCTTGCTCCAACAGTGCAGCCCAAAAGAATGGGAATGCTGCAGCAGCCAGGTTTGCAAGGAATGAAGGGCTCGGTGACTACACAATTATTTTGGGTTTCTGTTCCAGCCCAACCAGCTGGACTGAGCCCTGGACAAAGAAGCTCGGCCTCATTTCCACCCCGGTTTCACAAAGGAATTGCAAACCTGACGTGCTGCTGCTTAGGAAAGAGATTTTGTCAGTGCTCCACGGGGTCCCATTCCCTTTGTGTCAGCTCCCACTGGGAGTTGCCACAGTTGTCCTCTCTGTGGGTTTTTCTGCCCCACCAAAACTGGGGTGGAATGTTTTGTATTCCAGAGCCTGCTTTTCATTCCCTGTTCTTCAGAGCCTGCCTGAATTCCAGGCTCTCTGACACCACCTCAGGTCCTGCTTCCTTCTCCCTTCAGGCTTGAGGAACTTTATTCCATACCACTCCTTTCACTCAGCCTTCATCCTGATTTGACCTACTTGTCGTTTCTGTGGAGTTGTCTGAAAGCAGCAGGAGAGAGAGAGGATGTCCCTGAGGAGTCCTGGCTCTTCATTACAGCAATGGACAACTGGGGAAGCAGATCAAGGCTCTGCTCTGCAGGTGAGCTCTGTTTCAGCAGGTGCCTGTTATGTGATAACCTTGTATACACATTTTATTGGCTTATCTGTGGTGTACTGATGATTATCAAACAGGGCAACAGCCCAGCTGGTAATTGCTCCCAGCTCAGGAAGCCATGGGGAGTTTGCAAAACACTCCTGGGCTCCACTGAGAGGATCTGGGCAAATGAAGGATCTGCACAGGTGCTTCTGCTCCCACCAAACCTCTCCAGGACAACACCAGGGCTGTGCCCTTGGGCTGAAGTTATGGAATCACAGAGTCCCAGACTGGTTTGGGTTGGAAGGGACCTTAAAGCCCATCCAGTCCCACCCCCTGCCATGGGCAGGGACACCTTCC
>JAWWLV010000011.1:1083451-1099295 GCA_035041135.1 Platyrinchus mystaceus | reverse complement strand
CCCCCCCAGCTCTCCCAGCCTGGCTCCAGAGCAGAGGGGCTCCAGCCCTGGAGCATCTCCGTGGCCTCCTCTGGACTCTCTCCAGCAGCTCCACAGGTGGGGTCTCACCTGAGTGGGCAGAGGAGCAGAACATCCCCCTCTCCTGCTGCCCACGCTGTAGGATCACAGGGGTTCTGGGTGCCAGAGCTCATGGCCAGGTCAGGGTATGCTGAGCCCCCAAATCCTTCTCCTCAGGGCTGCTCCCAATGCCTGGATTTGTGCTTTTCCATACCAATGCCTGATGACAAATGCTAATCACCAGCAGATATCACACCAAGCCCTACCCTTGTGCCAGCAAGCCAGGGTGGGTGAGCACCCAGGGAAAAGACAGGTTGGTGATGCAGAGGTTTACTAAAACTTAACAGATGGGAAAGGAGAACCTCTGAAGTGCTGGCTGTGTTTCTGTGAGGGTGGAATAATGCCAGCAATGTCACTAATGAAAAGGAAGAGGGAGGAGGCAGCAAAGCTTTATTCACACCTGTAGCCTTGGCTGGACTGACACCTACTGGGCTCCACCTGCTGTGCTCTGTCCTCAGGATGAGGAGGGCAGAAATGTCATGGTCCAAACATGTCAATTAGACTCATTCATTAACGAATTTCTATTCATTAATTTTGTTCTATTGATTCGTTCTGTTCATCTCTGTGGCTCCCATTCATCAGTGAAACCTTCTGAATCCAGACCCAACTTCGACTCTTGCAGCACAGTCACTGCCTTTGTCTCAAATTCCCTTTCTTTTAATATCTTATACTAGTAGTTAAAAGTTTTGAAAGCACAGCATTCTGTTTCTGTTATTGAGCAGACTTCAAAGTTTGGTGAAAACAGCATTTCTCAGGAAAGCAAATGGTATATTATACAGGACTATCACCACACCTGGTTATTTCACTATCAGATCATCTTATCTCAGGAAGTGATTTTTGATTCATGAGTCTGGACAGGGAACACTATTCAAAAGTGTGCCCTTTTCCTGGAAATTTGTTAAGAGTTAATCATTTCTGCAGAGGTATTTTACTGTCCCAGGCAAAGGATGGACCTCGACCCTTGGCCCCTGTGAGCAGCACAACACCTGAATGCTTCCAGCCCATCAGGACAGCAACAGCATCCATGGAAGCTGTACCATTACTAAGAGTTCTCAACTGTCTTCTGGAACAAGAAATCATTTTTCACAGAATAGGAACAGGAAAAAGTGGTATCAGCCACACTCAAACGAGCAGTTTCTCCAGAGCTCAGCTTTCTAGATGGAGTTTCCTTCTGCAGCTGTTCCAGTCTGAGGGGAGAAGCCAGGATGCTTCACAACTAAAACAATAATATTTAAAGAAACCCTCTAAACTTTATTTTTAAAATGCATGCAGTGAGCATTTGCAGGGTATCAGGCAGGAATTGGGACCGGGTAACACAGTGCACTAAAAAGCAACAGACTGGAGAGATGCTCTGGAGCATTGAACTGATTAATTAAAGCATCCCTCCAATTTGGAAGCTGGTGTAAACACACGAGCTAATACATAAAATGAGTGAAGATATGCCCCCAGTGGGGACAGGATCATTTGGTTTAGGTGGCATTTTGTTGAACTGCTGCACCCTCTTGTGGAAGTCTCTTAAATCCATGTAAACCAGAAATTTAGCCGAGGCCAAGGCAGCACTTATCAATCCTTAACTAACACAACCTGAATCATGAAATGCCACTGAACTTCTGAGATTTTTTAAGGATGATTCTGGAACACTCACCAGGTGGATCCTGCCACCAGACAAGCAGCACTGTGTGGATGGCAGAGCTTTGTTCCTTCTCCTTTAGGCTGACTCCTATTTAAACAGAACGGGAATGTTCCTTTACAATGCAGTGTTGGCCAACTAGGATTTAAATTCTTCCTAAAATCACAAGTTAGTTCTATCTAACAGACAGACAGTTTGCTATCTCCATGCAAATAAAGTCCATTCTCCAACCAAAAATTCCAGCAAATTGAAAAAGAATGCCTGGAAGGTGACAGTACTGTGTATTTTCCATCTGAAAACCAGCTAAGAGCTGCTCCCTGGAGCAAACCTTTAGCTCCCCAGTAAAACACTGGTTCCACAAAGACCTGCAACAAAGCTGAAGGTGTGAGTGAAGATGTCTGGAGATATCCCTGGAAAAGGTCAATCCTTACTATTATGAAAGGCAGAGGCATTGTAAATTTGACTGCTCTTTCTCCCAGGCTCCGCATGATTCAAACAGCAAGGAGGAAAATGGGAACGTTCACATCTTAAACGGAGAATAATATAAATGAGAGGGAGAAATCAATGCTAAATTCAACAATTCATTTTTCTTCTCAGATGCAGGAGCTGAAGAACCAAAATCTGCAGCTCAGGGAGCAGCTGGGTGGACAAAGGCTGCAGAACACCTAAATAAAACCTCAGCCTTAGGATGGTGCAGGAAACAGCCAAATGCCTGCTCTGTTCAGCAGCTGTTCTTGGAAACAGCCCCAAGTGCCTGGGAGTAGGAGATGCTCTGCTCTCATCCCAGAAAGGGAATCTGCATTTGGACATCATTTCTTTACCCAAGAATTCTGTGTGGCAGCAGGCTAGGAATGCTTTATTTCTAGACCTCACCACTCTGTGTTGCTGAATTCAGCATTCCAGGAGGGTACAGGACACTGCCTTGCTACATTAATTCTGTTCAGGGTTTTTTTCTTTCATGTTTCCTAAGGTTTTTTTAAATCAGGAAGAAAACTTGGTAGAATTTTCTCTAATCAGATCCAGGCTGAGCCAGGTGGAAAACACAAAGCTCAGTCTGTTTTCTGTGGATGGATTCATCTCCAACCATTCAGGAGAATGAACAGTGAGAAATGCCCCCTTTTATTCCCTCATCCAAACATTCCTCACATGATCCTTCAGTTTTAGTTCATCCTTCTTACTTTAGATATCAGCATTTCAGGAACATCAGCACATCGATGGTCAACTCTTCTGACTACACCTTAAAGGCTAAAATTGTCCTGTGGCTGAAGTCCAGGTGTTTGCTGAGCTCAAGGCTCCAGGAATGGGAAACCCTGGAGAACTCAGAGGTGGAGAGTGGCACCAGGCACCACGAGATCCTCCCACAGCCCCAGGGATGCAGCAGCAGTGGTGGGTGGGTGCCAGGATGACACACTGCAGACTCAGAAATCCCATCTGGCTGATTCCCTCCCACCACCAGGGGCTCAGGCTGCTGAACTGGACCGGGATCATCCCACTATCCCCAGTCCCCAGTGGGAAGACTGTGGGAGAACCCCTGACCTGCTGCTGGAGAGACCTGAGCTGAGTGTCCCCCAGGGAAAGAACTCTTTGATTGCCTTTCTGTCATGGTTATTTTCCAAACAGTGCCTCTGACACTGCTTTTCCAAAGTGTGGCCAGTTCCAGGCTCTACCTGAGCAAACCAGCCCCTGCATCTATTCCTAGACATGATTTCACTCATTTGCTCCACATCACAAGAACCCTAAAAATGCCAAAGAAGGAAACTGGAGCAGATGAGACCATTTCAAGACATCAAAAATGGGTCACATATGCTACACTGAGCTGCCTTCACATACAGCAAGTGCCTTGGAAATCCAGCAATTCCCAGCTTTTATAAATGGTAGGAACCTCTTTTGGGGACTACATTCTAGTGGAAAGTGTCCCTGCCCATGCCAGGGGGTGGAATGAGGTGAGCTTTAAGATCCTTTCCAACCCAAACCATCCTGGGGTTCTAAACCTGGGAACTGATTTGGCTGGAAAATAATACAGCTTATGGCTCCAGTTTTAAAACTCAGACACCACAGAACATTTCAGGAAAAGCACAGCACACAGGAGAACTGGAGAGCTGCTCAACCACCCAGCTGTCACACAGAGGGAGAAGCTGCTCAGCTCAGGAGTGCCAGGAATGCTCATCCAAAGGAGGTTTTCCTTTGTATTTCAACAATCCCCCATCAGCTGATCCCAAACTCAGCACACTAATCTCTTCCTGCATGATAAATTCCACGGGCAGGGACATTTCCACAATCCCAGGTTGCTCCAAGCCCCGTCCAACCTGGCCTTGGACACTTCCAGGGATCCAGGGGCAGCCACAGCTTCTCTGGGCAACCTGTGCCAGGGCCTCCCCACCCTCCCAGGGAGGGATTTCTTCCCAATATTTAATCCAAACCTACTCTCTTGCAGTTAAAGCCACTATGATTCATATTAGCACAGAGGATGACAAACACTTTGCTAAGGAGCAGACATTTCCTGTTAATCACCTGCCTTGGAGATTCTACCTTCCAACCCAAAACAAAGGTGTTTTGGAGTCTACACTTCCCACAGATAAGCAGCAAAATAAAATAAACAAAATAAATCCTGCTGGGAAATGTCACTGCCCTCATTCAAAATTTTCAGCTTAGTCCAGCTTAGAGATTTAGATAAAATTGAAAGAATGAAGATAATCCATGTACTGCCAGATTATTTATCACTGCCTCTGTGTTTCAGGAAGAAATTTGGTAAGAAACCTAACTCATAAGTTACAAAGGCAACAGCATTAATTTTCCTATTATCAGGAGATCTTTTGCTGTTGGGTCACAGAGCGATTGTTCCTCTGATTTTGATACCTCAAGTTCCCAACAGCTTCTGAACGAGGATTCAGCCAAGATGCAGATTTAGGCACTGAAACAAACCCTGGAATTGTTTTGACAGAAACTGGTGGCCCTGTTTATTTTTGGGGGAGTATCTTTGACACACTCAGAGCACGGAGCTGCAGCGACAGTCTCGCTGTACACACTGTTCTGCCTGAAGCCACAGTCTGCCAGTGCCAGGGGGTTTTTAAAGGCAAAGTGCTCATCTGTTTTTTTCAAGAAAATCTTTCATCATTCCACTGCCTAAAACAATGTCCTGCTTTGTCCTGATGGAGAGACAGATGGTCACTGGGCAGATTTCCTTCCCAAATGACATCATCCTTCCCAAAACCCAAACCAGGAGCAGGGAGACAGTTACAGCCACCACAACACAACACAACACAACACACCCTTACCCAGATGAGCAGAAGGAAGAAATCTGGGCAAGGACAGAGACAGTGATTAATCTGCATCCTGAAACAATCTTAATATTCCTCACGGTTTCCAACTGCTTTATACAACTCCAACCATGTTCTTTAATAAGAAAACTCATGTCATTGGTTACATCGATTAAATAGTGACGTTACCTACTAGAATCAGACTAGTTTGGGTTGGGAGAGACCTTAAAGACCATCCAGTTCCAGCCCCTGTTGTGGGTAGGGACACTGTGGGTTTAATGTGTGGATAAGCTTTAAAGTCTCTTCTGACCCAAACAATTCCATGCTTCCAGAGATGAGGGGGAAGGCTGGCTCCCTGCCTTCTGTGCACAGGTATGGCCACAGTGGGTACTCACAGGGGTTCCTGCTGGTCCTCAGAGCTCCTGTCCTTCATCTGATGGGCTGATGTGTCCACAGATCCAGCCTGGGAATCCCTTCAGCAGAGATATCTCCAAGCCTGAAGGCAAGTCTGGTTGGCAGAAGCATAATTCCCATAGCTGCCTGCAGATAGCATGACAACAGCAGTAAATCCTGTTAGCACACCACAGCAATACACTGAGTCTGAAAATCCATGCTGGGCTTGGTCTTGGAAATTTATTACAAGGTCAAAAAGCAGAGTCCTACTGCACCTGAATGTTTTATAAAGCTCTATTATACCGAGTTAATTTTCTTCATATTTAACCCCCTTTCAATTTAATCTCATTTCCAGGAAGCATTTCCTCGTGGTGTGCAACTTGTGTGTTTTCTTGGAAGCAGAGAACACTAGTAACTGGGGGGGGTGGGGAGGATAAACGGGAAAAATGTCTTTAATTCAATTTTAGGAACACATATACTTTGCTAAATGATGTTTTTACACCAAAAACGCTAGAAATACTAAGAGGAATGTGCTGTCCAGGGGCCAAAGGAGTTCTGCTGCAGTCAGCCCAGGCCATGGGGCAATGCTGCGGGACACTGATGGCAATCCTCAAAATTCCTGCTCGAAATTCCTGCTCCAAATTTGTTCTCACAAATCGCAGAGGGAACACGAAAAGAAGCGAAAAGCAGAGCCCTCTCTGCGCGTCTGGTGCGGAGCGGGGAGGGGGATCGGGGAGCGGCTCCCAGAGCCTCAAACGAGACAGAACCGCTCTCCCGTGGGGGCCGCAGGGTGCGATTTCCACCGGTAGGAAAAAAAAAAACAAACCCCTCCACTCCTTCCCGGGCAAGCTGTGCCAGCCCGGAGGGCTCTCTCTCCCCACGAGAGGACTCACCTGCCTCGGCCACCGGGGGTCCCGGCGCGGGGAGCGGGGCTACATCGGGGATGGGGTGGGGATGGGGAGCGGGACGGGGCCGGGCTGGGCTCAGCCTGGGCTCGGTCTGTGCCCGGGGCTCGGTGTGGGGCCGGGCTGGGATCGGGCTGGGATCGGTCTGGGATCGGTCTGTGCCCGGTCTGTGCCCGGGGCTCGGGGCCGGGCTGGGATCGGTCTGGGATCGGTCTGGGATCGGTCTGGGATCGGTCTGTGCCCGGTCTGTGCCCGGGGCTCGGTGTGGGGCCGGGCTGGGATCGGTCTGGGCTCGGGGCTCGGAGCTCGGAGCTCGGAGCCGGGCTGGGATCAGTCTGGGATCGGTCTGTGCCCGGGGCTCGGGGCCGCCCGCGCTCCGGAAGCTCTTTCGGCCGGTGCCGGTCCCGCCCCTGCCGCGTCTCCTGACCCGGAGCCGCTCCGGGTCCCGGCGCTGACGGTGCCCGCTCTCGCCATGGCTCCCAAGGGCGGCCCCGGCGGGCGGCAGCAGTCCGAGGAGGACCTGCTCCTGCAGGACTTCAGCCGCAACCTCTCGGCCAAGTCCTCCGCGCTCTTCTTCGGCAACGCCTTCATCGTGTCCGCCATCCCCATCTGTGAGCGGGGGGGGACGGGGCTGGCGGCGGCCGGGAGGGGAGCGGGAGAGCCTGAGGGGAGCGGGAGAGCCTGAGGGGAGCGGGAGACGCTGGGGAAAGGGATCAGCGGCCCCCGAGGGGGATCGGCAGCACCTGAGGGGAGCAGGAGACGCTGGGAAAGGGATCAGCAGACCCTGAGGTGGTCCCTGAGGGGGTCAGGGACTCCCCACCGCCCGCCTCGGGCTCTGTCCCGCTGCCGCTCCGAGCCCGGCTCCGAGTCCACCCCTGGAGGGGTTTTGCCCTCGGAGCTCACCCCGGTCGGGGTTTTTGCCCTCGGAGCCTTCCCCGGGCGGGGTTTTTGCCCTCGGAGCCTTCCCCGGTCGGGGTTTTTGCCCTCCCCTGGCGGGGCTGTCCCGCTCCCGGCCGTGCGGGGCCGGTGCCGCCGCGATGCCGGGCCGTGCCGGCAGCACTGACGTGTCACTGCGGCGCTGCCTCGGCCCGGCCTCGGGGAGCCCCTCTCGGAGCGCGTTCCTCCCTTTCCCAAGCGTTCCTAACGCAGCTCCGACACTCCCAAGGGGTGTTGCGGGAATTGGGTTTGGTCTGGCGGAGCCCGTGCCGGATTACAGAGCTCGCGTTCCTGTGTGCTGCTCCTGTAGGGGTATTTTTTCTTGGTGAGAAGCCACTCAAAACCTAATTTTTTCTTCTCTGAAGGGCTTTACTGGAGGATATGGCACATGGATCTTGTTCAGTCCGCAGTCCTGTACAGCGTGATGACCCTCATCAGTACCTATCTGGTGGCTTTTGCGTATAAGAACGTCAAGTTTGTCCTCAAACACAAGTAAGTTCGGCGGCTGCTGGAACTGGAATTTATTATTTATTAATTTAACAGAACCAGAGTCTACAACTTCATTTTTTTATGAATAAGAATGCCTGAAATGTTACTCCAAAATCTGTTTTACCCAGAAATATTTCCTAGTTGGTTTCTGTTGTCTCTTGTAATTATAGAGTAGCCTAGTCTTGTCAGTACAGTGAAATAGCAGAACTACCATCATGCTCAGTGGGTATTGCCATAAATTACATTTAAATTATATTACTGATTGTATCAAAATTATATTACTTGTAGCAGTTTGATTATTACTTGTCCCTTCAACTTGACAAAACTGTTCGGTGTCTTGACTCCATTTTATTCTTCACTGTATATAAAACTTGCTCTAATCCCAGGGTTTAGCTGTGAGGGTTTTTATTAGTGTTTGAAGTTGAACACAAGTGGTGTTGCCTACAGGGTAGCCCAGAAAAGAGAGGATGCTGTTTCCAAGGAAGTGACTCGCAAGCTGTCCGAGGCGGACAACAGGAAGATGTCCCGCAAGGAGAAGGATGAAAGGTGATCTCCTTGTCCTCTCCCCTCTCACCCTTGTTGTAATGCTGCCTTAAATGTCCTCAAGGCTCCAGGTAGGATATGAGGGACTGTGCCTGGCCACTGTTTTTCCTGTATCCTGGAAAGCACAAGTTATACTGTAGCTTCAAGTTCTGAGGTTCATCTTAAAGCCCTTCTGAGGCAGCCTGTCAAGGAAAGGTCTCAAAAGCACTTGGATACCTGCTGGGACTGTGCAGGGTGGGAGCTGGCAGGGCTTTAGAGCCCAAACCTCTGTCTTCTAGAAGCTGGTTACAACAAAAGTACTGCACACTTCATGATGGTGGGGGTGCCAGGATATCCCATCCCTGGAAGTGTCCCAGGCCAGGCTGGACAGGGCTCGGAGCAACCTGGGCTAGTGGAGATGTCCCTGTCCATGGCAGGGGATGGAATGAGATGATCTTTAAGGTCCCTCCCAGCCCAACCCAGTCAGTCATTCTAAGATATACTGATTTAAATGTGCCTGAAATACTGTCCCTACTCGTTCCTAGAATTCTGTGGAAGAAAAATGAAGTTGCAGACTACGAAGCGACAACTTTTTCCATCTTCTACAACAACACCCTGTTCCTGGTGCTGGTGATCATCGCCTCGTTCTTCGTGCTGAAGAACTTCAACCCCACCGTGTATCCTTTGTGCCCTGAGAGCTGCCCTCGTTCCGGGGCTGTGCTGAGGGCTGTCCTGAGATGGCTCTGCAGGTCGTTTGCAGCACATCAGCTTAATTGTCAATTAAAAGTAGAGTTTACAGAAAAACCCCTCCCAATCACACGAATGTGACCTGAGCTGTTTTAAGGACATCACTTGGGCAGTCTCCAGAAATTCTCGAGGCTTTTGCCATTTTAGCTGTAATTTTGGAGTGAGGAGGCAGCTCGTTTTCCTGCTTAAACCCTCTGCCAGTGTTAGTTGCCAGGTGCTCTTACCTTGCAGGTTGCTTTCGTTTCAGTAACTTCACGAGCAAAATCTTGTGTTCCTTAAGGAAATTGGTATTGCCAATCAGGGCAGTTAATTCAAGATGTTCTGTAGTTAACTGTATTTATAAAACAAATTTAAAGAGAACAGGCTAAACTCTATGAGTGTCTTGACTTTGAAGGTAAGTTCATGCCTTTATTTTGAGCTGCATTTGAGGTTACAATATTTCAGTTTTAAAACTGTAAAGACCATTTCAATTCCTTCTTTTTCATAAAACTTATACTAAATGTTCTGTACCAAAGAAGTATCTTGACAATTAGATGTCCTTAACCTGTTCCCTACAGAAACTATATTCTTTCTATAAGTGCTTCATCAGGACTGATTGCTCTGCTCTCCACAGGATCCAAGTAGACAAAAACCCCACAGCAATTTATTTCTGTGAGAAGCTTCAACTGCCATAAAAATGTTCAAGGGCAGAATAGGAAATTTTTTTTTTTTGTATTATGAGTGTAAGGGGTGGGGAGGGTTTGAATCCAAACTGATGGAATTATATTTACTTTTGGTATCTTTACATGGTATCATTCAATATATGAATTAATGATTTTTTTTACTTAGCAAGGGAAGGAAGTGGGGTGTGAGCTGTGAGCAGACAGCACCTCTGTGGAGCACCCAGAGGTGTGATGGTTGTGGGACTGCCCACAGTGGGACTGCCCAGCTGAGCACTCTCAGAGCCAAACTCACTGAGCAAAAAAGTGACAATCCACCATTTATCAATGTTACTTGAGAAGTTGTAATAAAAAGGAGCTTTTTTTTGCCATTTAATTCCTTGTATTTCCATTCTTAAAAAATTGGGTATTTTCACGTGTAGGTTTGTTGGCTCTTTCTGCTTCCAGAAGAGAGGAGGCTTTTCCTGTGTTCATTGGAAATACTCCTAATTTTTAAGTAACTTCTAGTCAGGACAAAAACCTAAACCTCCTAGAAAAACACTTCTGAAGTAGTTTGAATGTACTTTTTTTCCATTCATCTCCAAAATTGCAAATAAATAAAAAGCCCTTCCAGTTTCCTTGCACAGCTTAGCAGAAATGCTTTAGCTGCCTTGTTGTAATGGGTTTATCAGACAATCCTGTCCCTTATTTTCTTGCTATCACTGAAGCAGCTGTTCTGTGAAATGCCAAACTCAACTGCTGTTATTGGAATTCTAGTGCAGAAGTTACAGATCCTGCCATTACACACTCGGGATCTGTAGGGAAGAAGGAGAAAGCTCATAATCAGATTTAATGTAACAATTACTCTGCTAATCTTTACTTCAATGAGATTTACGGAAAATAGAGTAAAACGAAGAATCTGGAGAGCAGGAGACAGAAAGGGCTCTATTTCTGACAAATAACCAGTCACAAAACGATTCCTACTTACCCAGTGCCTGCTGACTGACTGGTTATCAGCCTTGTCAGCATCCTTTGGGATTGGGGATTGGATGGGGTTGGGACATCCTCAGTCTCAACCCTCCCCTGCACCGTTTACTCTTCCTTTGCTTCCCGGTGTAAATTGTCCTGTTCCTGTATCCAAATCCTGTGGCTTTGGTGCATTCCAGAGCTGCCCTGGAAATCACTTCTCTGGTCAGGCATTTAACACTTCAACTTGATTGTTTCCCCTCAAAATATGTGGATTTTTCTGTATCACTCGTGCCTCATTATTCACCTCTGGAAGGAGACATTCCCCATTGTCCTGTCCTGTCCTGACCACTTAAACACCTGAACACACGACACTGATGCACCCACTGTGCTGCCAGGGCTCTCCCTGCCCTGTCAGGTGTCCTGGCAGGTGACAGGGCTGTTCTCCAGAAAATCTGCTGGCTGGAGAAGTGCTCGGAGGCAGCACTTTCTTCTGCTATTACTGTCACCTCGCTGAGTCTTTTATTAACAGCTTTTCATCCTGCTGTAGGGTTTTTTTGGTGCTGGCAGTTGCTGAGGCCTGGAGCTCAGCGAGTGAGGAGAGGGAACACTGAAACAAAAGCAGGTGGGTGGGTGGGGTGGGTTGTGTGCTGCAAAAAACCCCTCATCTTGGGCCTTCTCAGAAAAGTTTGGGGCTGTCTTTGTTATTTGTATTTTTGACTGCTTTTGAGTTGTTTTTTGGGTGGTGGTTGTTTTTTCCCCTTGCAATCCCCGCTGCAAGCTGCAATGATATTTAAAAAATTCAATGTAATACGCTGAAATTAGGTTTCTTCAGTTAATGCTGAGGGTTAGCCTGAAGCTGAGCTGCTGCTTGGCCCCCCATTGCCCTCAGAGTTTTGAGCTCTTGCTCCAAGTAGGGGACAATGCCATCTCCTTTTCAATTAAAAAAAGTTGGGAATTAATCTATTTTTGATCCACTGCTGGATTCCCACGTAGGTGCGAAGGGAAAGGGAGAACATTAAATTGCACCTCCAGAGGGAGGGAAATTAGTCTGCTACTGGGAAGATAATTCCATTAAATGAACAGAGCTGTTAACTGTGTGGTGATCGAAGCCTCTGTAACAATGAGCATTAGTTCATTGTCACAGCTGATAATGCAGTGTGGGGGGACGGAGGAAGGTGCTCTGGGGAGGTGGCTGGGACTGGACAGCCACAGCCTCTCTGGGCAACCTGTGCCACGGCCTCCCCACCCTCCCAGGGAGGGATTTGTCCCCAGTCTGCCCCAGGGGATTGATCCAGAGGTACCTCCTTGCCAGGAGCAGCCAGCAGGTCCCACGTGTCCCTGCTCCGTGTCACCCGGGGCAGCAGCAGAGTCTCCCTGTGGAACAACACCTCCCCATTTCCATGGAAAGCACTGCTGGCTCCGGGCAGCTCCTGCTGCCAGTAACAGTCTGCAGGGAGAAATCAGATGCACAAAATGCTTTTATTGTGTCCAAGCAGGATCCATCAGACTGCAGGTCCCACACACAGCAGGAGTCATTTACACAGACCACAGCTTCGAATACAGGAGGAGACAACTCAGCACTGGGGGCTGCTCACCTGGCCCAGGTGAGCCCTGGGCTCGGGGACTGGAGTACAAGGGTCCTACAAATACTGTACAGAGCTGGATCCCAGGAAGGACGGGAGAAATACAGGCTGAAATCATAGGAGTTGTACAGAGCAAATCCAGGGGGAAATACAACGTGGTTCTTCATCTGGGTAAATTAATATGTATGTACATTCTTACTTCTATCAACTCCTGTAAATGCTCACAAAAATCTGTTTAAAATGTGTCTATGCACGTACTTATCCCCAATTCCAAAATAAAGCAGATGTAGCCTTTCAAAGTACGTACCTGATTTTTCCTGGTAGTTGTCAGCAGTTATTTATTATATATATATATATATATTTATAAGTGTCTATATCCTTAAAAGCTCCTGAATATTGAAATTTGCAGTAGCTCTGTCTACAAGCAGGCAGAAGTAGAGGCAGGTTTCTATAGATGCAAAACCCAATATTTAATCATGGCTTTCTTGGTTTAAGGTTTATGGAGAAGTAGAATTTTGCAGAGAGCTGTTGGTTCAGTAACCTGACATGCGAGGCTGGGTTTCCTAACACTGCTCAGGGCTGTCTCCCAGAGCACTCCACAGCTGGAGGAACTGTACACTTAGGAGCTGAACTAGCTAAGTTCTAACAATTCTCTGTCTTACAGCTTTTATTCAGCTACAAACAAAACCTAAAGCTTATATTCAGCATATAAAAGCAACCAAAGTCTGAGCTTGCCCCTTCCACCTGTTAACCTGAAGAAGTTAGGTGGTTTTATTAAAACCTGAAGTTGTATCTGGCTTTTCTTCATTGAAAAAATAGATCTGTACATCCTTCTTTAATTACCAAGTACCTGAAGGTTATAAATTGTTATTATTTTTTTTTTTTTGCTTTACAAGTGTTTCTCACAGCACAAGCATGAGGTGCAAAGAGGAAAGTAAAAATTAATGAACTCGGTCGAAGGTAAGAAAATACGAGATTATTCTTGGTTAGAAGAGAGATCGACTGTGCTTTTGGATTTCACTGCAGAGGAGTAGCAAGAGCACATCTCGAAGGGTCCAGAGACAGGAGACACCGAGCAGCAGGTGCTGAATGATTCTCATGGCCGGATATTGAGTCGGGCTGTTCCGCTGTACAGAGCGCTCCTAAACCATGCAGTCCAGGCAGCTCATGCAGTGCATTAGGACCTGTAGTCCTTCTTGCTGTAGGGTTTATTTCCCAGGATGTTATCTATCTCATTCACAATGTGGGATGTCATCTTTGGAAGGACCTGCGGGTGGAAGACAGCCCGTGTTTAATCAAGGTTGTTCCGAATTTAAACCCCGATTTTATCAAATAGCATTTCCTCTGGGGTTTCTGTGTGGCAGATATTAAACATTCATCTAATAACTCTCTTCCTTAAAGGAGGAACCACTGGAATGTCTTTGCTCAATGAGAGAATCATGGCAATGCCTCTGAACTTGCTATGTGGAGCATTGCTGGGCTGCAGCGGGACATGAGCTGGTGGAAGGGCAGCAGAGGGAGAGGAAACTGATTGTGACAAACAACAGAGATTAATTAAGGTGGGTGCAGGTGACATGTGACAGCACAGAATCCAGCACAACATGTCCTGGGTCCCTTTCCCTTTCAGATACACTAAACCTGCTGATGCCACTGTGGCGTCACTGGATACGTGTGTAACCACCACAAGTGTGGTAAATCCTGGTCACACCAGAGATCTGCCTAATTAAGGTGCACAAACAGAACTGCAGGACAAAATACCAAGTCCTAACACTAAATTAGGAGAAGGAGAGTGCTGAGGTGTGGGGGTGTCATCCTCCCCCCAGGGAGCTGAGCAGAGCTAACCCCCCTGCACTTACCTGGATGGCTCCGAGGTTCTCTATCAGCTGCTCCGGGTTGGAAGATCCCAGAAGGACAGAGCTGACACCCTCGTTCCTCAGGCACCATGCTGGAATAAAGGCACAAGGTCAGCAACAAGGTGGAGTGACAGGGCCTCACTCCAGAGCCTGAAGTGTGACAGAACCTCTGTTTGAAAACCACACCGTTCTCTTGTGTCTGTTGGCCCAGGGTGCTGAACTGTGGGGAGGGAGGTGGCTTCCAGGGGGAAGGGAGCAGAGGAACAGGCAGGATGGACCCCTGAGGAGGCCCAAAATACTCTGGCAGCCACAGGCTCATGTTGATGCTGGAAACAACCTTATTTTATGTAACTGCTGCCCAGAGAAGCTGTGGCTGCCCCATCCCTGGGAGTGTCCAAGGCCAGGTTGGACGGGGCTTGGAGCAACCTGGGCTAGTGGAAGGTGTCCCTGCCCATGGCAGGGGGTGGCACTGAGCGATCTTTACACTCCCTTCCAACCCAAACCACTCCAGGACAAATAATCCCTGAAGCATTTAGGTAACAAACCCATCTGTAGCTACAGGCCCAGCCCAGGCCGCCCTTTGCCCTGTTGGAAAGACGACCCATCCTTTCCTGCCTCGCCCCTCACCAGACCATCCCTGGGGGCTGCACAGAGGGCAGGAGCAGCCCCAGAGCCCCCCGGGGTGCCCCAGCCCGGCACCCACCGACAGCCAGCTGGGGCAGGGTGCACCCGAGGCGCTCGGCGATGGGCGACAGGTCCTTCAGCTTCACCTGCTGCTTCCGGCCCTCCTCGCTGATGATCTTCTCCTTCAGCCACTGGTAGCACTGCAGACCAGGCACAGGGCACTACTGTCAGCTCTCACCCTCCAAAATGGAAACTTAAACCCTTTTATAATTACAGACATAATCTGTACATATATATAGATACAGATATATATGTAACAGCACTTGAAAAGCCACGTCCAACCCAGAAGGTCATGGGGGCTGAATGACACAAAGTTTTGCTCCCCAAAGCGATTAGGGCAGGACCAGAATGTCCCTGGATCTACATCACCCTGGCTTTATGCAACTGATGGACTCACTCCAGAACCTGTAACCTCCTAACTTCTCTCTTTGGACCATTGAATCCCATCACAGAGCAGACAAAAAAAGTGAAATATTAGTCAGCTTTAGAATATTTTGACCCAAACCCCTCCAAAAAAAATTGTGAAGGAATATCTGATCTTGTTCAATATTTATTTTACAGTTCAAGATTAGAACATTAATTAAAGCAAAGTGGGATTTCAGTTCTCCCAGCTCCAGACTTGGAGGTTGGTTCTGCTGCACTCTCAGCGATTTAATTTGGACCTCTCTCTGCCATCCACCTTCTCCAATAGCCTTTACCAAGAGTTAATAAAATACATTTTGGTTTGGAAAAAAAAAATAAAGCCCAAATGCAATGAAATAGCCCCTTTCCTTTAAAAAGCCCCAAACTGAGCAAAGCCAGCCCAGGCACAGCTGGCACTCTGCTGGCACTGCCATGCAGTGCCGGCTTTTGCCCGGCTGGGACTGAGGCTCAGACCCCATTTGGGTTGGGTTTTTCCCAAATCCGTGGCATTTTAGTGCTCTGCCACCTTTCAAACCATTAAACCATGTGCCTGTGCCACGATATGGGAGGAGACCCTGTAGCCCCCCAAAAGAATAAAATGAGGATAATTGTGGAGATTTCAGGATCTTTTCCAACCTGAACGATTCCACGATTAAGGTCAGCGGGGAGCACCGAGCAGCACAGACCCCCTGCCTTCTCCCCAAGGACACCCACCCCTC
>JAWWLV010000011.1:1065577-1078742 GCA_035041135.1 Platyrinchus mystaceus | reverse complement strand
AAGAATCTCCACGGCGCCATTCATAACAAAAATGTCCCTTTTCTCACCCTGGCCTGGTCTCACCACACTCCACAGCCCGTGCCCGGCTCCAAGGCCGCGCTGCCGGCGGGATCCGCGGGATCAGCTGGGAATGGATCCCACTGCTGGGACACTGACTGAGCACAGAGGTCACTCCTCCCTCCCAGGCACAACGTGTCATCTGCCTCGACCTCAGCAGCGACCGAGGAACCCGCACTGGTCCTAAACTCCCAGGCCAGTCCCTGGGCCCACGGCTGCTGGCACTGACTGGCACCCACGGGCTGTGCCAGGGCCCACAGCCCCACCTGCCCTAGGAAATGGGTGTCACAGCTCCTGCATCGAGCCAGGAGCTTCCAAGGGGCCTGCCAAGCTCCAGGTTTGTCTGATTTCCAAGTGCCCTCCACGACAGCTCCTGCAGCCTACAGGTCTTCCCTCCCGCTCTGTTTGTTTAGCTGGGGGGCTGATCTGCCCCAGGGAGTGGCTGTGGTCACTCCAGAGGGAGGAGAGGAGTGGGAATCGTGCCCATTAAATAGGGCACTGACCCCAAAGCACACTGATGGAGGCTCCTGGCTAACTGGGCTATGCCCATGTGCCACACACACCTATTTGGTTACCAGTGACTGAAACGTAAGTGAAGCACAAAGTCACAGATCCTGAGAGTCCCTCCATCCATCCCCTGATTTACCACTCTGGATTTAACGTGGAACATTCCCCACCAGCTCAGCCCTGGGCAGAGCATCACTGCTGGCTGTGCTAGGAGACCCTGCTGTGTCCTGCCTTAAATCCAAACACAAACCTACTTCAGCTGAAGGATTCAGAAAAAGGAAATAAAACCCCCAATTAACGTTAAAGCCACTACTGGGACATAAAGGAAACTTTCATTTCCTTCCAAAACACATAAATACATTTCAATAAATATGGAATCATGGAATGGCTTGGGAAGGGACCTTAAAGACCATTTGATTCCAAGCCCCTGCCGTGGGCAGGGACACCTTGCATGGACCAGGCATGCATGGCTGCAGGACACCACAAATGAGATATTTCATATTTAAGCTGCTCCAATTGAATATTTAATTAAAAATTGGGTTTCCTTTCCTACCCTCCTTGGTCTCAGCCCCTAAGCCAGGATCAGGTGAAACCTTTAAGTCAGGCTTGCACCCACCTTCCATGGGGGTGTTGTTGTCCGGCCGGTTGGCAAAGACCACATCCACGTATTCCAGCTGCAGCCTCTGGAGAGAAGCCTTCAGCCCTGGGAATGGGAGAGCAGAGACAGAACAGGCAGGGTCAGAGGGAGGCAGAGCTGGCAGAACAGAACAGAGCCAAAATAGAGCTAAAATAAGCTTGGTGTATTTAAATATTTTTTGTGTATATACACACAACCATCCCAGGTATGAGAAGGATGCTGACTATCATTGTCCCATGTCATTGCAGCCATATGAAGAAGAAAACACCAGTTTGGCCACTTGCAGGGCCCCCTCCTTCCACGAGAATTGGCTTTGTTTTTGAATTCTCCTGAGATGTGGGTTGAACAGCCCCTGGGTACCCAGCGTGTCCCTGACAGCTGCCAGGGACTGGGGTCTGTGCCCTGCTCCTGTCCTGAGCTAATTTCATGTAAATCTTGTCACAGAGCCTTGCTGGGCAAGTCCTTGCTCCAGCCCCACCTCAAGGTGGGTGGCCCCAGGGGGACAGTGCAGGGATGCAGTCCCAGAGGGAAGCCTGATGAATTGTGATGAGCAGGTGAAGCACCAGGGAGGGTTTTACCTCTTGTCAGGGTGGGCTGTGCCCACCAACACTGAGCAAAGGGCAGAGGGAGTTTGGCAGAGCAAGTCAAGGCACTTTGCAGCTCAGTCCATAACTGTCCAGGCTTTGACAGCCTCTCTGAGAGGATCTGATGGGAGATGGCATTGAAACCCTGCAGATATAGATATACACGTATGTGTGTATGAGAGAGGGAGAGAGAGAAGAGATGGGCATTTCACCCATCTCAAAACTCAGCAAACATTTTCAGCCTCCTCTATTTTGACTCATTCTTCATGAACATTCATAAAAACATTTTGTTCTTGGGAAGATTTATAGCAAATAAGTGTTAGAAATCCTCCTCTCTCTCACGCACACAGACATATATATATATATACACACAGACACATATATATGTATAAAAAGCTAACATTGACCTTAACGCCGTTTGCTCTGTGTTCTGTGAAGTTAATCCAACTGCTGCCAGGGTTTTTCCATCATTTCATGAAGCAGCTCCACAAGAAATGGAAAAGGGGTGGGTTTGGAGCACCTGTGACACAGCTGTCCCTTCCCTGAGCACCTCTGGGTCCGGTGTCAGCACCTCACAGAGGGTTATTCAAACCAAAACTCAACAAAATGCTGCTAAAAACCTTTCTCCAGCATTGCCTTAGTCTGAAAGTCACATCCTAATGTAACTGAATCCTGCAAACACTTGATGGTGAAAACTTTCCAGGGCAATCCCAGGTGTATGGAGAACTGACCATGCTCCAGGGATGCTCCTTATGAGGATCAGGAAGGAGGAGGATGGAAGGAGCCAAAGCTGCACCCCAGGGAGGGGCTGCTCTGCTTTTGGCTATGCTCATCCCACCTGACCTGCCTGGGACAGCACCAGCCAGGTGAGAGGAGGGGGCAGTGACATCCTGGGCAAGGGTGGGTGGTACAAATACAGGCATAATATTTGTCATCTAACCCCTGTTTCCCACATATCCAGGGTAAGGCAGCACATGGCATCGCCCAGCGGGATGGGGCACCGCATGGAGGGTGCCAGGTGAGGGAATGTACAACAGAACTGGGCACCTGAGGAGAAACAGCACTGAGAGCAAACCTCAGCCGTGCCAGCCAGGCCTGGCACCCCTCCAGGGGCTATTTCTGCAGGCTGACATCATGCCCACATCCCCACCCTCATCCCTCTCTGCTCATGCCACCACGAGCTGCCACTGGGAAGAGCTGGGGGTGTCCAGGGAGCAGCTTCCTACAGCAGAGCCCAAGGGTCACCCAGCAGGGAGGCTGGGAGTGCAGTTCATTTGCTCACACTTCTTGAAAAAAAGGCCAAAATAATCCTTTGGTGCATTCTGGGCACTTCACAGCCAAGTGTGGGAGTTGCCCACGTGGGTTTGGCACCGGGATCAGCCAGCCCTGGCTCCTGGAAGAGCCACTGTCCCAGCTCCAGCTGGTGCATCCCCCCCTGCACCCCCCCAGCCAGGGCACTCAGGCACGGGCAGACCCCTCCCTGGGCCACACCTACCTTCAATGATGTGTTTCCTTGAAAGGCCTCTCTCGGTTTCAGCCCTGCAAGGGAAAAACGGGAACAGGGCTGTGAGAGACCAGAGGGGCCAACAACAACTGACTCGTATTCTGACTTCAACAGCCCCAAAATCAGAATCACACAATGCCTTGGGCTGGAAGGGACCTTAAAGACACTTACTTTCCACCCCAGTAGAGCTTTGTTGTTATGACCAGACTGGACCTCCTGCAAACAAAGCAGAAAGCAATATTATTATTAATTAAAAGCAATACAAATAGCCAAGCAGGATGCTGCCCACCACGAACTTCTGAAATCCAGGAACAGGATTTCTGCTGGCAGCACTCAAACAGGAAAGCAGGAGTGAACCACTGAGGAGACACCAACTCCAGTGCTGATCTGGGGGGAATTACCTCTGAATGGAGGGAACTTTGGCAGTCCCTGAGCAAACAGGAGTTTCCATTTGTATTGGGGAATGGCACCACTGTGCACAGGGAGCTGCTCCTCAGCCACGTGCCTTAAGCAGCAGAGGGGATCCAAGCTTTAATTTCTTTAGAAGATGGAAAGTGAAGCATCCTGGAGGCATTTTGGCAAAATATATATTCATAAATATTTAGGACACGAGGAAATGGAATGAAGCTGCATCAGGGGAAGCTGGGATTGGACATCAGAACAGGGGTCCAGAAATCAAAGCTAATTCAAGTGGAGCGACCAAAAAAATCTCCAAACATTTTTAATTACAGCATGAGCCATCTCCAGACCCTTAACCAAGGGCTACAGCACTATTCCCTCCTGCCAGCCATGTCCAGTGCTTCTCATTATCATGCAGTATTCCCAGGGTTATTAAAACTCAAGAGCGATCCATCTGAATTAATCCATAAACTCCTACATGATGTTAAATCAAGGATTTATCACTCTCCAACCACCTTGCTGCATAACCTGACACGTACAAAACAATTTCTCCAGCTTTAATTGGACTTTTTTTTCTTCCACAGCATGCAGAATATTTCTTACTGAACACTCAGTCACCCCCCCCTAACACAGGGATGCTGATTTTGGAGACAGCACTGCTAGAACCCCTCCTTCAGTCAGTCTGGCTATGACACACGGGAGGTCTTTAAAGATTATGTAAATGCTCTTTAAACTGCACAACATATGCTAATGTGCATCATTTGAATTAGGTATCACCTCCTGCCAGGCTCCCCGAGATGAAGGCCCGTCACAGCTCTGCATCCCTAATGCTCACCTTCCTCAGGGCACCCTGTGCTGACACAGCCTGTGTTAGCTGACAGGACGGTCCCACAGGGGGGTCACAGCCTCCTGAAGCCACTGTGCACTCCAAAACACCCGGGGCAGTGTTTTGTGTGGCACTGGAGAGGTCTGGCTGCTCCGCGTGCGACCGTCACGCAGAAGCTGCCGCGCGGCAGCACCCGCTCCTGGGACGGCACCACTAACAGTCCACAGGGATTGTCCTGTGCCTAAAGGTTTACTTGTCTGGGGGGGACAGGCAATGCCATACAGTACCTCCAGCCCTTCTTCTTCAGGATGTTGCCCAGGATGACCTCAGCCCTGTGCAAGAGAGAGCCTGGCGTGAGGGAGGCAGGAGGATGCTCAGCACCACGGACACCATCGACCCCGTCCGCCCCACCTGTGCCCCCCACGCCAGCCTGCAGCTCTGCCCTCCCCTCCTGACACGACCCCCAGCTGGGACAGATCCCCTCTGTCAACCCAAAGCATCTCATCCACCCGTTCCTGCAGGGACAGACCCACATCCCTCGTGCCCACTTCTGCTGGACCCCGCTCTGGGAAGCAGAGCCACTCTGGCCCCACAGCAGGGACACAATGTCCCAGCCCACCTTCCACACTGAACACGAGCCATGTAAATCATCCCCAGTCAGATTTATTAGGGATGGATGTTCCCCCCACTCCACACTGACACTAAGAGCATTAGCTCCGCTGCAGCCAGAGCTGTTCCCGCCGGGATCCACGCCAGGAGCTGTCATGGGCCCTGGCCATTCATCACCATTAAGATCCACTCTGACTTTTCATTTATTCAGGATATTTTTCTCCCTGTGCCAACAGCAAGGGGCACGAGAGATACATTCCAATCTCTGCTGGGTACAAGAGGGTTTGGGTAATTTATTTGATTTTCTGAGTGCTCCAAACACAAAGGTTTCCCAGGCAGAGAGGGGCAGAGCCCACCCCGTCACGAGGGGCTGTGCCACGGGGAGGAGCAGAGCCAGGGGTGCCCATGTCCCTGCCCGTGGAAGCAGCTGGTCCCTCGGGTGCCCCCCAAGCCACCCCCCCAGCAGGGCCCGGCACTCACTTGCCGGCCGCGTACACCTCGGCCGTGTCGAACAGGTTGACGCCGCTCTCGTAGGCGATGGTCATCAGCTGCTCGGCCACCTGGGGACAGGGAGGGGGCACAGGGCTCACATCCACAGCCATCAGTCCCCTCCCACACCAGGAAAGGCCCCTGAGGGCAGCAAAGGGGCTCCAGCAGGGCTGGGAGGGGTGTGAGCAGCCCCTGCCCAGGGGAGACCCTTCCACAGGGCACCCAGCCTGAGAGGCACCAAAACACGGATTGGCATCGATTTGCATTTGACTCACCCTGGGAGGAATTAATCTCTTCCCACAGGAGCTTTCTAATAGGAAAGCAGCCAAGAATTTAATAGGTTTACAGAAGATACTCTGCAAATCTACAGAGTTTAACACAGAATGGTGAGAATTTAATATTTTTCTGGCTACCTGACAGGCTGACCTGCAGCTCTCCAGAGATGCCATGGGGCATGGAAACACCTGAAAGCCATTTAGTGGGGTCCCCACGGGGGTCTCACTGCTCCATGGGGGATGCTGCACCCCAAGGGGCTGGAATCTCTGGGCCAGTATCCCAAGGGTGAGCATCCCTCAAGGATGGGGTTGTGTTTCTGCCCTATTTTTCCAAGCATGAGCTTATTCAAGGTAAGGAGAGCAGGAGTACCAGGGAGCAAAGTGATCATCGAAACAAGTCACCCCACAGTGCCAAGAGATAAACCTGGTGATCCAGCAGGAGAAGCAGCAATACCAGGAAAGATCAAGTGAATGTAAAGGCTTTGAGTTCAGGCTCCTGGGCTCTTTTCCTCATTGCAGAGCTATTTTGGTGGTTCTCCCATGCCCTGGGGGAAGGCAGCTGGGTGGCTGCTCACATCTGGAGCATCCCTGGGCTGGAGGGAAGCCCACGTGCTGCCCAGCGCTCCAGGACTAAGGGAGACCAGGAGCCATCTGCTGCAGGGAGGAAACCCGAGCTCACTTCCCTTTGTTTCAGCTCATTATGTAAAAATAGACCAGCCCAGCCCTTGCCTGTGTTTACAACTGGTGCCCATTTCATCCACGACAAGCGTAGTGCCCGATTCCCACTCCGGGAGCGGCGCCGCTGCCAGTGGGGAGAGCATGGAAGAGGAGCAGGCTTTAAGGGATAGATGGGGTTTGTCGGTCCCTGGAAACGTCCCATTCATTAGGGGTTTGCAGCAGCAGCTTTGTGCAGCTTTGCACAGGAGCTCACTGCTGTCTCCCTGTGCAGGAGGGGATTCCTCCGGTTCTGCAGCAATGGTTTCATTAAAACACCTCACCCTGCTTTGGACTTACACCCAGCAGCACTCACCTCGTCCGAGATCTGACCCCCAAAAGTGACCCATGTCCCTGGAAAAAAAACAAAAGAATCTGTTACTACAAGAGGCTTTTAACATCCAAAATATCACTTGACCAAAATTCAGGCTCCTCGGGGTTAAATGGGTTTAAAATGGGGTGAGCTGGGTCAGAGCGTGGTGTGTGCCCAGGAGAGCTCCTGCAGGGCTGGCATGGAGCCCCCTCTCCCACATGGAGGTGCTCAGGGCAGTGCCAGGGGGTCTTATTCTGCCAAAATACAGTTTGATTCAAATCATAGATTCACCCTAGAATGGTTTGGGTTGGAAGGGACCTTAAAGATCATCCATTTCCACCCCCTGCCATGGGCAGGGACACCTTCCATTGTCCCAGGTTGCTCCAAGCCCCGTCCAACCTGGCCTTGGACACTTCCAGGCCTTGAAATCTGAAGTTCTTTGCAAAACAGAGCTGGTTTTGCAAAGCTTCAATTTGATAAATCGGAAAAAAACTTAATGATGCTGCCTCAACATGTCATCTGGGGAGGGAAAAGCTTCTTAAATATGTGCTCCATTCCACATAGAACAGGCCAAAAAGAAAAAAATTAAGAAAGAAATATCTCTTTTGACATGAAGTATTTAAAACCCAAAGTGACTTTTCCCTGGGAACTTTTCCATGAAGCCAATGTCCAAAGCCAAGGCAAAGCCGACGGGCAGAGCTTTCCTCAGGCTGGCTCCAGAAGGAGCTGCAGTTTAGACTCAGTTGCAGACTCTGGTCTATTATTAGGAAAACCTGGGGCATTATTTCTTCAGGATCATTGCCTCAAAAAAAATTGAAAATAATCTATGGTGGAAAAATGTGTGGATTTAACCAGATCATGGAATAGTTTGCGTTGGAAAGGACCTTTAAAGTTCAGCTAGTCCAACCCCCCAAGGAATTCCTATCGGAACATTATCTCCTGTGTGTATTTTATATGGATATATTTAAGGAATACGTGTTTCCTAAGGAATTGGGAGAAAAAGGGAGCTGGGGAAGCAGCAGGTCACGCACAGGGCACTGCTCAGCCCTCCCTCCACCCCTGCCCGTGTGAGCTCACCAGGCCCCCGGGCTGCTGAGGCGGCAGCAGTGGCTGTGCCATGGCCTGTGCCCGTGCCAGCTCCTCACAGCGTGCCCTGCTCTGCAGCACAGCTTTCCCTGCCTCTCCTCCACAGCTGGGCAAAAAGCAGATGTCATTCACTGAAGGGACGGGGCAGAGCTCTCGTGACTCGCTCAAAACACCCCGGAGTTTAAACTCTGATTTAAAACGTCCCTCCATAAGGAGGACAAAGGGGTTCAGCTGGAAAAGCCAGTGAGATTTTTCCCCATCCCTAAATACGCTCCAGGCCAGACTGGACTTGAGTGATCCCTGGGGGTCCCTTCCTACTGAGAATATTCTATGATTCTAAGTTGGACAGGGCTTGGAGCAGCCAGGTCTAGCAGAGTGTCCCTGCCCATGGCAGGGGATTGGAACCGGATGGGCTTTAAGGTCCCTCCAACCCAAACCCATGTGTGAGCAAGGCAGGGACTGCAGTGCCGGTGAGGGGGTCGAGCTCTGATGCTGCAAGGGGGCAAAACTGCAGTTCTCCCTGTCTGGTGGCACTCCCAGAGATGCAGCAGATCCATAAGTGCTCCCACAGCTTGGTGGGGAGGGTGAACCCCGAGCAGAGGCAGAACCGGGGCAGTCCCTGCTGCTCACGCCGGAGCTGCTTTGATCAGCCCCGGGTGGAACAGAGCAGGAGTCGTCGTCTCTGTCAGGAAAATCTTGCTCTCTTTCCCTCAAAAAAAGGTCAGTCTGAATTTTTTAATACTTCAGGTTTCTTTGAGTGCAAACAAAGTTATTTAAAGATGCACAAAGTGTGAGTTCAAACTGAAACTCCTGATTTTCCTGCAGAACAACCCAAGCCAAGTTTTCACAGATCAGAAATATGGAAATAAAAGAAATGAGCAAAGAGCACACATATTTCTAGCTAATTTTACACTTACTTCTGCTCTCTATAAGGACAATAATGGGGCAGGAGCTACCCCTGCAACACCTTACTGGTTATAAACCTCAGGAGAGGTATTTTCTTTTACTATTGGAGTAAAATGCTCAGGTCCTGACAAAGGTAAAAATGAAAGCAGGTTTCAATTTATCATTAAGCTTCTTCATGTAGATAAAAAACCCCAACCAAATGAAGCCTGATTTCCATGTTAAAGCTTTGGAGGTGTTATTTTTATAGGAATACATTAAAATGTGTTTCTTTCGAAAAATGGGTTGAGACTGTTTATCCCAAAGTGATGATTTTCTTTTGCATAAGCAGCCCACAGGCACCCAGCACAGGTGAGAAGGAGAAATACTTGTACCTCTGAGGACTGCACATCCTGCCTGGAATTTACCTGGCTGTGGCCTTGTGACACAAACCACGTCCCCCCAAGGGACACGAGGGTGATGTGCTCAAGGGTTTGGGCACAGGGAGCTGGCAATGTCTCATGCCAGAATAACAAGCACCTTAAATCTCTTTAAATGCAAGTAAAAAAGATGTGATACAGGACATACCTGCCCAAGATCCACCTGTGCCCCCCTGTGCTCCCAGACCCAGGGCAGGGACAGAAGGGGCTGGGGACACTGAGCACCCTCAGGAGCACGTGGGTGGGGAATCCTGGGGGCCTCTTTTTGCCATGATCATCACAAAAAACAGCAGGGAGGGGAGTTTTGGCTCAGCAGAGCGATCTCTACGCCATCAGATGTGGCTGGGAAAGGGAGAAGCTCTGGTGGGGAGTCAGGAGCAGGGAAGGCAGCACAGGAATCCCCCTCCACGACCACCCTGGGGCAGTTGAGGTGGGGGGCACCCACTCCCAGAGCAGCTGGGGCAGAGGCACAGCATGGCACAGGCACAGCATGGCAGAGGCTGCTCAACTCCCTTTTAAAATGAAATCTTTAAAAAAGGCAAAAACAAGCACAAGGCACATTTGGCATTTCAAACAACAGCCAAGGATGATTCACAGCCTCAGCCAATACACTCATTTTGGAAGAAAAATATACTGGAGAAAGATACATCTTGTTTAATTGCTACTTTTCCCCTCTCCAGTCACTGTCTCTCTAGCTTATCCCCATTCATGGTTTATAAAGACATCCCCTGCCCCAGGGCTCAGAGTGGCAGTGGCAGACAGACCTCTCTCTCCTGCCCTTTGCCATCACCTTGCTCCCTTGCCTTTGGAAACAGCTTCCCAGCTGGATATCCTCCCCTTCAACAGGAATTTCCACACTAAACCCAGATTTGGCTCCATTTCCATCACACCCCCGAGCCCAGCAAGGTGTGATTCTTAGTGGGATTTGTGCCAATGCAAAATCCACCCCTCGCTAATGTCACTGCCAGCAGATGTGTCACCTCTGCAGGAATTCCTGGCTGAACTCCACACTTCTCCTCCTGCCAGCACGGCGTTATCCCTGCCCTGCTCCTGGAGAGATCGGTGCCACACGGAGCTCTGGCACGTGGGGCTGGTCTGGAGCCCAGCCCTGAGCAGAGCAGGAGCCCGGGCTGGGAGTGCAAAATCTCTTTGCCAGAGCAAAGCCCAAGGGGCAAACAGCAGCATCTGACCACTTTGGGCTGAAAAACATCTATTTTCGTAGCCAATTTTGAGCACAGGGTATCCCAGCAGTGGCTGCAGGAACTGCTTGCTTGGGGAGATTTTTTTTCCCTGCTTTTGTAGATGCTTTTGTGATTTGGGATGGCTGGTTTTGTCCTGCTGCTCGTTTCCTTTGAGTCAGGGCTCATCACCTTGTTGGAGGCTGTCTCAACATCCTCTCAAAATCAACAGGAATCCACAGGCAGGATTCGCTCTGAACTAAATACATGAAAAACATGACCTTGTTTTTCCCCTGCATCACAATCCCATTTCGGATCCAGCATCAGGCCAAGAGCCTTGTGCCAGCCCAGGCTTGGGCTGTGAAGCTCCCTCAGTCAAAGCCTCACCTGGAGTTAGCACACTCACAGGAGGAGGTGAGAGCTCAACCCAGCCAGGAGCAGCACTCAGCAGGAGCTCAGGAGCCCAGGGAAGCTCCAGGGAAGCTCAGCCTGGCAGATCAGTCCAGCAACCCAGGAACAACGCTCAGCCTTTGCTCCAAGGGGCTCAGCTCCCCAGGGCAATGCCCAGCCACCACCCAGGGGGCTCAGGGACCCTTCCCAAACGTCTCTGCCTGTCCTGCACTCGCTCAGCACCCCAAGCAGCACCCAGCAGACACACTCATGGACACGTGAGCTGGGAAAGGCAGGGCGTCATTAAAGGGTCTGTGTTGCCTCGGCCCTTCCTGCCTTTGATTTCTGCCCCACTTCCCATTTTTCTCCACTTTTTCATCCTGCGGGATGAAGAGCGCTCCCACCTTGCTGAGATTTTGCAAGGCTTTAGAGGAAGACTGCTGAGCCTTCAGAAACTTTACTGAACCTTAAATTAGATTTTCATGCTGCAGAGAGCGTAGGGAAACACATTTATCTTTTGGGGAACTGCAACAGAGAAGCCATTTAGAAAAGTCATATAAGGCAGTGCTGGGAACAGACACCTGATGGATCTGCAGTGGGAGGGGTGGGATAACGGGGGATGGTTTGAAAGTGAAAGAGAGGAGAATTTAGATTAATTAGGGAGAAATTCCTGGCTGTGAGGGTGGGGAGGCCCTGGCACAGGTTGCCCAGAGCAGCTGTGGCTGCCCCAGCCCTGGAAGTGTCCAAGGCCAGGTGGGACAGGGCTTGGAGCAACCTGTGCTAGTGGAAGAGGGGTGGAACTGGATGGGCTTTAAGGTCCCTCCAACCCAAACCATTCTATGACGTGCTGTGGTGCACATTCCAGAGAATTCCTGAATTTCAGGCTTCCCAGCTCTCCGTTCCCCTATTCCTGCTGTCAGGATCAGTGCTGCTGGAACAGGCTGAGTGGCCCAGCAGCCCCCCAGCCCCCCATGTCCCTCCACAGCTGTGCTCACAAAGGCTCAGTATATTTAGATGCTGCTGCAGTTCCACCCGCTTGGAATTAAAGAAAAGCTCTACAGAATGTTTTTCTTTTCCTGCTGCTGCTTCCTTCCCGGAGCTTTTCTCCACCACCACAACATCAGCACTTGGGGAAACTGTGGATGATAAATTAAACCTCTGCACAGATAAGACAAGTCCTTTCCAAGGCTGGGTCTATTTTAACCAGAAGGGCTCTTGGCAGAACGGGCCTTATTTATATGACTTGTGGTACAGGGTGACTTTCACAATTCACTCTATTTTAAAATCAAACGTCAAAGAGTGTTGGAAAAAATGAGCTGACACCTGCCCTGTGAGCATTCCCAGCCCTGGCAGGGATGGAGCTGGAAGGGGATCCCACAGCCTCACTGGTGCCAGGTACAGGCAGAGAGCCCAGGGCTGCCATCACCCACTGGCTCCCAAGGCAGCAGCACCTCCTCAGCCACACCTGGATCTTGGGAATGCTCAGCCTTGATCAGTGCTGGTACCTGGGCAGGAAAATCCCCTTGGGAACTCCTGTGCTCTAACAAGCTCCTGTTTTCCAACAGCCTCCAGACCTTATTTTTCTGTCTGAGCAACAGCCTGAGCTGAATAACCACGGAGTGCTTTGGATTAGGAGGGACCTTAAAGCTCCTCTCCTTCCAGTGCCACCTTCCACTATCCCAGGTTGCTCAGAGCTAATAATAATATTATGGTTAAATAATGTTACTGTTATTGGACTTTTCAAGGAAAATTCCAGTAACTCCCGACCCAAATCGCATCCAGGATGGAAATGTACTGATTACTAAAGCCAAGCACCCTATGGGATGGTCACGAGCCTACAGACAGGACAGGGAGGGGAATGTTTCACAAGTTTATACCTCAGAACAGACTTCTTGTGTCTCTGTGTGTATGTAAATTGATTTAAATACTCTGAGTGAGTAGAGATCAATATTGCCATCTTAGATTCATAATTAGCTTAGGCTCACAATTAAGTTACTGTTGTGCTTATAGCAAATCCTATTGAGTCATTTTATAAATGTTAAATTAGCCAACTGATTAAGCACTGCCACTGTTGTGTTGATTAAGCATTGCTAAGTCCTTTAGACCTAAACCATTGATCAGTCTAAGGCCAAGTTTGGCCCAGGGGCTGCTCTGAACCCCGTGACTCAACAGGAGAGTCTCCCTCCCCCTTTGCATCCTCACCCTCCTGTGTCCCACTGTCCACTTAAATCACTGGAGACTGATTTTAATCCCATTTTCCTTTGTGTGCTCTATA
>JAWWLV010000011.1:1052828-1065477 GCA_035041135.1 Platyrinchus mystaceus | reverse complement strand
TCACCCTCCTGTGTCCCACTGTCCACTTAAATCACTGGAGACTGATTTTAATCCCATTTTCCTTTGTGTGCTCTATATAGTAATAGAAAGAACTGTGCCATCAAACTCTGTCATGCTTTTACAAATTTATATTAACCTGGTTTTGCCAAACCATTTCCAGTGATTCTTTAAGCGACCTAAACCCTGCTGGTGCCTCCAGCTCCCTGTGCCAGCCCCTCTGACACCCCAGGAACAAGGACCCCTATTAAAACAGGGCTGGAGGGGCTCTGGCAGAGCAGGGCATCCATTCCTTGGAGGGGCTGTGCACTCCCCAGGGCATTTAAGCTGCTGATGCCCAGCCTTGTGCTGTGGGAAGGTGCTCACAGCGAGAAAACAGCCTCCTCCTCCTTTCTACAGCATTTGATTTTCATAAAAACATCTATATCTCTGTATTTTCAGCACTGTGCCACGTGTGGTTCAGCTGCCATCAGGGGCATTAGTCGCCTGAGTAAAGCCAGCAGCAGTTTTGCAGCCCAGGCCTCGGACGAGGGGCGCCCGCAGGGCCGGCACGTGGCTGTGCTCAGCCAGGCCCCTCGGGATCAAATGTGGATGGGATGAAATACTGATGGGTATTCTTTAGCTTTCCACTCAGTATGGAACAGGAATAACAGGGTACAAAGGCTGGATGAAATGAACCAGGAATGTGCCCCCAGCTCAGGCAGATCGGTGTCCCCCAGGCCAGAGCTGTGACACTCAGAGCTCCTGGGCACACTCAGATGTGTCAGATGTGACCTCTGTGGGCTGTTCCTCACAGGCACTGGGGCACAGCAGGGGGATTTGATGACACAACCCCTCACACAGCTCGAAACATCGTGGCAGCCAAAGGTACTCACCCAGTCCAAGGCATGACACTCTCAGCCCGGATTTCCCAAGGTTCCTAAAATGAAAATAAAATAATTAGAAAATACTGTTCATTCCCAATATCCTGCCCAAGCCTGTGGATTCTCCACAAACCCAATATCCCATGGTTTCCCACTCCAGTGGAGGCAGCACCAGGATCCCCAACACCAGCTGCTTCTCCACATCCAGGAGATAAAATTATCACCCTTCTCCCCTCCTCCTTGAGCCAGGCTGGAGACAAGATAATCAGCCCTGAGACCATGCAGTGTGCCACATAGCAAACTCCTGTCCTGTCACCACAGCACAAAATCCCCTTTAATTACAAAATCCCCTTTAATTCCACCCTCCTGCTCCGACCTCCACAGTGCAGCCAGGGCTGGGCAAGTGCTCTGCCACATCAAGGTATAATTTAGGGATCATCCATCTACCTTTCACTGCAGAGCACCACAAACATTCCCAGCGCTTTTTGCTGCTCCTGCTGAATTATTTAAAGCCAAATAAAATAAAATAAGACAGAAGAAAAAGGCCTGCTCACCCATGGGGAGGGTCAGGACAAAACACCTGACATCAGCACAGGTTGTGCCCTGTGCTTTCAGCTCTTTTCTCTTTTTACACACTTGATTTTGTGGCTATTTCAGGTTTTCATTCCTATGGCACAAACTGCCCCTGGAGCACAGCCAAAGGCACCCCCAGGGGGGCAGGAGGGCCAGCCCAACACCAGCCAGCACCCTTGGCACTGAGGTGCCCACTCTCCCACCACTCCAGGACCCCTTATGCCACTGATACACCTAAAATTTAGCCCTGATGATGAGAATTTAAAATTGTGGGAGACACAGGAACTTGACCTGGAGTAGTTATTTGAGAAGCTGCAGCTGCATCTCCAGCCCCACGAGCCCCCAGGCTCACAGCACGGCTGGGGCAGGCACTGACCTGATTCTTTTTTCTGTTCTATTTCTTCTTCTTTTTATTTTTTTTCCCCCTTTCTATATTTTCTTTCCTTCCCCCCCCTTGTCTTTTTTCTTTTCTTTGATTTTTTTTTTTTGAGTGCAAGCACAGCTGGACCCTGCAGCCCAAACCCAGCACAGACAGCACAAACCCAGCCCATCCTCCCCAGCACAGAGTGTAGCCCTCAGACTGCTCAAATCCAAACCCCAGCAGCTGCCTGGGTGCTCCAGACAGAGCTGCAGGAATTCCAGATTCCTGGCACTGGGATTTCTGCTGGACACAGCCCATCCACTGCACAACACTCTGTGGAGCCAAGGGCTGCTGCTCCTTCCCAAACGGTTCAGGATCATTTTATGGAAGAGGGTTTTTTAAATCCTATTTCTCCCTAACCTGTTCTTTGCCTTTCAAAGTCTGGCTCTGCACAGGCTCGTGGCTGTGAGGGCACAGCTCAGCCTCTCCCTACATAAATATAAATATATATGTATACACACATATACCCTTTGTAGATACATTTGCATATATATTTCTATGTACCCCTATATATATATATATATATACACAAATACCCCTTATCTATATGCATATACATATCCTTTATATGTAGGTTCTTATATATATAGACACAATGCACACCCTTTAAACATATATATGCAAATACATGTTGTTTATATGTACCCCTTTTTTATATGCACACACCCCTTTCATATACATAGAAGCCACTTTTGATATCTAAACACACATATACCTGTTATCTACATGCCAATACATATCCTCCACATACACCCCCTTATAACATATATGGATTTGTAACTGCACATGTATACACACACAGTGTGAGTCCCTCTGGTGTTTCCATGCATTTACAGGGGTCACCACTCCCCCAGCAGTGGGGTCTGTCCCAGGGTCTCAGCCCAGACACCAGTGACTGTCCCATCCTGTCCTTCCCCACAGGTCCCCTGTGCCACAAAGCCACATCAGGGCTTGTCCCTCCCCACTCCGGGGATTTTGGGGGATAAAACACACTCAGTTTTGTTCCAGGGAGCAATAACCAGCTCCTTGGACAGTCTGGTCAACCAGCAAATCTGGGGAGAAATATTGTGTTTGGATTTCCAAAGCTTTGCCATTTGCTTAGCACACACATGACCTGGATATTTGGAAGGTTTCTGTTGAGAGGCGATGCTGAAAATGCCAAGTTTCTTAGTGCAAGATCCCTCTGGCAAAGGGAGCTCAGAGGGTGCAGGGCAGGAGCATTCCTGACCCACAGTCCAGCCTGGAGAGCAACACCAGCCCTGCTCCCATCCCTGGCAGAGAAAAAAACTCAGAGAAAAAAACCAACAAAGACCCACAGAAATACAGAAACCCACCAAGCAAATATATCTGTACATTTACACCTATTTTGCAGCTTCCAGGTGTGTGTGTATGGATATCTGTACATATTACACACATACAGAGACCTACATGTGCCTGAAAGCTGTAAAATTGCCCAGTAAAATCAATGGTCAGGCTGCAAGTAGTGGGTCAGTAAAGGCTTTTTGTGCTTCCCAGGGCTGGGACAATTAACCAGCTCCATCCCTAGAGCTGAAGAAACAGCAACCCCACCCCAGACAGCCTCGAGCATCCACCAGTGGTGGTACCTGACATCCCACCTGCCCACAGCCTTTTCTGCCAAACTTGCACCACAAGTGAGTCCTGAAGGTGTCCAACACCTCATCCCTGAGTTCTTTGAAACCAGAGTCCAAGGCCAAACAGCACCATGCCAGAGTGCTGCCCAAAGCTATGGCACAGCCAAGCCTGGCCTCTGGACAAGCCTCCCAAGGGGATGGAATGGGGAAAGGAACGGGAAGGATGGGGTTTTGTGGCAGGGCACATGCTCAAACCTCCCCAGGAGCACCCAGGTCACCCAAACCTCCAGCACAGGACACTTGTAGCCACCTCACCACATAGGAGCCACAGGGCATGGATTTTGTTTGTGATGACAAACACCACACTTTTCCCTGCTGTCGGTGGCTTTAAGAAAGATGTATTTTAAGCTTAACTTCAAATCTTTCCGGTTTCCTTCTGCAGGAGCAGCCTTGGGGCGGGTGAGCACAGCGTCCCTACAGTCCTGTCGTGGTGGCCGAAAGATGTGGGGACACAAAGCCCCCCCCAGGGCCCAGCCCTGCAGGAGGGTTTGACACAGCCCTGCTCTCCTGGCACAAGCCCACGGTGACATTTTCCCCGCACGGCAGGAGCCGGAGCCAACAGCCCCGTCCCCGCAGCACCAGCGGCTCCGCCAGATTGCGCCGGGTTGGTGAGCGGGGCTGAGCCTCTGAATCACGGCAAACACAGCTTGGAGTCAGGGGGGTTGTTAAAAATACACCCAGGCACCAAAACAGCGCCCGGGGAGGGCTGACATTTCCCTTGACTAGGCTTTTCCAAGCGTTCCCGAGGAGCTGCGGGTCCCTGCCGCTGCCTCTCCCGGGTTCCGCGGCCCTGGCAGCATCCACGTGCCGGCAGCCCCAGGAGCTGCAGCTAAATGCCAGGCAGCCCCACGCAGACAGCCTGGCAGCACGTGCCAACAGCCTGGCAGGGAAAAGGCTGGGAAGAGGCGTCAGCCCAGCACCCACTGGAGCCCACGGGAATGAATGAATGGCACCTTCCTGCCCGGCAGGACTCCCGTGGGTGGCACAGCCACAGGGCTGGTCACCGACCCCTCTATCCCACAGCAGCTCTGTCCAGGAAAACCACATCCTTGTTTTGTCTTGCCACATCCATGCCTGCTCCTTCCTCATCCTCCTCCGTCACCCTCAGGCTCAGCTCACTATCCCCATTGTTGCGGGGATTTTCCCTGGGATGAGCTCAGGATTTTGCCCGGTGGCCTGGCAGGCAGTGCCCCAGCTGAGTGGGCATCAGCTCTGTGGGTGAAGGGGTTATTCCAGCTGCTCAGAGACCTGGAAACTCTTTGCTCAACTGCTCCTGTCCCTTCCCAGCAAAGAGAAAAGCCTCTACCTGGGCAGCAGTATCACATCCCTGCAGTATCACATCAGGGGCACAAAGGGCTCTGATTCACTTCACCTCTGTGACCAATTCCCTCTTGCCTCACTTCCAGCAGTTTCACCACCCCTCAGCAGCAGCTCAGCCCTGCCTGGGCACCACACCTGGCTCCTCACACCCCACCTCGGCTGCTTGTGTGTAACTGGAGAGGAAAAACCCAGCCCACACCCCACCACAGCACTCAGCCCTTTAAACATGGAAGAAGTTGTACTCAGCAAAGACACTTTGGTTCTGGACCTGCTACAATGCTGAATAAGCCCAAGTTAATTATCTTGCCAGAAACAAGCAGACAAATGAAACTCAGGGCCGGCACAGGTCGATGCAAGACGAGGCACAGCCTGGATCCAGCCCTGTGGACACACTCAGGGCTGCAAAAACCTCCAACTTCCCAAAGCTGGGGGGGCAAAGCAGCATTTTGCTTGTTAATCACTTCACTGTGAGCAGATTATGGGCAAAACCAAGGGAAACACTTCAGAGATGTGTCTGCTCAGCACTGATGGGTAAGAAGAGCCTGTTTGTGTCTGAGGAACCAGGGTCCAACACGCACAGGAAAGGTCAAGGTGACAATTTTTGGCTTCAAAAGCCCTTTGGTTCAGCATCAGGAAGTCAAAAAGTGACACAAAGGCAGAAGAGAGGACTAACATCCTGCAGGAGTACAGAGGGGTGACCAGAGCAGCGAGATGCACCGGGGATAAAGCCTGCTGGTAAAAAGACAGGGGAAAAGTACAGCTTGTCATGACTCCCAGGAGCAAAGAGAGGGTGAAATCCATTCCCAGGGGGTTCTTCCTTGTGATGTGGCCGTGTAGGAAGATCAGATTTTGTCTGCAGTGTTAATTTTAACTGAAGAGACAAGAACCAAGGTACAGTGACGCTGCTCTGGCACAGGGATGGCCCTTCCTGGCCCAACACAGCAACAGCCCCACTCACCAGCTCCTCCTCTCACACACACACTCCACTGGATCTTCCTAATAGGAAGTTCCTGCTGTATTTAACCAAAGCTTTTTATCCCTCAATTCCACTCCACTGTGCCCCCAGGAAAGCCTGTCCACTGGAAGAGCTCTTTCCAGCCTCTCCCCTCTGCTCAAGCCAGTTTAAATAACACTGCTCCCCTTTCTTGCTGATAAAACAGCCCTTCCCTGTGATGCTGCTGCCCCAATTAACTCACCAGGTACATTGGGGGCAGCCAATTACAACCCTTTGGTTGTTCAGGGCTCATCTCACCATACTGAGGAAAACCTTTCCAAGTAGATGAGAAGTGGGGTGATTTATTCCCTCAAATGCCGTCCCTGGGAAGGAGTTAAATGGATTTAGGGTTGCTGCACAGTCAAATTCTTCTCACTTTCCACTGCCAAATATTCCCCTCCATTTTAAACCTCGTGCTCTTGTCTTTTTAACTAAAATTGACATTGCACACAATCTAATCTCCCTACGTGGCCACTTACAAGGAAAAAAAAAACCAACCTTTGGGATTGGATTCCACTCTCCTTTGCTCCTGAGAAGTGGATGCTGCAGGTAGGTGAGCAGCACGTAGGTGAGCAGCACGCAATCCTGCCTGAAACCAGCTCTGCCCTGCCCAGTGCCAGCCTAACCCTGGTGAAACACGGAGCAGCGGCGAGGACTGAGGGAGACATGGAAAATTCCCAGTCCTCCTTTTGCCTCTGCACTCACCCCCTGCCTCCTTCATGGCTTTTATGGGAACTGGGAGTTGAATGATTTCCTCGGAAGGGAAGCACTGACTGTGCAGTCAGAGCTGAACGAGAGCAAAAAGAATCTATAATTTATACATATGTACAGATGCACGTGAGATGAGCCCGGAGCAGAGAGCTCCCAAGGGATCCTGGGGAGCCAGGAGAAATGGGAGCAGAGCTGGAGAGTAGCAGGGCCATGGGGAGGACAAGGCTCAGCTCTGGCAGGAGACAGAGAGAGGGGAAAAAACCCAGCGTGGTGACATTTGTATGAGCACCCACTGCTGAGGCAACAGGTACAGCACAGCCCTGCAGCCCTTGTGGCACCCCCAGGCACAAGGCAGACAGGAAGTGTAATTATTCACTTTTAATTAATTCTGGAGCAGGGGAATCAGTAAGAGCTGGGCAATGGCAGTGGGAGCTGCAGCCCCAGGGGCAGCTACAACAGGGAGCTGCAGGGACCCAGGAGCAGCCCCAGGCTTGGCCCCAGCCCAAGTGACCCTTGGCTGGTGCTGGTGCTGTCCCCATCCCTCCAGAGCCACATCCATCCCCCCAAAGTCACAGCTCCCCAGCAGGACAGAGCACCTACCCCAGCACCCAGCCCTGGCACAGAGCAAACAACAAGCAGTGGGGAGAAGAAGGCAATTCACTTCTTCTTACCTTCACCATTAACCTTCCAGCCCCTCCACAGCACCAAGCAGGTACCTCTGGCACACACGGAGCTGGAAGAACAGCACAAGCCTCCACACAGGGACACAACCAACACCCCCCACCCTCCCAGCAGAGATTGATGGCCTGAGACACCTGCGCTGCTTAATCACCTCATTAACCTACAAGTGGCTCCTCCTGTTGTTCAGAGACAAGGCAATTATAAGAAAATACATCCCATTTATCCAGGTGGGGATTCATTTCCCTGCTGCCCTTCATTGTTCAGAGCAAGAAGAGTTTGGGTTTGCTCAGTTTTGCTAACCCCCCCCACAAATCAGCCCAAACCTTCCCTTACACTATTCCCAGATGTGCAAAGGGATCAGGATAACCATCCTATCTGTCTATCCATCTATCTGCCCATCCATCTATGCATCCGTCTATCCATCCATTTATCAATCATTCCATCTATCCATCTTTCCCTCCATCACTCTATCCATCTATTCATCTATCCACCCATCCATTTATCTGTCTATCAGAAACAGGAGAGAGAAGGAGAGGGTTTTTTTCTAGGTAAAAAACATAAGTTTTAAATAAAATCTCTGCAATAACACATACAATGACTAAAACATTTTCGACTCCACACCCACAGAAGAATCATCAGGCTGGGGAGAGCTCTACAGAAATCAGAGGAAGCTGCTTTTGGCTCGTTCCAACCCCGGTTTCACTGCCCTGTGCCCACAGAAACCAACCTGCACCAGAAATGCAAAGCCACGGGGACGGGCCCTGCGTGGGTCGGTGCCCACGGTGCCCCAGTGGCAGGTGATGCCCAGGACCCCGTTTCCCAAGCCCTGAGGCTGCCAGGGAGGGATGTGGGAGGGGGTCTTGGGTGTGTGGGGGCATTTCTTTCCCCCCTGTGTGGGCACCACCAGCTCCTGGTGCCCACAGCCTCGCCAGTGGCAGCGGGTGAGAAAGGCAGAGGGGGAGGCAAATCCCGGCATTTCTGAGTGTTCCAGCATGGGGAAAACACCCAGGGAGTGTAAATGGGGGGAAGGAGGTGGGAGGGGAGAGAGGGGCTTGGGATGGAGCAGAGGGGATCAGGGAGGGCACAAAGCCAGCCCTTGGGAGAGGCATCCCACAAAAGTGTCTCCATGGGCATCGCCCAGCTCTGCTGCAGAAAGGAGGGGCTGGGGCACCCCTCACATGGCACAGCCCCTCACACACACCCTCACAGCCCCCTCACATGGCACAGCCCCTCACACACACCCTCACATGGCACAGCCCCTCACACACACCCTCACAGCCCCCAGCCCATCCAGTTAAGCAGAACTGGGGAAATGGTGCCATGGTTTTCCAGGACATAAACTGCAGAGTTGTTCTATCGCTACAAAAATGTGGAGAAAAAAGTAAAAAAGTCACTGTTCCTGACGCTGGTGGTGGGAAAACAACGTTGCTTAGAAACATCCCCATCAGGGCTCCAGAACTGCTCCTCTCTGTGCAGAAAATGAATAAAATATGTAATTTATTCCCTGGTAAAAAAAAAAAAAGAGGCTGTTTCAAGTGATACCAGAATCCTCATGAGAGCAGAGACCCTTCCCACTGCAGCACATCCAACATCCTTCCCCGTCACCTGTGGAGTGGGGACAGTGACACTGGACTTGATCCCAACCCTCTCCCTGGTACCTGCAGGGGATAATCCTGGAATCCCAGACTGGTTTGGGTTGGAAGGGACCTTAAAGCCCAACCAGTTCCACCCCCTGCCATGGGCAGGGACACCTTCCACTAGCCCAAGTTGCTCCAAGTGCCGTCCAACCTGGTCTTGGACACTTGCAGGGATCCAGAGACAGCCACAGCTTCTCTGGGCAACCTGTGCCAGGGCCTCACCACCCTCTGAGTAAAGAATTTCTTCCAAACATCTAATCTAAATCTCTCCTCTTTTAGTTTAAAACTGTTCCCCTGTGTCCTATCACTACCTGCCCATGTAAAAAGTCGCTTTTCCCTCTTTTTCATAACCCCCCTGCAAGTACTGGGAGATGCTCAGCTCATCCTAACATCTCCTGTACAAGCCATTTGTCACGATTCATCGGGCTCAGTCTTGCTGGGAGCCGAGGGTGAGGCACCATGGAGGTGTTAATTCTCTCCTTTAATTAACTTGGGTGGTTTCCTGCTCTTCAGGCTGGATTTGGTTCTGCTTCCACAGCTCCAAAAGCCCTGCAGATCTCAGGCAATCAGGAGCTGTCCCTCCGCCAGGCTCTGGTGGCAGGAGGTTGTCTCTGAGTGGTGTGGGTGGGAAGAGAGACAAATAATGCTTTCTGTCTCTCATTCTGGGAACAAAACACTCCACAACACTCACAGCAGTTCGCACTAAATTACCGCCCGGATTAGCGGTAATTGCAGCGATGCAGAGCCGCAGCTCTTGGCTGCTTTCTGTGTTTCAAACCCCCTTCCACGTGCAGAGACGGTGAAGTGAGGGAGGTCTGAGCGCCCCGGGACACTGCACATCCCAGGAAAGTGCTGGGTACGGCACATCACTCATTTTGGGTAGTGCCAGAGCTTGGTCACTGCTGGGGAGAAATGGTTTAGCACAGGATTGGGGTTAAAACCTTCAATACTGGCCAACAAAAATGGTGGGTTTAACCAAAGCCCTACCGAGCAGCTTTCCTTGCTCTAACACAAACCAGCTTCCTGCTTGTCCCTCAGAAACATTCCCTGTTTCTAAATGATAATTGTTTCACCCTCACACGAGCTGGAAGACCACCCTAATTGCTCCATAATATCCATCAGAGACAGCTGAGGGGGATCCTCAGCGACTGGCTGTGCCCACAGGGACAGGGTGTGCCCACAGGGGCAGGGTGTGCCCACAGGGACAGGGTGTGCCCACAGGGGCAGGGTGTGCCCACAGGGGCAGGGTGTCCCCATGTCCAACAACCCACGGCCATGGGATCTTCAGATGCTCAGCCCAAGGCAGCACATCCCAGCAAAGGCTCCCTGTGAGGACAGGAGTCAGGATACCTTCATTCCATGAGGCTGCAGCAAAGAGAGAGAGTCACAGAACCGTGGAATAACCTGGGCTGGAAGGGACACACAGGAGTCCTCGAGTCCAAGTCCTGGCCCTGCATGGGACAACCCACAGAATCCCACCATGTGCCTGGGAGTGTTCTCAAATGCTCCTGGCCCTGCTGAAGTTCTGACATTTGTGCAAAGCACCAAACCTCAGGAAATTTTAACTCTGTTTTCCAGTGATGGGAAGCAGAGATGAACAAGGCAAAGCTGCAGAAGCAGGACCAGCGTGGGTGTCCCAGCAGATACTCGAGCAAGCTGAAAACACAGATTTATTCCCTTGCCTGAGCACGTGCATCCTTAACTTTGCTTTAACATTCAATCTGACACCTGCACTGTGTGACTGTGCTCGTGTTGGCTGCTTTGCAAACTGCTTTGTGATCTTCTGCGTGTTGCTGAAATAAAATAGCACTGGATTTGGATCGTGTGTGTCTGCAGGAGCACAGTGAAGGTGCTCCCAGAGCAACACTGCTTTCCTAAGCTGTCTGAGGGTGGAATTAGATGGACCACAGAATCCTGCAATCACAGAATGGTTTGGGTCAAAAGGGACTTCAGAGACCATCTTATTCCAACCCCCTGCCATGGGCAGGGACACCTTCCACTATCCCAGCTTGCTCAGAGCCCCATCCAACCTGGCCTTGGACATTTCTAGTCCATGACACAATCCCAGGTGCTCCTCTGAGCATCTTCCTTCCCATCCAGCTTCTGCAGCACGGAGCAGTGATGTTAAGGATGAGGTCAATGACACAGAATAGGAAAAAATCCTGCTACCAGTGGAAAAACTGCAGAGGCAAAACAGGACAGTGTTGCAGGGCTGAGGAAAGGAGGGAAGCCAGGGGGTGGGTGCTGGGCAGTAGGAGCCGGCTCTGGCGCAGGAGGGGCAGCCAGGACGGGCACGGGTGGCACGAGGGGACAAGCAGGTGCCTGAAGGGCGTCCAGCCCCCGGTCCTTGGCTCCCTTCTCACTTCCCAGCTCCCCTCCCGTACTCGCAGGCCATCGGTGTGTAGGTGGTCGGCTCAGCTGAAATTCCCCAGCGTTTTTCTTGGCTGCATCCTCAGAAAAGTTGCAGATGACGCATTGAAATGTAGATAAGGCAGAGGAGATGGGCTGTGGCCAAGCACAGGGCTCTGCCAGGGTGCTGGGCCAGGCTCCTGCCCACCCCCACCCATCCTCCCACCCCAGCTGGAAGGGCTGGTGTGGGGCACAGGGTGGGGATGGCAGAGCGGGGGCACCTCTGGCACCGGCGTTCCCAGGGGAACAACTCCTCCTGGAGGGCCCCATTCCAGCAGCACATCCCAGAGAGGAGCACAGCCCACGGCTCTGCTGCCCCCGCCGCGTTTCATCATCCTTGGACCCGGCGTGAAAGGGAGGAAACAAAAAATTATTTGTCATTCTGCAGCAAGGCTTTCAAAGTGCAGGATTTCCAATGTCTGAGGGAATCGTGTTATCCCTGTAAAAAACCCTGATTGAATCGAGTTGTTGGCAGAAATAAGAGGACGTGGGGCTCTCCATCCCTCCTGTGGGGGGTGATCCATCAATGGCACCCACCCCATGGCTGGGCAGGACACAGGGATGGAGGGATGGGCACAGCCCCAGCAGCCCTGGGACACACCCTGACCCTGTTCCCCTGACCACATCCATCCCACTGCACACAGTGGGAGATCAGTATCCCAGTCACACCCATGTGAAGGGTGCTGGCTGTGCTGTCACAGCCCACACGCCCCACGGGGCTGTAAATAATAAATGCCATTTTCTCTCATTTCGGTGCTATTTCCCACTGAAAGAGGCAAAAGAAAAAATGGAAAAGCCTCTCAATGGCTTTTCCTTCCCAGTCCCTTGGCCCACCCTGGAAAGTATTAGTCATTAAGCTGAAGTGGCTGAATATCTGGAACTGGAAAACAGGTATTTTCTCCACAGGAAGGAGAGGTTAATTCCGACACAATCCCAAGACTGAGGGAGGGGAAGGAATCCGAGCAGCCCTGGACTAACACTGGGCGATCAGTGCAGCCCTAAGCAGGTCCAGCCCATCAGCAGCCAGGAGCATCCTCAGCAGGGCCAGCTCAGGAAGGGGAGACCTTCACTTTGAGGGGCAATTAATTCCTGCACCAATATTTAGGTAAAAGCTATTTGCAGGAAATATTATAATAATAAGCAGGCTGAGGTAGGGAAAGCACCAGGAAAAATAGTGGAATTTGTGTTTTAATTACTGTGTGGGACTTTTGCCTTTTGAGAGAGGAAAGATATTTTTGACAGATTTTCTGTACTGCTGAACTGCCTGGAGTGACAGGACACAGGGAATGGCTTCCCACTGCCAGAGGGCAGGGGTAGGTGGGATATTGGGAAGGAATCCTTCCCTGTGAGGGTGGGGAGGCCCTGGCACAGGTTGCCCAGAGAAGCTGTGG
>JAWWLV010000011.1:1038926-1052728 GCA_035041135.1 Platyrinchus mystaceus | reverse complement strand
CCTGGAAGTGTCCAAGGCCAGGTTGGACAGGGCTTGGAGCAACCTGGGCTAGTGGAAGGTGTCCCTGCCCATGGCAGTGGGACTGGGTGATATTTAAGGTCCCTCCCAACTCAAACTGCTCTGGGATGATTTTATGACTCTCTGAAAGCAGCTGCAGCAGTTTCACAGCCAGCACAGCTGAAGCTGTTTTTCTGTGTCGGTTTTTATGGCAAATTCAATGCCAACAGGAAAATATAGGTATGCCATAAAATTTTTATGACTTCATCCCCAAAATATCTCCAAAGCAGCTTGTTTACATAAAGGGCACGTTTTTTTGGATGACTTTCAGGAGCAGCAAATCCAACCAGCCCCAGCCCCGCTCTCCTCCCTCCTGCCCTTTCCATGCCCGGACACCATCCCATTTATTGGATCCAGGGTCCTCCAGAAGTGTTACATCCAGCTGGATTTAAGCTGCTGCAGGCCCTGCATAGACTGTCACACCACTCATGCATTTTGTAAGGAAAACCACGGATCAAACCCGCACCCACTTCCCTCTCTGGGAGCCGCCAGGGACGAGGCACCAGGACCTCACTGGGGGCCTCCAGGAGCCTCAGGACCACAACAGGGCTGGGACAAGGGACAGGACACAGCACCCAAATCCCTCTGTGCATTAGGGAGATCCAACCAAAACATCCACTGACTTTACACCGTGATCAACCCACCACCATGAGCCTCTAGACCTTGGCTTGTTGGATACTTTCCAAATACTAAAACACAGGGAAGTTTTACTGGAGTAGGAGCTGTGGTAACATCTCCATAGAGCTGTCCCTCCCTGCCACGGTGTTTGGCACCCACTGAGCCCTGGGCAAAGGGGAGATGTCCCCAGACTCATAGCAAGGACATGTCACCCTGGCTTCACCCTCTGGGCTCACACTGAGTCACATGCAGAGCGTTTTCTTCTCCTCAGAGACAATTAACTTCTTAACAAACATGTTCCACAGAAGGCGTTTTATAATGTTAGTCTAAAATAAAAATAAGTGTGCTCAAAATTCCAATTGGATTTCACCAAAGCAGCCAGGCTAAAATAATACATTTTAAATGTCTTAAACTGTGCACTTCACAAGTAATTAAATTAGAAGCGTTCCTGCGCCACGACTTTCCTTCCATCCATTTAAGCATTAGATTAAAGTTGTCAGGCAGCCTTCAGATGGAAAATACCATGCTGCAGGGAAGGGCTTGGGAGGAGGAGAGCGGAGCAGGGTGAGTTTTAGCAGCTAGTGGGTCAGGGACCTGCCCCAGCCACTGCTGCGAGCCAGGGAGATGCCCCACGCAGGGGACAGCCACCCACTGCCACTGCCCAGACAGTGGCACAGGTCTGGGGGGCACAGGAGCAGAAGTGCTGTGACAGCCACTCATGGGTGACAGGGACATCTACCCGGGGATGGTGGGGATATTCACCCACAGCTGACAGGGACACCCAGCCAGGGGTGAGGGGGACAGGCAGCCAGGCTGCTCCGTGCCCACAGGAGGGCACTGAGCAGCTCTGCCACCCCCACACACAGCACCACTGCATTATTTAAAAGCTTCCTTAAAATATCATCCTTTTGCTGCCACTTAACCACACCACCATGAGAATCGTGCTCCTGGAACACCATTTGTCCTTGAATTCGATCCTGTTCTCCTGAGCTCATCGCTCTCCCTCGGGATTAAAACAGGGGGGCGGGAATCGATGGCAGAGCAAGCCCCGGGTTCCTGCTGTGCCCAGTGCTCCCAGTGCCACCAGCACTGCAGGACAGTGCTGTCCCAGTGTGGCACGGAGGCTGGGCAGTAGAAATCCCTTTGCCTGCAGACAGCACAGCTCTGGGCATCACTGCTCTGGTGGCAAAGCCCTGGGGGAGAGCTGGGAGCAGCCAGGAGCAGTTGGGCAGGTACAGCAAAGCAAAGGCAACTTTGCTTTATCTGACACCTAGGAGATGAGATCCATCTTCAGTGCTTACACTGGCCCACACACCTGCAAAGTCCTCATTTATCACAGAATTGTGGAATTGTTTCAGCTGGAAAGACCTGGAAGATGACGGAGTCCAACTGCTAACCCAGCACTGCCACGTGCCGAGGAGGTGACAGCCAGGGAGGAGTGTAGCCCTGCCAGGCCCCTTGCACTGCCCTATTTTAGAGTGCAGGTGGTAAATAAATGTGTATTCAAACCTAAAGCTGGTTTAGCACTGCAATGTCGAACATGGCTTTTGCATCAATGAGACAGGACGAGACAAACTCAGACCCCACCAAGGCCCGGCCTCACCTCCCAGCCACAAACTCCTGGGAGCCACCGGGAGTGAAACAGCACAAATCAGCAGCTTCTGTTCACTCAAGAGGCTCCTTTTCCTCCCCCTCTGAGTTATTCCTGCCTCCTTTGTAGCCATTATCAGCTACAGTTCCTGGGGGGAAAAGCATTGTGAATTCAGCGTAAATCCATTCTGTTCACTGGATTAATCTTAATTTGCAGCAAGAAAATGAAGATCAGACGATGAGCCATAAAAGTCAACCTGATGTGGAGAGCTACTGAAATAATATGGAACTTTGATATCAAAATAATTGTGCCATTTGCATGTGAGAGTTTAAAACTGCTCATAATTGCTGCAAGGCTTAAATAAACCACAGATTCCTAAATATGTGAGGTAGTTATGGTGGTTAATGCTTGGAAAAAGAAAAGTGAGGGAAGAGAAGACGCAACTCCTGGAATGCTGCTAGAAAACACCTTCCACTTACAGCCCTTGGAAAGCACAAGAGATTTAGCTTCCATTCCCAGAGGGATTTTGCAGCCCAGAGTGACCTGTGTGCATTTCCCAGCAGGTGGGGAGGTGGTTTTCCCTGCTCCAAGCCCAGGTCCGTGGCCTGGGGTCAGGGACACGGTGTGCTCTGCAGGGTCAGGGACACGGTGTGCTCTGCAGGGCCGTGCCAGCACCAATAACATCCCAATTCCATGGAGGGAATTTGCATTTTAATAAAAGCATTGCAGTTTTTGCTCCCAGCCCCTGGGTGACCCTTCCAGGATCCAGTTGCTTGTCTGGGCAACCTGTGCCAGGGCCTCCCCACTCACAGCCAAGAATTCCTTCCCAATATCCCATCTAACCCTGCCCTCTGTCCTTTTAAAGCCATGTTTCCCAGGAGCAGGTTGTCTCTTCTCCCCACCCACTGCTCCTGGGAGAGAATGTGCTCCAGAGCGTGGATCCCCTCAGGGCTGGGTCCTGCCAGCCCCCAACACGGGAAGGTCTGAGTTTACCAGAGGGTTGAGAGTTCTATGATTGTTACACACCATAATTGTGTTTGCATTTAGGCAGGATGTTGGGATGAGGCATTCTTTGTGCTGTGGTATTTTTACAGTGCATTTTAACCTCTGTAAGTGGTGCTCAGAGCCAGCAGAGCACTGCTCTGACCCTGGTAGGTCGAGTCCACAGCTGCCTTTCCAGGAGGGAGGGGAGAGCCATCCCAGCAGATCCCTGGGAGCAGCACGCCCACCACTGTGCTGTGATGCATGAACAGCTCCCTATTAATGTGCTTTGACAATAACCCACAATCTCAGCACAAAGAGACAAACGCCTAAAACAGCTGATGGGATTTTAGCCAGCAGGATGAAACGACCCCCTCTGGAATGTGGCCACGGCACCGCCCCGGTGCCACCGGGAATGTGCAAGGTCCTGACAAGCAGCTGCACCCAGGCAGAGAGCCAGAACAATGAGGAAAGGATCGAGCAGGATGCCCTGGGCTGGGCTCGGGATACCCTGGGCTGGGCTCTCTCTAAGTGCAGCACCCACAGTCCTGCTCCTGCCCTTGGAACCTTCCAGGGATGGGGCAGCCACAGCTTCCCTGGGACAACCTGTGCCAGGGCCTCCCCACCCTCACAGGGAAGAATTTCCTCCTAAACTCTAATCTGAACCTGCCCACGTTCCCAGGGGATGAGGAAGAAAGCAAACTTTGCTTCTCAAGGTTTGTCTTCCCAGATCACCTTTACGTAATTCCAATGTCAATAGCTTTAGTTCCACAGATTCCTTCTTGCTCTTTCACCATCCTCCAATGCTCAGCTCCCCCCCAGTTTGAAAACAATGCTGGGAAGGGCAATAACTGGTTTTTGCCCTCTCTTCCCCCCTTGTTCACCAGTTTTTCAGATCTTATATTACCAACAATAGTACCATTCCTTAAATGAGGGAAGATCCCGGTCCCATGGATGGGAGGGATGGGTTTCCCCTCCGGGGACAGTTCCTGGCCTCTCCACTCCCTGTCCAGGCTCCACTGATTGTTCACTGCACCAATTTGCCTTTGCAGATAAAATTTTTTGTTTAGGCTCACTGGAGTTAATGGTCAAAGCTGCTCCATCAATTATGTATGAACACAAATAGATAGTTGTGCTCAGTAAATTGGGTCCCTCGTGCCCATGCGCGGGCAGGGCTCACTAAAGGGCTATTTCTGAACTGCTGACGGCCCCAAACCGGCACTGCAGGGACAGAGCCCGGCACGGCTGAGCTCCCAGCACGTCCTGGGCACGGAGCAGGCTCCTGGAGTGCTCTGGGCAAGGCTCTGCCCTGCTGCAGGCCTGATGGGAAGGGGCTGGAATCATAGAATCATGGAATTCTAGAGCGGTTTGGGTTGGAAAGGACCTTAAAAGACCACCCAGTTCCATTCTGTGCCGTGGGCAGGGACACCTTCCACCAGCCCAGGTTGCTCCAAGCCCCTTCCAACCTGGCCTTGGACACTTCCAGGGATGGGGCAGCCACAGCTTCTCTGGGCAACCTGTGCCAGGGCCTCCCCACCTTCCTTGTAAAAAACTTCTTCCCAACATCCAATCTAAGGACAGGAAGGCTGGTGCCAGTCCTGGGCCGAGAGGTTCCCTGTGGCAGCCGCAGCACATCCCAAATTGTCTCCAACGCCAGGATCGGGCCTGGGTGCACTTTACTGAAAATAATTTTGAAGAAAATATGGCAAGTTAGGAGTGAGAAGAAGCCAGGCTGTAACCTCTCCATGGTCCAAAGCAGGTGGAGGCCCAGCCTGCTGTCCCTCCTCCCCGCTGTGCACGGCAGGGAAGCCAAGCCACATCCTTTGTTTCCAGCAGTGGTGCAGCAGATTGCAATTTTCCAAGCCAAGCGCTGCAACTACATCATTTTCAAAGAAGGGCTTGAAGTGATCCCAAATATTCTCCCCGAGCATCTGGGCAGCCTCCCCGGTGGGGCTGAACTGGAGCATTAAAAAGGATAAAAGAGAGCAGCCCCCTCCCCGCTCGCCTTGGGCAGGAGGAGGCAGCTGAGGCTGTGCCCGGTGGGGACAGCAGAGGGGATGTCTGCGAGCTCCTGCCACAACCCGGCAGGGAAGATGCAAAATGTCAGGCTCCTTTTGCCAGGGCAAAGCCGAGGTTTGCTCAGGTGAGCGCCGCGGGGACGCACCTGAGTCCTCCTGTCTGCAGATGTTCCCCCGCAAACGCATCGATTCCCGCAAAGTTCTGCCTTTCATATTCCAGTTGGGTCCCCGAGCTGGAGCTGGGCCAGGAACATGTCACTTGCTGAAAAGCCCCCGAGCTGGCTCCTCTCCCGCCCCCACCCGTGTCACAGGCGTAGTGGCTGTCTCTCCCTTTTACATAATCCCACTGGCACCGGGAGCGCCTGGCAGCCGGGGGAGGCTCCCGGGGCCGGGAGCATCCCGGGAGCGGGGCGGGAGCTGCGGGGCAGCCCTGCCACGGGGGCGGCAGCACCGCCCGGGGCCGCAGGGGGCGGCTGGACGCATTTTTAGCGTGGATCGAGGGGCAGCAGAGCTGCCGTGGCAGTTGGAGCAGCTCGCGCTGCAGAGCTCAGCATCAAGGACATAATTCAAGCAGAAAATGAATTGGGAAGGACTTCAGCTTCCGATGTGAGGGAGATGAGGACTTTGCAGGATTATTGTCGCAGCCGTTGGGAAAAGCCTTTGGTTTCTCCCAGCGCTGGGTTGCCCTGGGACTGAGGAAGCAGCCCCAGAATGAACATAAAATACCAGCTCCATCCCCCAGTGAAGGTGTCTTCCCCAACCAAAGGTTGTTGCGACTCGGCAGCATCGCAGCTGAGCCTGAGGGTTACTCAGCTCTTCCTCCAAATTCCCCTGTGCTGCTTCCCGTGGGGGAGAAACCGGCTCTGGATATGCAGAGATTTGGGTGCAGAAACAGGGATTAGTCATAAAGATAAAACCTCAGCCTTGTCACCAGCGAGCTGCTATTCCTGGTGCAATTCCCAGGTCTGGGGCAGACGGAGCCAAGGGAGTGCCAGGGCTGTGCTAACTCCAGTGGGACAATCCACCCTCACTATCCAAACCTCATCTAGGAATTAGGCAGAAAGGACTCACAAAGGCCCAACTTTGGAGGCTGCAGGAGCGAGGAATTGCGATTACCCAGTGTGGTGATGCACTGATGGCACCGGGAGCCCAGGGGAAATCAGCAGGAAAACTGCTGGCAATTAGCACACGGGGTCCATACTCCCGGGGAGCTGAAGGCATGACTTGGTAGCAGATCGTGCCTCTGAATGACACCATCAAAGACACACATCCCACAGATGAGCTAATGGGGGAACTGAGGCAGGGATAGGGCAGGGTGAGGGGTCCCAGGAGCTCCTGGATCCACTGCTCCCCCGGGAGGCTGATGGAAGGACAAGTTACATTGATTTTGAGAGTTGCCCGTTTTCAGGCAAGACCCGCTGCCATCCCCTAAACACTGCCCTCCCTACAGGCCACACCACAGCACCCAGGATCCCCCTGGACACTGCCCCTGCCGTGCCACCCCCAGCTGGGACCTGGCTCCAGGATATATTTATTAACCATCACTTCTGCCCTCGCTGCAGGCTCACTACAGACTTCTGCTACCAGCACGGTGCCAGGAGCGTGCAACGCTCCTGCTGAAAGTTGGTCATGGCCGAAGGACAGAGCAAGCAGCTGGAAAGGCTGAGCTTCCACTCGGGCAAAGCCTCCCTGCCATTTATCAACCATTCTAGCAACTCACAGAAAATTACATCTGAGCATCCCATTCGCCCTCCCTCCAATCTGTGCCGTTCCTGGAGAGTTAATATTGGCATTTTCCAGGCTGCAGGAAAATGCTTTCCAAGCCAAGCCCCGTGCTGGCTGCACCACACCTGGATCCGTGTGTGGGTTCTGAACTCAGTGTGGCTTTGCATCTGTCCCAGGACCCTAAAACCAGTGCTAACACAAAGCTGCACCCACGCTCTGTGCTGCTCCCCCGGAGCAGGTCTGGTGGCACAGGAGCCCTGGATGTTATCCAAGGGGCTGGGAAGCAGCACAGCTTGAGCTGCCTGGAGCCCTGTGCCCCTCACCCTGCCCATGGAACCCCCTCATGCCAGCTGCCTCCATCAGCAGCAGCTCCACATCGGGCACGGGTGCAGAGCACCCCCAGCTGTGTCCCTCTCCTAGTCAGAACATCACCCATTAGTGGCCCAAAGGGACACCCTGAACAGGCAAAAGGCAGCACCAAAGGCACACAAATCCTTCTCATTCTCAGACCAAGGCTGCCCACACCGAGCACTTCAGACTGAACTCAGCCATTCCTTATTTTTCCTGCCTAGGTTAGGAGGAATAAAAACCTGTGAGATGCAGGAGGCATTCCATAAAAGTGCCCGAGATTTTGTTTTCTGCATTCGCCTAAAATTGGCTTTGATCTCATCTTCCCCAAGTGAACCAGGTGAGAAGTCGGTGAGCCACCCCCACGATGGAATGGTACCCAAGGCAGACGCCTCTGCTCCACACAACATACTGCAAACCAACTTTCCCTGTCCAGCACCAAACAAGCTTTGCTAATTGATTTTTCTGCTCATTAGGACCAATAGTAGTTATATTGAGCACTTAATAGAAACCATCTTACCACCACTGTCACTAATTCACAACGTTGTATGGAATCTGCCCAGGCAAGAGTTTGGGGTTTTTTGTATAAAATCATAAATACATATGCCTGCAAAAGCATCCATACCCAAAAGCTATTCAGTTATGCCCAAGTTTAAAAATCTATTAATAACCTGAGGAGAAACCTCCTCTGCAAACCCAGGTGCACCCAGGCAGGCAAAGTAAAGAGCTATTACACTGCAAGGGAACAAAGACCGAGACCGTGCCCATACCTATATTTCATGCCCGTTTGCTTTGCGGTGGATTCTTTTAATGAAATGTGGTGCTGCGGGGTAAATGTCCCCAAACTGCGAGCGATAATTGCCACCGTCCGAAATTTTGCCCGGGCTGCATTCACTACGTTCGGGGTCGTGGTGTTCTGCTTGCTGATGAGTCTGTCTTCACCATTTCGACTCTTCAAGTTGTGGTCCGTGCAGGCGATGGACACTTGCATCGCGCCCGCGGTGCCCCGTCAGTCCCGGGCCGGGTCGCGGGCTGAGGATGCCCCGCCGGGGCGGGGGGGGTCCGAGCGCCGCCGAGGGACCCCCGGCCTTGGGCTCCCCGAAGCGCCGGGGCAGCGGGACTCTGTGTCCGGGAGAGCCGGGCTGAGAACGCCGGCGGCAGAGAAGCCCCGAAGTTGGCAGAGCGGCCGCACGGGCAGGGCTGGGCTGGCTCCGGGCTCTCCCTGGCGATGTTGGCCGCCGCTCAGCCAGAAGCATCCATGCAGTCAGGTGCTCCCGGAGCGCTGCTCCCTCATGCCGAGCGCTCCGCAGCCGCTGTGCCTCGCTGCAGGCTCCTGGCCGCTGGTTTTAAATCACTGCGGGCATTCCGCAAGCGCTGGCTCCGGCCGCCGGACCGCCGAGTGCTGAGCAGGCACCGCCGGCCGTCCCTAGGGACCGGCAGCATCCATCGGCGTCCTTCCCCGCTGCCTCCCACCCATGGAGCCCGCGCTGGCAGCGGCCCCGGGATCGCCCCGCCAGCAGCCTGCGGGAAGGATGGAAGGATGGGAGAGACGGGCCTCCTTTGTGTCAGAGGGAAGGCAGGCGGTTCAGGCAGATCCGCCCGGAAAAATCGCTGCCGGCATCGCTGAGCAAGGAGAGCACTTCTATAGCAGGGGCGTAGAACGGGTTAATTATGGGGGAAAGGCAAAAAATAAGGGGGAGGGGGAGAAAGATCGCTGTGCTCCAGTGTGTGAGGGAGTTAACACGTTAATCCCGCGCTCCTGGCACCGGGAGCCGCCGCCTGCAGCCCCCGGCTCGCAGCAGGGCCAGGGTTAATCCCTGCTCCCCCAGCACCGGCAGTGGAATGAACCGCAGCGCAAAGGCTGTGAAGCAAACCCATCCCCATCCATCAGGAAATGATCCCTATCCCTCAGCAAACCATCCCCATCCCTCGCTGCGGCCGGGCTGCGGTCGGAGCCCGGTGTGCCAGCAGTGCCCACTCTGGCACCTCTCCCGGGGTGCTGCCTTTGGGCACCGAGGGCAGCTGGGGACCCCCGGGCTGGGAGCTGCTCCCCAGTGCGGTGGGAGGGTGAGCAGGGCTGGGGACCCTCGTCTGTCACTGCCACCCGCAGAGCAGCCCTGGGGGCAAGAGGGGACTGGGGGGGGGGACAGGCAGTGGGTGCAGCCCCACAGGAGAGGGTGCCCGTGGGGTGAATGTGGGTGGCAGCCCCGAGTGGGCAGTACTTGGGCAGGGCAGTGTCACCCGTGGTCCCTTCCCCACCGTGCACAGGTCACGGGAAGTGGTCGACAGGACAACGGGTCCCTAAATCTGCACCAGACTGCTGGGGCATGGGGTGAGGGGGCAGCTTCGGAGCATCCCGTGCCCACCTCCCCCTCACTGCCGGCCCCCAGAGCCCCATCCCTTGGGCTGTGGGGCAAACCATGGTTCCCTCCCTCCTCTAGCCCCCACTCCAGCTGAGGAGGGGGAGGGTGAGGGAGGGTGGTGGGCAGCCGGCAGCCAGCCAAGGCCACCCACCACCCCGAGACAGGGTGAACAGCTCCTGACGATCTCTGCAGCTCCTTTATCTGATGGCTCATTAACAGGTACCCAGCGCACTCCTTTGAGGATGGAAAGCATTAAATCAGGACAAAGAAAGTTACTTTATCATATTTTCCGTAAGGTGATTAACAGTTAATCACGCATCAGGCCCACAAACGCCCAGCTGTGAGTGGTCTCCTTGGAGTCACCCTCAGGCAGGGGTTATGGGGGAGCAGGACCCCTTGGAGAGTCTCCAGACATCTCATCATTGTGCCAGTATTACAGATCAACAAACACTGTTAAATACACAGCAGAGTATTTAGGAGGCACTGGGGGGCACAAGCCATGGGGTCACTGATAGAAAGGTGCCCCCCACATCCAGGACCTCCCCCAGGTCTCCCTGGGACTGGGGGATGCAGTTGGAGCATTGCTGGTGGCACCCACAGGGCTCTTCATCCACTTGGCTTTTGGAGCCCAGCTTTGTGTCTCAGAACCCAAAGCAGGACTGACAAACCCAGGAATATTTCCCTCTCTGATGTCTCACCTACTCTTGCTGGAAATATGTCACAGATATTTCAAGATATATTTTTACCTCCCATTCTATGTGTGTCTGGAGAGTTCCCACTGCAGCTGGCTCTGCACATGCTGTGACTTGGTCCTGGGGAGATGCCCAGGGCACTGTCACCCAGGCCCTGGTCATTGTCCCCACAGCTGCCCATGCCCCGGGGTGCCAGGGGAGGGCTGGGGAGGGGACAGAAAGGGACAGTCACGATCTGTGGATCTGTGCTGGCACATCCCACAGAACATATTAACTCAAGCCGCTTAACTTTGGAGAGGTTACAGTCTCTGCCAAAGAAATATGTATTTAAATATGGGATTTATTTCATTTCCCTGAGCAAGATAATCACTTCTAGACTAAAACTATGGAGTAACATAATTTTGTATCACGAAAATCCTGAGCTTATAGCGGAGGAGGTACGTGACAGCCCTGGCAGAGGACAGGGATGGGCCCCAAGCCTGTGACCAGGCTCCTGTGACGCCTCAGTGCCACCAAACTGCTGTGCTAAGATGCCCTGGTGCCTTTCCCTGAGGAAGACAATTGCTCATTAAATAACTCGCTCAAAATGCTTCATCAAGCAAATCTGGTGTAACACACACGCTTGTGACTCCCCTCAGCCCCATCCCTGGAGCTGCTGCATCCACCCCAGGGGCCAAATAAAGAGCCAAGCACGGGCCTTACAAAACAAGGAGCCAAAGAGACCCACAGCAAGCAGGATGCTCTGGGGCAGCCCCAGCCCAGGAGCTGTGCTGTGGCTCCTGCACAAACACACTGGGATTGCCTGGGATGGTCTGTCGCTGTGCCCAGGACCTCACAGGGACAGGATGGCACACACCACTGCAGTGAGCAGGATGGAAACCTCCCAAAAGCAAAAAATGCTTTACCCAGCCCAGATTGGGTCCCTGCAGAGGCACAGAAGGGTTCTGGGGCCTGGCACAGCACAGGCTGGTGAGGGAGAAGCCCTTCCCAGTGCTCCTGCAGGGACTCTCTGCTCCGGGATCAGCACGGCTCAGGCTGCAACCAGAGGAGGAAAGATGCTTCTGCAGCCCAAAATATGAACATGAACCAAGGTCTGGGCTGGGTGAAACACTGGGAGCTGCTGCAGCCCCTGCCCCAGCACAGCTCAGGCAGAGCACGCTGCTTGCTGCTTCCTTTTTATTTTAAATTTCACCTAATAGTGAAGCTACTTTGAAATATGACGCCAAGTCTGGCTGGAGATTTTGTTTCTCCAAGGCTGCAGGCACAGGTTGTTGACTCATCCCTGCCCGTGGCAGGGGGTTGAGACTAGGTGGTTCTTAAGGTCCCTTCCATCCCAAACCGTTCTAGGATTCCATGACACTAGGGAGCCATGAGCCTGGCAGCGACCCCGGGATGTTCTCAATGAATCACAACATGATTAAGGTACTTTTTCACCTCATTTCGGTGTGAGGTTTCTGCCCTGTGGCAGAGACACCGTGGTGTTTGCCTGCAGGTTGTGGTGCAGAGGAGAGCTGGACACACAGCCAGTTACATAAACCCCCATCCCTGCATTCCAGCCAGCAGTGCAGGGCAGCAGGAACAATGTCATCCCAGCCCCTTTAAGCTCTTTGAAACTTTTCCACGTTGGGAGAAGACAACAACTAAACCCAGCAGCAAACATAGTGACAGTGACACAGAAGCTGTGGCTGCCCCAGCCCTGGAAGTGTCCCAGGCCAGGTTGGACAGGGCTTGGAGCAACCTGGGCTAGTGGAAGGTGTCCCTGCCCATGGCAGGGGTCATTGCCTTTAAAGGCCCTTTGCAACCCAAACCATTCCATGATTCTCTGATTCCCTGCACTGCTATGGGACCTCAGCCAGGGGTCTGCAGAGGAAACCCCCCAGCAGCCCTGCAAACCCAGCATCTAATGTGGGGTTTGGGTGCAAAACCCAGCACAGCCCTTAAGCACAAGCAGCTGTATCACCCTGACAGTGTTCCCTGTGCCCTGACAGTGTTCCCTCTGCTCCCTGTGCCCAAGGGTCCTGCCATCCGTGCCCAAGGGTCCTGCCATCCGTGCCCATGGAGCAGCCGCAGGACTGGGGAGATGCAGCAGGACAGAAAAGTCAGCGCTCCCAGGCTAGAGACACATCAAAAATATGGTTTCAGCCTTCATGAGAGAGTTTTAACCACGCTGGACGTTTTGACAGATCCTCAGTTAGATTTTGTATGCAATGTCCTTGGATGGACCAGACCTCAGGAAATTGCATGGAAGCCCTGAGAGCGCAGCTGGCAGCACCACGAGGGCAGGATCCTGCTCCAGAACAGTGCCCTTGGAGCTTTTCCATCCAAAGATGTCCTCCTTTATTTTATCCAACAGCCCAGAGCTGGCTACAGCCACCACAGCCAGCTTCCAAAACCCCTCTCAGACATTTCAGGCAGCAGTTTCCAGGACTGGCCTTCCCCAGAATTATCTCAACGTGCTGTCCCAAATCCCTGATTTTCAGATGTGCACCCGCAGTTCCGCCGCAGCGCAGCAGGACACGCCCAGGGCAGTTCCACGTTATGGCCCAATAAAAGTTTTATGGGCCCATAAGAGCTCTGATGGCAGTCAGAGCCCGTGCTCACCGCTGGGCTGGCTCCCTCCCTCCCCAGAGCTGTTTGGGAGCAGGTTTCCTGCTGGGACAATTACTGAGGATTGCGACATTCCGGCTACATCTCCCTAAATTGGGCTGATAGGGACACTGCAGAGATAAGGAGCGCTGCCACCCTGGAGCGCTGGCATGAGGAGGCAGCTCCCAACAGGGCTTTCCTGGGATTAATCCCAATTAAGAGCCAGGACAAGCTTCTCCCTGCTCATCTGAGGAGGGGTCCTGTCGGAAGCAGCAGCGACAAACCCTGCAGTGATTTGTAGCTCTTTGGGACGTATCTAAACCCACCAGGAACGGTTCCCTTTGATAACACTGCTGGAAGCTGGGCGAGGAAATGAGCCCCGCGCTTATCAAGCCAACAGTCACCACATTTCCGCTGGTTTCACATCAAAAACTCCATTTGCATTTGTAATTGCACTTGAGGAAAACTGATCAAAATTCCTATTAAACGGTTTTTAGTTACAAGGCGTCGTTCTGGCAGGTTTTGAGCCAGGCTGGGGGCAGCGCCCAGCCCGGGCTGCCTCTGATGGCACAGGAGATCTGTTACAGCCCCGGGACCCACGGCAGCTCCCAGGGCCCTGCCCACCCAGGAGTGACCCAAACTGGGATGTGAGAGCACAGAGCCAGGCTGCTCTGCCACCAAGGGCTGTGTGTTAGGGCTGGGCTGTGATAAATACAGCACCAGAGAAGCTGTGGCTGCCCCATCCCAGTGTCCCAGGCCAGGTTGGACGGGGCTTGGAGCAACCTGGGCTGGTGGAAGGTGTCCCTGCCCATGGCAGGGGGTG
>JAWWLV010000011.1:1023414-1036730 GCA_035041135.1 Platyrinchus mystaceus | reverse complement strand
GCAGGGACACCTTCCACTATCCCAGGTTGCTCCAAGCCCCGTCCAACCTGGCCTTGGACACTTCCAGGGCTGGGGCAATGCCCTTTTAGTAAATTAAGTGCAAGGCACTGCCCAGTCTTCAGGTGACCTCCGGGCACTGCCAAGCACTTCCAAGCCAAGGATTCTCTGTACTTCCCAGGGTCGGTGCTGGCTGGGCAAGTAGCCCCTGATCTCCAAGCACATCCCAAACCAATCGAACAATCACTTTCATACTGGAATGGCGCCCATTTAATTAACAAAAAGATTTGCAAGAGGATCATTACTTACTGCCAAATGCATAACCGCTCATTAGGCCCTCAGGGGAAATGAATAATTACTCCTGCAATCTACAGATTGTGTCTTTTTCTGCAGTGAAAAACGTGCCTTTCAACCTCCCAGCTGGGGGGGGACAACTGTGGGGTGGGAGGAACCCTCACCCTGCTGGCGACTGAGCCACAGGGAGCAGCTGCCCACAACAGCCTCATCCTGCCCCTTTGGGGTCTCCAAGGACCCCCCTGTACTTCACAAACACCCCAGGAAAAAAATAGGAACCGTGCTACTGGAATTATGGGAACACTCCGTTGGCTTCTGGAGTCTTTCTGGTGCAGGGATAGAGCCAAGCAACTATGAAAACACACTGAAAACAAGGAGGAAAAAGCTTATCAGGCAGAGGCAGGTCTGCACAGGAGGTTTGTCCATGGAAAAGCTGCCTTTCATCCAGGCTGCCCCCTCCCCAGCAGCACTCAGTGGATTGGGGGCAGCCCCCACATCCATCTGAACACCATGGGAGATGCAGAAGTAAGAGGTGCTCACCTCAGCACAGGGAAATCCACTGAGTGGCAAAAACACATTTCAGTTGAGCATTCAGTGATAAAAGCAACTTCTGGCTCCAAGAGGGGTGTAAAGAACAGCCTCACTGAGCTCCATCCCTCGCTGAGTGCGCAGGGTGACGCTGGCAATCCCAGAGCACACGTTGGACAGAGTGCCCAGAGGAGAGGAGAGGAGAGGCAGTGCTGGAAGAACATCCAGAAATGCTCTGGTCAGCTGAGTATTTCACAGCACTACCATGCATGTGAGAAGCACTGCTCCCTGGGGCAGCCCTGCAGTGGCACCCCCTCCTTAGGGCTGGCATCCACCAGAACCCAAATGTTCACCCACCTCCCCGAGCTGGCAACTATTTCCTGGTGCTGGAGTCACTCTGGGGAAGAGAACTGCAGTTCCAGGAGAGGGGACCCTCTGCCCAACAGCTCTCCCATAAAATTCAGCTTCCCTGGAATCACGTGTCAGCTTTGCCTCTCTGACACTTGCTCTGATTCTGCCAAATTCTTCCCGAGGTCCATCTTCCTACTCCCAGGTCTCAGAAAGGCTGTTTTATCATAAACTTTTTGCCTTTGGAATTTGGACAAAAATTTGCATTTCCAGGGAAATTTCCCTCTTTACATTACCCCAAGCTTGCAAGCCCTGCAAATTCTGAATGCAATGAAAACTCACTGTTAATAATCATCAGTGTGCAAAGGAGGATTAATAACCAGGAGAGACAATCAGGGAGCTCTCCAGACATGGACTGGGCCATGGTCCTGTGCTGCTAGAGAAGGGAAGGGGAATTTTCTGCTCATCCTGGGAGAGCTGCAGTGGGAGAGATGGGCACAAGGCTGGAGGGAGGGGGAAAGATGATGGAATTTAGCAAAATAAAGCAGTTGCTGTTGTATCAATATTGGATTTGCATTGAAGATCAAAATTCATTTTTACTCCACCTGGACTGAGCCCATCTGCCAGAGCACACAGCAGGGCTGGGGATAGAGACCTGCTCTCAGCCTGGCATCAAAGCTGACCTCTGCAGAGCCTGGATTTATCCTCGTTTCCTAAAGGATGGAGCCTTGAAACAAACCTGGAAGCCACAAGAGGAGGTTTTGCTGGTATCTTCCTAAATTCAACCCCCCTTGGACCCACCTCAGCAGCTGGTGTCGGTGCAGTGTGGGGTGATGTTCCCACCACAGCAGGTCCCAAAGTCAGCCCAAAGACTCCCAGATAAAACCTGTCTTGACTGAGACCACGTGGACCGAGTTTCATTGCAGGGCACAGACTGCAGACTTCAAACCTGCCTATAAATACACCCAGAAACATCCCAGACTTTCAAGTCAGCCCCCTGGAGAGACGCTGGATCTGCTCTGCACCACTGCTGTGGCTGCAGGGAGGGGAGAGGAGGCTCAGCAGGAGCACCTGCCCATGGAATGGGGCTGGACCAGCACCTGGCAGCACAGGCTCTGCAGCCACAGCTTCCCAGGAGCACAAGGTGTGGGGAAAAAAGCAGCAAATGTGCAAATCCCTGCTGGGCAGCGGCCTGAGCAGCCGAGGCCTGGCTGGGATTCACTGCTGTGCTGGGCAGCTGGGAGGGCAGAGTCTGCTTTGTCTTCCCCACGAGCCAAGGACCTCCAGCATGGGAGCTTCTGACAGGGAGGTGGGAATAACCCTGGCAGCACCAGCAGGCTGAGCCTGAGCTTTGTGAGGACTCTGTGGAATCACTATGGAAGGGTTTGTGTTGGAAGAGACCTTAAAGCTCGTCCAGTGCCATCCCCTGCCATAGGCAGGGACACCTCCCACTAGACCAGGCAACCTGTGCCAGGGCTTCCCCACCCTCACAGCTAGGAATTCCTTCCCAATATCCCATCTCACCCTGCCCTCTGGCAGTGGGAAGCCATTCCCTGTGTCCTGTCCCTCCAGGCCCTTGTCCAAAGTCCCTCTCCAGCTCTCCTGGAGCCCCTTGAGGCCCTGGGAGGATCACACTGGAAGCAGCAGGATCAGGAGCCAGCCCTGTGTGTGCAGCAGGAGCTCCTCCTGCTGAAACCCGGCCGGGGCGGTGGGGCTGACACCTCACACAGCCACCATTCCTTGGAGGAATAAAATGGGATTTCTCCCTGCAAGGAGCAAACCCCACTCCACCAACACCATCCACACCAAGGGATACCCTGTTCCCATCCCAGCCCACAGAGTCCCATTTCCATCCCATCCTCCCCATCAATGCATGGTTTGGGTGAGGACCCTACAAAAATAACACAAGCCCCAAGGAACTGAAGTGGTTTGGCAGAAGGAGAGCCATGGGACTGTGTGCCATCCCCACTGCACCAGGGAGCAGCTGGGTACTTTGAGTTAAAAAAGACTAAAAAACCACTTCTGACACGTGGCACTGACTGTTAAAAAAAGGACACAGCTGGACGTGGCTCTGTGGATCAACCTGGACAGGAAATAGGGACAACATTAAGGCTGTAAGCTATATCCCATAAATATAATGCAGTGGGGCTCCGGATGGAGCAGATGAGGATGGGATTACAGTGCAGGATTACAGGACCCCATCAAGAGCTCTCATATATTTTGCCATCTAAAGATTAGATATTTTAAAGCTTCAATGCATAAAATGAACCTCACTAAGAGAGCCTGGAAAAGCAGCTATGGCACAGGGATCACTCCCGAATTCCCCTCTTCTGGGGTAGCTCTGTGGGGGTATAAACATGACAGCAGAGAAAGGGATAAGGGCTGATAAATGGGCTCTGCCTGCTCCAGGTTAAACCCTGCCTTGGTATTTAATACCTTGGCTGACACCTGATAACATCTTCAACATGCTGGTACTTCCAGCATCCCATGACAGGGAATTCCCCAATTTCATTACAAGATGCTGGGAAAGGGTTTTCTGTGTTTAAACCTGTTGTTCACCAATTTTATTTACTCCCCCCACCCTGGTTGCTGCATTATGGGGGACAGTGAGTGACTTGCTGCAAGCTGTTCCTGATTTAAACACATCTGTAATCCCTGTCAATCATCTTTTCCCTAAGCTAAAACCCTGTTTAATCACTCAGTGCAGGGACAATCCCATCCCTCAGACCCCTCTGCTTTCCACAGCCCAGTCTGCTGTATCCCTTTGAAAAGCGGTGGCCAAGACTGGCTGCAGGGCTTGGATGTCAGCTCCTCACATTTCCCATCCCATCCAGGAAAGGGGAAAAAGGAAAAAGGAAAAAAAAAGGGAAAGAAAGGAGAAGGGAACATCCTGAGAAGGGCTACCTGCTGGCCAGTCGTAAAAAAACTTCAGCATCACAACCCTAAATTCCCAAGTTTTAATTAGCTCAACCAACCAAAGCTACAGGAACAGGTCAGAGCTCTCTCGGGATGCAGGAACTCTGGGGGGATCCTGCAGGACACCCCAGGGGGGTCATGCCAAGTGAAGTGGGTTTGCCAGGGGCTCGTGTGCCGTGGGAAGAACTCACCCCCTGGAGCAGAACCTCAATGAGATCTAAACCAGATGAAACACAAACAGCAAACTCCAGCCCAGCTGGGAGGCTGCACTGTGGGTTAATCCAGCAGTGCCTCGGGACTCCATGACCTCCATAAATACTTTCCACCCCTAACATTTGCCAACAGCCTGTTTTGCAAAAGCTGCCTGGATGCTTCTGCAGACATGTATATACATATAACATTTCACCTCCAGGCTCTCCAAGTGCAGCTGCCCCAGCTCACAGACACTGTTTAACCATGGAGGAGCAGAGTACTGAGAGGTTTTACAGCCATGGCTTCCAGTGTGAGGACAGACCTCAAGCCCCAGCGAAGTGTGCGTGGAAGGAAGCTGTGCAATGAACACCCCATGGGGCAATAGGGCACCAAATTTGTTTTGTAAATGGTGTTTCATCTCAGAGAAATGCTATTGTCATCAGAAACAATCCAAGCTGCACTTTGGGTTCCTCCATTATAGGCTGCACTAAGCTGTGTTGGCTAAGGCAAAGAAGGGAAAAGGAACCAATCATCCTATAAATGAACCAGCTTACAAGTATTTAGCAAGTGTTTCTTGTTCACAATTCATTACTTTCCACACTTAATTAAATAGATCTTAACAAAAAAAGGGATTTATTGTGCTGTCTTTAGGCTGGACCTAAGGAGAGCTGAGAAAACATCTGGAAGGCAAAACAAGAAAGAGAAAAGAAAATCTTCAAGCTCACAATCAGACTAGAAGGGTCTCTGTACTTCTAGAAGAGCAAATAACCTACGGAAACAGCACGTGGTGGCTGCTGGAGCAGCCCCCCTGCCTGGAGCAGAGCCTTCCTCAGAGCCCCCTCTCCCCAGGACACATCCCCTGGATCCATGGGAAGCTCAATATGTTATGGCTGCTTCTGTCAGCTGTGAAAAATGTACACACCTCAAATGAAACACATGCTCCAATCCATCAGCTTCAGCAGAAATTAAGCACATGCTTTATTTCCCCATGAGTAATGGCTCTGGTGAACGAGGAATACTCCAGTAATTAAGCCAGGAAGCAGAGGTGGATGAAGGTGTGTGAACAGAGCTCGAGCCTGCAGCCACCGCCCTCAGCCCCCAAGGCCAACCCAGCCACCCCTGCAGCTCAGCAGCCCCAGAATCTCTCATTAATTACATTTTCCTATGGCTTAAGACTCTCTCTCCAGCAGGTTTCGGACCCAACCCTACAGAAGTTTTCTACCCAACCTCTTTGCAGGGTTTCTGCCCCAGGCTGGGCACGTTTTTGGTGCGGCAGAATGTTGGGATGAACATCACGGTCAGGTTTGGACTCAGTAGCAGCCCAGTCCCATGTCAGGAGGTGTCTGTACACCAGGGCTTTGGCAGGATAATCTCCTGGGGAGGACATTTCAGATCACAACCACTTCATGGGAGCACTGTGTGCCTACAGCATCACTTGTGCTCCTGAGCGAGGGCACGGCAAGGGTTAAACTGTGTCTGGGCAACAACGGAAAAACACCACAGAAAGTGCAGGATTAGAGAGAAACCAGAAAAATGGTGGTTTTCGTGTGTGCACTGACACCAACCATTTCAAACACAGCTGCCACGTGGCATCAGCATCACCAGAAGGAGCAAGAGAATTTCTCATTAAAGGGAGGGAACTTTCCAGGCCCCGAACCCCCATCTGATCAGAGTACCTGGCTCGGGGACAGCACTGCTCCTGCTGACCCAGCATTACACCACTCACAGCCCTGCTCCGAGCACGGTGTCCCTGGGATGCCAGTCCACTGCCTGTGGATGTTCTCCCTTTTCACCACCCAGGCACCGTGTCCTCAGTTCTCTCTCTCAGCTTTCCAGGCCGTGTCACCCCAACTCGCTCCACAGCAGAGCGGTGGTTCAAAGCCCTTTGCCGTTTCTCCTGATTCCGCCTCCAAAAGCTGCTCTTTCACAGCCCCCGTCTCCCCTCAGCAATGTCTCCAAACAACACCAAATTTCCACAGCTGGGACACAACCGTGCTGGATCCATAAAAACAGCGGTCACATTGTCTTATTTCAGTTTTAGGCTCAGACAGGCCATGGGCAGAGATCAACCTCTTGGGAAAGCAAACATCTCAAAGAAAATCTGCTTTTATTAGAAGCACTGAGAACATGTAGACATTCCATATGGAACGTCATCCTTCTAAAACGAACCTCTTCAGAAGCAAAACACATTGACAACTGATGGACTGAGCGCACCCGTTTCTTGGCCCGCCATCCCCAGCCTACACCCTCTGTCCCCAGGCTGTTCCAGCTCCCTGACTGGGTAAGACCTTCTCCCTTGGACACTTCTTCTAACACAGAAGCCACGTTTTCCATCCTGAACCCAGCCAGATGCCGGTTCTTGGGCTTCCAGTCCATTTGCTCCATGAGGAAGGCAGAGGGTCTCAGGGTTCAGACCCCGAGCTGGAGAGCTCAGCGTGATTTTCCCCATCCTGGAAGCGTCCAAGGCCAGGTTGGAGCAACCTGGGCTGGTGAAAGGTGTCCCTGCCCAGGGCAGCGGGTTGGAACGAGGTGGACTTCAAGGCCCCTTCCAACCCAAACCAGTCTGGGATTCCATGACTAACTTTAGAAGAAAAAGATCAGACTCAGAGCTTTAAGAGAACGGGTCACGCGTGTCTAGCTTTGCCCCAGGTCACCCCGGTTCTGGTGGCGCTCAGGAGACCTGAAAAGCGAAGTTCGCGAGCAGAGGAGGGGCCGGGGCGGGCTCGGCCCCCTCAGCGCCCATCCCGGGCTGCCAGCCGACCCCGCACAGGTACCTGTACTTCATGCCGGTCTGGGCCCGCGTGGTGTCCTGCAGGGACAGCCCGTGGAGGCGCAGGAACCTCTCCAGCTCTTTCCTCTCGGCGGCGGGGCTGCGGGGCCGGGGCTGCGGGGCCGCGCTGGCCTGGCGGGCCCTGGGCAGGGCCTTGGCCGGGCCCGGCCGGTGCAGGGGGATGTCGGAGCAGGTCGGCTTGTACAGGTGCATGGTGTGCTGGGGGGAGCCCTGCCCGGGACAGGGGCTGGGGGACCGGGGCTGTGTGCCCGGGGACCGGGGCTGTGTGCCCGGGGATCGGGGCTGTGTGCCCACGGATCGGGGCTGTGTGCCCGGGGATCGGGGCTGTGTGCCCGGGGATCGGGGCTGTGTGCCCACGGATCGGGGCTCTGCCGCCCGGAGGGCTCACGGCTCGGGGCGGCCTCTTCGCCTCCCGGGCATTGTTTATATTATTGCAACTGGCCCATTTTAGTTGATGCCCAGCGTGGATTATGGCCAAGATCAGCAATCTTGTTCATCTGCTGAGACCTCTCACCGCCCAGTAACTCCAAGGGATAAGGGCTGCCAGTGGGAATACAGCACTGACCCCATTTCCCAGGTCTTATATTTAGATAATGAGAAATATTTGCTTGGGATTCAATCCAAGGCCAATAAACATAAACCAAATACTCTCACAGGGTGTATTTCAGGCCCTGGGCTGGCCAGATGAACACTGCAGGCATTTCTTCTGCCAGTCATTAGAACATTTTGTTTTCTCATAGTGCACTGCTGGAGTTACCTGGTCTGGGAACCTCTGTAGCCTCCCAGGGCTTTGATAATTAATACAAATAACATTATAATGTTATCAATTACTTCACCACTGATAGATAGCAAAAAAAAGTTTCTGGTTGATAGAATCATAGAATGGTTTGGGTTGGGAGCAACCTTAAAGTCCATCTTATTCCAAACTCCTCTGCCATGGGCAGGAATGGCACCTGCTACACCAGGTTGCTCCAAGCCCCATCCAACCTGGCCTTGGACACTTCCAGGGATGGTTTTCAGGGTGTTCATCCCTGCTGGACAAGGCAACACCCAGGAGGACCACACTGACCTTTTCTGGCCACAGCAAACAATCCTGCCAAGGTCTGATACACACCACTGAGGGAGATCTCTGAGCTCTTCTATTTTAAAAACCCAACCCATTTTTGGGCTGGCATTTCATCCCCAAATACAGTGAAAAAATAAGTTAAATAATCAAGTGATGGATGTATCATGAACTCAACTAATCCTTAAATCTTTCAAAGCAGATAAAGAAAGACTGATCCCAAACCCAGAATATACTTTAAAAGCTTATAATGCAATGTCACAGAGGGGAGTTCGGTGGGTACACTGGGATTACCCTGCTACTCTTCCTCTGCAGCTGTTGGATCAGGGCACTGATGGACCTGGGTGTCCCCAGGAGGGTCCTGCCCTGCTGCCCCAGGGGACCCCCACACTCCTAAAGATGGGGGTCCTGTTCTCCTGGTGCTGACCCAAAGGTGGGTGCAGGGAGGGCTTTCAAGCCCTGCTCTTTGCAACCCGAGGACGCTGCAGGGAGGGCAGCGTGTCCCGAGGCTGCTCCTGCCTCTCAGGGACCGTGTTTCCCTCCTGAAGGCTGTACCTCTGATCTCTGCTGCAGCTGCCTTTGCTCCTACCTCCTGCCAGCCCTCACTCTGCTCATCTCCAGTGCAAGGTGAACCGCTGCAAAGAAATACTTCTGCAGGCTCCTCTGAATTATTTTGGACATAGGAGTTTTGCTGGTTTGGAGTTTCAGGGTTTGTGGGGATCGGCATCTTTAGAAACTTAGTTCTCCCAGAAGTTATTCAGCAGCAGTTTGCTTTTCTGGTGCTGTTCTAGCCCCTGAGTGCCTGACCACGGGCTGGTGGGGCAGATGGGCACCGTGCCCCAGAGTCTGCCCCCTCCCAGCCCACAGACCCCTCGTGTTCTCTCCGAGTGCTTGTGGACATTTCTGCACTTAAACACCTGCTCCATCTCAGTTTTACTTTGTTTTCCTTTCAGTTGTCCTGCTCCTAATTTTTATTCTAAGGACATTCTAAATTATTTCTAATCCAAGCCCATCTGCAAGAGCTCGGTTTGTGCCGGGCACTTCAGGCATCCCCATCCTGCCTGGGATTAGGGAAGATCTCAACCTGTTCTCAGTCGAAATCCGGCTTCTACCGATGTATTTGTGTCGAGCTGGGCAAAAGGCTGAACCCCCCCTGGGCAGTAGCCCTGTCCTGTCCCTTGGGGTGACTGAAACCCCCATCCTCCCCCTGCCAGTCCCCCAAACTGCCCTGAGGGAGCGCGGCCGCCTCTCCCGCCGTGCTGCTCCTCGGCCTGGGGCAGCAGCACCCCCGGGCAGCTCTGTCCGGGCTCCCATTTCATCGAGGGGCTGACCCTGCACAGGAGATTAGGGAGTCGCACGTCTAATTTCCACTAATACCAAGATCCCCTTATATTTTTTTAAAGGAGCAAGATCAGATTCTGGAGGCTGCGACATTTAAGACGGATGGGATGAGAGATTCAGCAGCTGCAGGTTCCCCCTCCTGGGCAGCTCGTTCCCAGGCTGAGCCATCGCCGCTGCCCGGCAGGGACAGGGGAAAGCAGGACCCTCCTGTCACCCGCACGGTCCCTGCTCAACTTTTCAACTCTATTCCGACAGAACTACAACCACTTGGACAAAACAGCTCGTGAGAAACGAGGACCAACAACCACAGGCAGCTTGTGCCGAAGAAGTTAGGAAACGAGTTTACAGGATTCTCAGCTCTGTTACACACACCCATCGAGGTGCAGGGGAAAAAACCATGAATGACCAGAGAAATGAGGCTCGTAAAGCCAAAGACCTTCCTACTCTTGTTATTTTTATGGTTACTGTTGTCACCACCGTTGTTACTGTCATTGTTATCATTATTACCGTGCCCACAGCCCCGTTCCCGGGGTACATACCTGTGTGGCATGCCGGTGGTGTAGGCGATGGTGTACTCGTGGGACAGCTCGCACACCCGCAGGTACCAGTTCATCTCCAGCTCCCGCAGCAGCGCCAGGCGCCGGGCTCGCTGCTGGGGCTGCCCGGGCCGAGCCCGGCCCTCCTTCCCGCTGTCCGAGGAGCTCTTCAGGGCTCTGTCCCTGCTGCCCACGGAAAGCACCGACTGCTTCCTCAGCTTCAGGGACTCCTCGGCGCTCTTCCCCCCCACGGTCCCCGTGCGTGCCGCCAGCATTTCGCGTCCCGCTCGGTGCGAAGGCGCCGAGTCGCTGCCCTCAAATCATTTAAACTGATTCCAGCGCGCACTTTCCTCCCGCTATAACCTCACGCCGGCCACAAAGCTGTAATTAGAGACGTGTCTGCGGGGCTTAACCAGAAAGAAGAGCTGCGACCTTCTCATGGAAACATCTGCAGCAGCTCCCTCGTGCCAGCGGCTCCGCAGAGAGGGAGGAGGACGCTCCTTAAAAACAACACCCCGGCTGGGCTCGGGCACACCAGGGCTTGGGGTGGAGGGCACCGGAACGCCCGTCCTGCTCCGTAAACATCGGAGGTGAAGTCACACGTGTCACCTTGACGGCAAACCCGCGGCCACGTGGGTTCACCCCAGCAAATTGCAGCGCCGTCCCTGCCGGCCGCGGCCTCGGAGCATCCCCGTCTGCATCCCCAGCGCTTGGCCGGCCGCTCCAGCCCTCCTGCTCCTCCTCCTCCACCTCCTCGGTCGCCACGTCCAGCAGGAACTTCCATTCTCCAAGGGATTTGTAGAAATTTGGCGAGTCGGTCACCCTTAGGATGAGAACGAAGTTGTGGCTGTTCCTGAGCAAGCAGTGTTTGGGAAAACGTATGAAGAGGCAGACACTGGAGTTGCATTAATTCCCCTCCCCGGTCTGAAATGTAAAAGCTGATACAGAGATTACAGCTCTAATCACAGCAGCCACTTTGGGAGAGAGCCGGCAAAGAGGAAAAACCCCTCTAAGACAGGCAGGATTTTAAAGTCATTGCACTCAAAAGCTTTGTAATCACCCCAAGCAGAGCAATCACCCACCTGTGCCCTGCACGGGTCTCCTGGGGATGGGGGCTGGGTGGGAGGATTCATGGAATCAGGGAAAAGGGAGCTCTGGAGCTCTGTGGCTTCCAACAGGAGCTGGTGGTGTCCGAACTGTTCAGCAGAGATGGCACTAAAACACTCTCTGGAGGTTTTGCAAAACTCCAGTAAAATGACTCAAACTTTAAGCCGTTAAAACTTTCTGGTTCTGTGCCCGTTCCAATCTGTTTCCTCATTTGTCCTTAAACTTTCATAGCCTTTCCCAAAAAGGAAAAGGTTTTCAGCAACTCCAGAAGCCTTTAAACCAACCCTGAGCAGAGAAGCAATACATACTTATTTTACGAGTACACAAGCTGAAGATTCTTCAGGTCCTTCCATGTGGAAGTTGGTTATCAAAAGTGAACTGAAGTTCTTAAAGAGCTGTACAAAAGACACATTGTGCTTCCTCAGCATCCCGTGTTTATCATTCCCTTAATCACAGAAACACCCTGTTGTTTCCAAAGGCTTTAAAAGGTATCGGTCACCTTAAAGGTAAATTAAACTAAAGCAGCTGCTGGCGATTTGTCCCTGTCTCAATGGGCCATTGTTGGGCGAATCACGCGCTATTGTGCGGGTGGATGTTCCCTAATGTGTCACTTAGGCAGGTAGCGCCATCGGATATTGTGTGAGGGGCGATTGTATCTCCCGGCAGGTAAAGACACCCCGGCTCACCTCATAAAAATTGCAGAGCGATTGGTTTCCTGAAAGCAAAGCCGCCCAGCTGCCCTGAAATATTGATAGCGGCTGCGCTGGCAGCAGAGCCCCTGTGCATCCAGGGGGCTGTGGGGCATCTCCTGGGGGGACAAACCCTCTGCCCCACGAGAACCTCCCCCTGCCAAACCCCCTCCCACTTCGGAACCGACTGACCAACATCCCCCCGGGAACAGCGTCAGTGCCAGAGCCAGCCCGGCACGGAGCAGCTTTCCATGGGCTCCACATCCCTCCAGAGCAGGGAGAGAGGGGAGAAGGGCCCGGGGGGCACCTCACCTGCACCCACCGGGGGCAGGTGTTTGTGGGGCCGTGGAGAGAAGGATCAGGGCATGATGCTCCCGTGAAGGACACTTCAAACTGAACCCTGCTCAGGGCTGGGACACCTCCTGCCTTTTCTATTCCTTTTCTATTCCTTTTCTATTCCTTTTCTATTCCTTTTCTATTCCTTTTTCCAGGCAATCATTGGTTAAAGTAACATGGAACATTATAATTATATATTTCTAACTTACCTGTACACTGTATAAATGTACAAAAACACGTTTAGGAGCTCTGTACCTGCAGCTTACCACGAGTTATAACTGATTATTACCTTAATTATATAACACGATAGAACTTCTATTTATTAATAAATTATCCCAGGCTTTGAAAAATTTCTCTGGCTCTTCTTAAAACGCTTCCTAAAACCTGATTGCTATTCCAGCCGTGGTCCCTAGAGTTGGGCAGGCGACATGGAAACCATCTCCTGCCAAGGAGTCTCCCTGTGCCCCCCCAGCATGGCAGGTCCCGGGGTCCCCAGCCCGGTGTGGCCCCCCCAGCCCCTCCCCATGGGTTAATGTCCCTCTGCCCAGGGCAAAGCCCTGCACTTACCAGCGTGAAACCCTGAGCTGTGGGAGCCAAGGCAGGGCACAGCAACACCCAGGGGTGCAGAGGGGCAGGGCAGCACTAAAACCCCCCCCAACACTGTTTGTGTCACTGGTTTTAGAGCAGAACATTCCAGCAACACCCATCCCTGAGCCCCCAGGATGAGAGCTCGGGATTAGTACTCTGGCTCAGGCACCCTTTTAGTCAAACCTCCTGTTTTTCAGATGTAAATAAGAGGAGTGGTTCTAAAAACCCCGCAGCAGATGTTTTCTGCTCAGGAAAGCAGGAGGTCACCTCGGGGAGTTAATGCACTGCACACAGGGCCCGTGTTTAACCTGGTTTTAAAATCTCACGAGCAGTTTTCCATCATTCTGTGCCATTCCAGGGACACCTCCATGCTGGCCAACAAAACCCCACCATGTCACACGTGGAAGGTCCGTCCTGATTATCTTCACCACAAATTCAGTTTGATAGAATGGTTTGGGTTGGGAGGGACCTTAAAACCCATCCCATCCCACCCTCTGCCATGGGCAGGGACATCTTCCACCAGCCCAGGTTGCTCCAACCTGGCCTTGGACACTTCCAGGGATCCAGGGGCAGCCACAGCTTCTCTGGGC
>JAWWLV010000011.1:998759-1016901 GCA_035041135.1 Platyrinchus mystaceus | reverse complement strand
TTATGGGATCTGCAGGTACATTTGGGACTTGCTGACTTTTGGCAGAGACTAAACCAGGCTGTGGATCACCAAACACGACCCTCAGGGCAGCAGCTCTTCATCTTGAGAGCTGTTCATTACAGTTCAGCAGGAACACACTCTGCTGTGTGTTACCAAAGCACCTGACGCTGGATGGGGATAGTTTCCTACAAAAAGAAAGCCTGAACCTGACTCCTAAATCCTCTTAGTGACCTAAAGTGTCAACAGGACACCGAGATGTTAAAACCAGAAGTGTCAGTCGAGGGCAATTGATTATGTAATTATTTCCAGTTACTAATGCAAAAATTAATTCCAAAATCCCAGGAATGGCTGGGTGTTCTTTTCTTGGTGGTATTTTTTGGCTCAGCTCTGCTGGAAAGCCTTTAAGTTTGTCACACCCATCTGCCAGCTCCTCATTCTGTTAGTTTTCCCAAACCACCATGATATTCTTGCTAATGAATATTGTGAGAGAGAAAAAAAATGGCAAGAAAATCAAAGTCAGGGTGACCCAGAGAGAGAGAGGAAGGTGAAAATGAGCCCTGTGCAACACAAGCTCCTGCTGGAGAGGACCCTGAAGGCCACGTTACCTCCTCTGGGACCTCGTTGCCAGGGGTGGCTGCGATGCCAGTCATGAAGTCACTGGTGATGAAGGGCCTGATGACCACAGACCTCTGGCAGGAGGGCTGTTTCTGGAGGGGGTCCCGGTCGAAATGCAGCGGGGTCAGGATTATTGGCATCTGGCTGATTTTTCCGGCGTAACCTTCAGGAGACAGTTGTGCAAAGGGTGTTAATTTGGGCTACAGACACCAGCTGCACAGAACTCCCACTCCTGCTTCACATCCCACACCAGGATGGTGTGGCACAGGTTGCCCAGAGCAGCTGTGGCTGCCCCATCCCTGGAAGTGTCCCAGGCCAGGTTGGACAGGGCTTGGAACAACCTGGGCCAGTGGAAGGTGTCCCTGCCCATGGCAGGGGTGGCACTGGATGGGCTTTAAGGTCCCTCCCAACCCAAACCTTTCTATGATTTTTCAAACTGCCACTTGAGATGATCCTCAACCTTTGCAGGCAGGCAGAAAAATCCCAGATAATCTCTGTTATCCCTGTAATTTGCTGTGAATCAACAGAAGATCCACTTTCCTTCCCACAGAACTCAGCCATGGGGTTTTACCAATCCCCATATATCAAGCCCAATAAAGAGCCATTCACAGATATGCCTTTGAAATAGTCTCTGAGTGGTCTTTGAAATTTTCTTTGAGTAGTCTTTGAACTATTCAAGAGAAAGCTCTCCAGTATCCCCATGGCTGGTGGCTGACAGGTAACCCCAGACATTCATCTCTCACTTCTTTTTAAATTATCTCCTTCTGAAATCCAATACACAGATCCTTAATTTCCCTGTTTCAATGATCTAAAAGTCTGATCTGGGGGTGTGTGGCAGCTCTCAGTGCTCAGGCTCCCCCCTCTGCCAGCCCTGGCCTCAGCTGCTGGCACAAGGAGGCTTTTTCACTAAATCAGAACTCCAGTCTTATTTTTAGGAGCGATTCATTCACACAAAGCCAAGTGTCACCAAAAGTTAGCAAGACACAGCCACAGCTTTACCAACACAACCAACAGTGTTATCCACAGCCTTTTGAGGGTAATTTTGTACAAATTCTGTTCAGACAGCTCTGCAAACCGAACGTGGATTCTCAAAAAGAGGTATCTGTTGTGACTTGATTTATACAAAATACAGGCACATCTGAGGCTGTGCTCCCCACACAGATCACATCTCCACAGGTAATTAAGTAAAAACATAAAACTGAACCTCAGAACCCTTCATTCCCAGACTGGCTGTGCACCATACCCAGGAAAATGAACACTCCCTGGGAGTGCAGGGCTTGGGTTGACAAATACAGCTTTTACTTCAAGTTAAGGGACAGGAAAGCACCACGGGCAGGGAGGAGCACCAGCACCATTGGAAACTTGATATTTGGGCTCCCTTCTTGCCACAAAGAAACACTGTTGAAAAACTCTGCCAAGTTCCTTTACTTTAGGTGAATCCTGAGGACTGAGATCAGTGGAGAGAAGGAACTGTGCTGACCTCCAGCTGGCTGACAGGACTTTTTGCACAGGTTTGCAGTGCAGTGAAGCACCACATGGCATGTCAGAGGTAAGCCTCAGTTCCCCAAAATCCCCTAAAATTGTTTCCTGTCCTTTAGCTATCAGCTTCTACAACTTTCACAAGAGTCTGTCACCCCATTAGTTGACCACTTTTTGCAGATATTTGGGAAGGTTACAGATTTTGACAGCACCACTGTAACTATTCCCACTGGGTTTGCAGGGACCTGATCCACGGGGTGAGGTGGAGCACCTACCAGACTCCCTGAGAATGTTGTGAGCCTCAAAGTCAGCTTGACGTAAAGTGCTGAGGACTCCTGTGGTCAGGAACGTGGGGGTGACATCTGTGGGGGGCTCTTTGACCGGGGGGCCAAACACATACACAACTCTGCAACAAACAGGGTGGGGAAAAAACCACATCTTACATTCACAGAATAGAACAGCATTCAATCCAGAGGAGCCTGAAGAAGTCAGCAATGCTGTAAAGCCAGCACACACTGAAACTTGCACAGGCAATCCTGATTTATACCTTCTTTTGTCCCCTCTGCATTTAATTTAACCAATTATCTTGCAATTCCAGGTCTCACCTTTCAGGATAATAGCTCTGTCAGGAGGTGTCACTTCTGTGAGAAAATTAAGGTTTGCTATAAGTAATTAGAAGCAGTTTCATCAGAAATCCCCCAGCCAGGCAAGGAGGATGTGATTCTCCAGAGCTGATTTAATGTCTAAGCAACGTCAGCCGCTGGGAAAAGTTATGGAATCAAGGAGGTAGGAAATGTATCCTCACAGAGAGCTCAATTAAGATCAAACTGCCCAGCTTTGGAGCTCTCCTTGTGCCATGAGAACTGACATCCCCATGTAAATCCCTTTTTGACACGCAGCAAAACCAAACTGCAGGACAGCACAGCTCATCAGCAGGCTGGAGTCCTGCAGCAGAGATTTGAATAAGTTATACTGGATGTTGTCTGATCAAGTGCTCTAAAACATGAGGAGGTAGGCTATCCATTCCTTTACAAGCTAGAAATAAATCTGTATTTTGATTTGTTGTGCATTTGTAACCTCTGTATGATACACTGGCCCAACATATAAAAAATTATACCCTACAGAGGAAAATGTCTGTGCCTGCTAAGCTTCCATATATTAATTAGCCCATTAGAAATGAAGATAATTCAAGTCTTGCCTGTTTATGTTGTGGCACATGCGTGGAATGAGCCTGGCGAGGAACATCAGGGACTCCCAGTGTGGAGCATCTTTACTGGAGATGCCGCAGACGTAGCTGTACGAACGGCAGTCACCCTGCAAGGCACAAACAGCAGGGGCTGCACAGGATCCTGCCTGCCAGAACTGCTCACCAGACTTCCCCCTTCATCCTCCTCATCAGGGCACAGGGCCACATTTTGGGCCAACTTTTAGCAGACAGCGAGTTGGTGAAATCAGCGTGGCAGGAGATACGGAGGGGATGAGGAAACACGGAGCAAGAGAACAGAGCTAACAGTGCATAAAAGGAAAATTTCAGGCTCAGGAAACATATATATAAAGATATACATGTGTAAAAGGAAAGATTCAGACTGGGAAGATTCATCTACAATGACCAGAGAAGAGGGATTGATTGTGTGTTGGTATTTTTGTGATGAAGCACAGAAATCTGATGACACTGCAGCTCCAAACACTAACCAGAGCTGACTGCAGAGCCACAGAAGCCACACACAGCACTAAGCAGTGATACTAAAATATATGTAATTCAATACTGATAGTGCAGAGAAAGGTTCTTTACAGCTACCACTGCTCAGTAAAGAAATCCTCCAAGTTATTGCACACAATTCCATGGGAATGCCAGCTCAGCACTTGACTTGTATTTCTGTCCCCAGAGGAGGGAAAAGGAAGGTAACACTGGTGCTGCACAGATCCCAGTGTTCCCTGCACTGCTCCAGATCCTTTCCAGGATTAGTGCAATTCCAAAAAGTACAGGAAGGGGCAAATGTAGGAAGGAGGGATTTTTAACCAACTTAGTCTGAGACTCCCAAGTCTTACTGGGGACAACAGACGACAGCAGAGGTCAGTGGGACTGAGAGTGTTGTGAAGAAACTGCCTGGGAGTGACCAGCATCACTGAACCTGGAAAATGCCCTCAAATCCAAGCCCTGGCACTTGCCTGAGTGTCCCTTCAGGTATCCTGACACCTCTGCACTGCACCAGCACTGACAAAGCTCTCACAGCCATTTGGAGTTTATCTCCTTGACTCAAGCTCCTTATTCCCACATCTTAAGGCAGCAATTGTGATGCCTCTCCCCAGCCTGCCACCCCACCAGGAAGGAGCTCCCAGAACACCCTGGGATGCCTCCCTTTACCTGCACTCCCACAGTTTTGATTGGTAGCAAGAAGGCATTCAGTGAATGTAGGCTTGTAATCTGCATCAGCTTCTCCTGGTCTTCTTCACTTGTACACGCCTTGACCCTTTGCAGCAAAGTGTGTGGCTGTGCAAGGATGCAGAAAAATACATTTTAGTTGAATAAAGCTCCCAAGCCCTCAAACAGAACCTGCACAGTGCAAATAAAAGTGTTATTAAAGTAGCTGTTTGCTTAAATTTAGTTTACATTTACTCCTTGGAACTATTTAAAAAATACCTTTCATTTGACAATTAAATATTAGCAAAAGCCCTTTTCTTTGATTAGTCTGTACTTTAAGCTGAGGGTCTCCAAGGACACAGGGGAAGCTCTTCTCCTGTCCTCACTCTCTCTTTCACAAAGCTGCACTTCTCATTTTTGTGGCACTACAATTCCCTATGTTTTAAAGGAAAAGCAGATGTAAATATCAGCCCTTCAGGATTTACCAAAAAGCTTTGGGAAGTTGTTTTGAACTTACACCTTAGAGCAGGTCCCTGCTAAGGACCTTTCACCTCTGAGTGAGCTTAGAGCAATCACAAAGGTCATCACAATTAAGAGTGGTAGAATTTAAACATCACTAATTAAAAACTCCAGGTTTTGGTCCAGGACACCCAGCAAGCACCAGTTCCTCACTCCTGCACTGTCATCTACACAGTCACTGTTTGGGTGTGCAAGCCTAGGAAGTTACAATTATTTCAGGGAGGGAAGACCTTTCCCTAATACCATGTGATTTGAAGAATCTCCAGAAACCTCCTCTGCACAAAGTTTAACTACAACAAAACTGATTTACTATCTGAAGGGTGAATAAACTTCCCCTTTCCAGAAACTGTTCAACACTTGCACCAGTCACGGCAGTAAAATTCCACTGCACTCGAACTGCTTCAACTGAGTTGTACTGGGACCCATCATTCCTTAAAGAGCACAAAGTAGTCATTTGGACCTTTCAGCAGCTTAAAGGTCACTGCAGGTCACTACAGAACAATTCCACTACTTCTGTGCACATTAAAACTCACGGTTCTCTTACCTTCTTCACACTCGCAGAAAAATCCGCAACTATTTTCAGAATGTTGTTTGTTTCTGGGAAGTCTTTGCACACATAAGGTTCCTCAGCACAGATCACTCTGATTGCCAGACCAGGACCTGCAAAGCAGCATTGAGAAAACATTATACTGAATGACAGGAAGCTGATTTTCACCCAGAAAGGTGGAACAGTGGGCCAGTCCCTGAGTACAGTGTATTTTGCCATTGTACCTGCACCCCAATTGTCTTAACACCCTGCAAGACAAAAAACCCAACCCACAGGCAGCTTAATCCAGAAGGACATTTCTGTTCAGTACATCTAAGCACTAATTTACATTTAAGCATTGCTTGCCTACACCTCAAACGGGCTGGTGGTGCAACAGGGGATGCAGTGGTGGATGGAAATCCAAAATGAACAGGAATCTCCTCCCCCCTTTGCCAGGCAACTGAGAACTCTGGGTATAACACACAGAGGAGTCTCCACTGTTTTTAAAGACCCCTGAGGGCTGTTTGACCTTTTAGCTACTTAAAGTAGAAGTGCAGTGTGCTGGAAAAGGCAGCCCTGGCCCTGCCTGGGACGTGCTGCATTCGCACAGCTCAGTGCTCTGCCAGCCCTCAAACACAGGGGCAGAGCAACATCCCCCTGAGAGGATGGGGCTTGGCTGGGTTACCCACTCAGATGTTTTCTGGTGCACAACTCCTGTTACTCTCCAGGCTTTCACTTTCAAAGCAGCAAATGCCCCTTGGCAAGGCAGAGCCAGGCCATCACCCCAGGTAAGGTGGGCACGTGGCAGCTCAGGCAGCGCTCACTGCACTTACTGAGAGTCCCTGTTTGGCTGCTGCAGCTGAAAGGGAACAAATGCAGCTCAGGGCAAACTCAACTACAACACTCTTGCTTTTATTAAGTATATTTATTAAGCTGCTCTCAAATCTTTTCCTGAAAGAAGATGCTGCTAAAATAAAAATCTAAACTGGTTTTTTCTGTGTTTAGAGATCAGTTTTATACTGCACCACACTGCAGTTAAGCATCTGCTGAACAGCCCTGCACTAACAGCACAGACCAGCTCCCATACCTGGGAAGGGATGCCTGGAAACCAGCTCTTCAGGAAGGCCAAGCTCTCTTCCCAGCACTCGCACTTCATCTTTGTGAAAGTCTTTCAGTGGTTCTATTACTTTACCCTTTAAAAAAAAAAAAAAGGCAATTTACACTCCAGCTCCCAAGTTCAAACAAAAAGCCTCAAATGTTTAGGTTATGGCAGTCAAACTGGCCTGCTCCTCACAGCATCAGTGCCAAGGATTCCATAAACACTGGAAACAAACCCCATGTGAATGTGGGCTTTGTAAAAGAGCTGCAGGACAGAGGGGGAGATGAGGAAGTTTCAGCCTGTGCCAGAAACATCCCTGGCTCCAGCAGTGCAGACACAGCTGTAAGGCCAAACTGGCTCTGTCTGCACAAATTCAAACCTTCCCTGTCTTTGCTGGATGTTCAAACCAACCCAAAAGCTTTCGAAATTCGTTGTGCAGTGATGAACATCACAAGTGTGAATTATTAGGAGTTTTCTCCTGTGGGTGAGACTCACTGATAAGTGAGCACCTTCCACCAGGGCTGTGCTGTCATGTGTTGCTTCTTTCTTAGACTATTTGGTAACACAGTTAGAGAACTAATGCCAGAAAAAGCAAATTAGGGCAGTCTCCTACATTTGCTTCACATGCTGATACTTAAGAGCTGTGCACAGGAAAGGTGTTTAAAAAGCTTTTTTGGACTTCACACTAAACAAACCAACTGGGAATAGCACCAAGGGGACGGGACTTGGGCTGCCTGCCTTCAGACAGCTCAACCTCTTGTGTTCCCATCATCTCCAAGCTCCTGGTTGTCAGCCACAGATGTCCACTTTGGGCCATTTCAGAGAGATTTTGGGGTTCTTAAATTGCTAACTGGCAAGGACAGTGTGTGCCATCAGCATGCTGCTGGCAGATCTCTGAACAGGTTACTGCAAACGTGAGGCAGCAGCTGCATAAGAACAAAGAGAACTCACCCCTGGAGGGACCTGCAGGAACCATCCCTACATTCCAACCCAGTTAAATATATTTTTCTCATTCTCTCTCTCTCTCGGGCTGAATGTTACAGGAGGTTCAAGATAAGGAGAATTTTGTTGTGCTCTCTCAGCAGGAGCTGATCATCTTTTTTCTAAGCGCTTTTTTAAAAGCACTGTCATTGCTCTTGCCTGAATCCATCATGTGCCAGGTCTGGAACATCAGTACATAAAGATCACTCATTGACTTGTGTCCAGAATGAGAGACAGGAGAAGGAAGAAGTGACCCCTTACACCATGAATTCCAAATAAATCAGTTTCTGAGAAGCCTAAACTGCTCTGCTGCTAAAGGCACTGGTGCTGCTCTGCTTCCAAAGCTTTTGGGTTTGTGAACATCACTGTTCACACTGCATGAACCACCTTCAACCCACTGACATCCTTCTGGGTATCCAGTGCTGGACAACACCCCAAAATTTTGACTACTTTGGGAATGCAGCAACTAGGAAAAAAGTGTAACAAATTGCAGTAGAATCTCAAGGGCCTCGTCAGAACAGGCTCCCATGAGTGCAGGACAGTGACAGCAGCAAAGCAGAGCAGGTTTTGATCTGTGGATCTCAGCCCCCCGTGAGCACCAGCAGCCCATTCCAGGTACCTCCTCTCGGAGCTTCCGGATCAGCTCCGTGTCATTGTGGTGGGTTTTGATCACTTCAGCTTTGCCACTGGCAACCAGGGAAGCGCTTTCAATGAGATCAGGTCTGAGGGTTCCCTGAGCCAGAAAAACCTCTTCAGGTTTCAGGTTCATTTCTCCAATAACTTCGTTGGCAATCTGTAGGATGGGGAGAAAAGAGTTGCAGTCTGTCCACGGCCCAAAGCAGATAACGGATTGCCTGACTGATGGCACTGAGCTGCAACAGCACAAACAACCAGGAGGACTAATTATGACACTCTCCCACTGCTGAAATAAACCTATAAGCCCTCATTTTGTTGCACTGAAAATGGAAAAAATACCTCCAGACTACAGGAACATCAGTGCCTGCTCAACATTCTCCCTGTAACCTACCGGTGCCTCCTTAGGTGATCCACAAACTACACGAGCACTGCTGCCCCTGATCCAACAGCCTGACAGGAAAGGGGTACCCAGAAATCACATTATTTAAAAAAAAATCAACCAGACAACAAATGAACATTACCTTAACAAAGGTGTCACCGATGATTTTTCTCTTTTCTTCAGGACTTGTGGTCATATTTAAGGTCTTGCTGATTCTCTTCCGTGGAGTCCTGTCCTCATCCGAGATGGGCAGAGTTGTTGTACCATTATAGAAGGAATGAGCTGCATTCACCACTGCAGGAAATCACAGGGAGTATTTGACAAGAGTCAGTGAAGGTTTGCAGGCAGGGTTGCAAAAAAATAAGTTTCAATTTTTTTGCTTTAAAAAAAGGAAAATAAAAATCATACCAGTCCTTTGACTATTAACTGCATTAAATAGGGCTGTTCAATACCTCAAGAATTAGTTGTAACAAAAGCCTTTTATTTCTCTTATTAACCTGCTATTTTTTTGTATTGTGACAAGCATATGAAAGCTCAGTTGTTGCTTCTCCTCTTAGATTATAATTTACTGGCTTTAAATAGTTTGCAGGACAGTGTTTCCCCAAGGCCTTTCTGCAACCAAAATTAAATGATGCACTATTTATTCATGCTACATTATGCCTCTTAATTTAGAGAGGCTCTCAACCCAGAGATCAGCTGGGAGGCTCTCTGGCATCTTTTACCAGCACTGAACTCCCTGACCTACAGAAGGAGCACTTGCAGCAAAGGGATTCCCTCAATTTGTTCCCCTGGCTGCCTGCCAGAGCCCAGGTTTATTGCTCCACAGACTGCAAGAACAAAACATGGATTTTCCATTAAAAAAAAAAAAATTAAAACAATGTGGGTATAGAATAAAGCTCACACTTTGCTGCAGTGTTTGAGGGCCAGGCAGTGGAAAGCATTGCTCACCTAGTGCCACAATTCCTGGCCAAAACACAGGAGGATCCCTTGACAACACACACTGCCCCAGAACAGGCAGCTATTACTCATTATTAAATTACTCAGCCAGGCAGTATAAAGCAGCTCTGGCTGTTTGCACAAAATTTGCCTTCTTTGACCTCCTCACACTTGAGGGAAAAAGACCCTCTGAACCTTCTCATTGGCCACGTCAAGGCACTTTCTGCTCACTCATAATGAATGGCTTCATAGAATCACTGAGGTTGGAAAAGACCTCCAGGATCATTGAGTCCAACCTGTGACCAATCACCACCTTGTTCTCAACAACCTACTCCAAAACCGACCAAACTGCACCTATTTAAAAGCAAGGAAAAACGCCTTGAAAAAGTGATTCTGGCTATAATAGCATTCAATCACCTGGGACAAGAAATAAAGCCCCAAGTGTTAATCAGGATCCTGGAGAAAATGGAAATCCAGGGAGTTTTGCAGCAGCTGAACAGGATCCCTCTGCCATCAGCAGAGAAGTGACTGAGGCACAAACTCTGCGTGCCCCAGTTGCAGATACCAGATATGAACTACTCAAGAGAGGGGGCAGCTCACTGGATGCTCCAATCAAATAAATTCAGGCCTAACATTTCAGGTGTGAACTTTGGTAACAGGTCCAGATGGCTCCAAACGACCAACCCTGCTTTGGGCAGGTTAAGTCTGAGAAGAGCGGATCAGTGAAACAGAACACAGTGCAGAGCTCTGGGAGAACAGCCAGGCCATCACCAGGGCCAGGCACAGGGAGCTGGGGTACCTTTCACTTGGATGCCCAGCTTTTTGAGGGCCTCCTCCACGGACTGGCTCTCCCTCTTGCGCATGAAGCCGTTGTCGATGTGCACGGCGATGACCTGGTCGCGGTTCAGGGCGCGGTTCAGCAGGGCTGTGCACACTGTGGAGTCCACCCCGCCACTGAGCAGCACCTGGGCGGGAGGGAAAACGGGAGAACAACCCCAGTTTGGGCAGCTGTCTGTGGGGAAAGTGCCAGCACACAGCTCAGACACGGCCGGGAGGGCGAGAACAGAGCACTGACCCACAGTCAGCGACTCGGAAGGAAACAGGACATCAAACAACACGGTGGCCCAACTGTGCAGTTCTCCTAAAACCTGGTTAATGTACGACCCAAATCATGACAATTCTGCATTTGCCAAATTGAGCTGAACAACTACCAGTGCTTCTGCAAACAAACCTTTCAGCTTCGAGTCAATGCACTCACCAGGACCTTGGAAGAGCCCACTCTCTCCTTGATGTCCTGGATGCACTGCAGTTCCCTGTTCTCCACCGTAAAGGTGCCGCTGCATCCCGCAATGTCATAGAGGAAATTCTTCAGGATCAGCTTCCCGTTCACTGTGAGGCTCACCTCGGGGTGGAACTGGGCCCCATACAGTTTTTTAGACTCATTGGCTATGCCTGCATTGGTGCAAGGAAAGGAGCATGACAAAACAGAGGCAAATCGGTGAATTGGCAGGGAATGCACACCCAAGACAAGCACACACTGATACAGCATATACAGTGATTTATTCTGCCACCTTTTGGCACAAATCACCAGTCAAAACTGAAGATTCTCATTCAGATTAGGAGCAAAGGTACTCTTGTATATCTAGAACACACAATCCCTCAGAAACCAAGGAAAACACTGAGACACCCCAGGAAAATCACTCTGAAAACAGGAAATAAATTACATTACTTTTTCCCCCTCACATTATACCTCATCCAACCCTGCAGCCAAGCCACACTGACCCAGCTGCATCCAAGTGTCCCTGTCTGATTTAGGAGCTTAATCTTCAGCCTTTTTATCTTTTCAGTGAAAGACTTTAAATAAACCAGGTGAATACTCTCTGAGATCTTACTGAATGCTCAGCACATTTAAGATCTCCAAGGAAAGAGACTCCAGGGGGCTGTTTGGGACTCAGTAATTCCAGTGGCTTTCAAACCCCAAATTCTAAGGTTTTTCTGTGACAATCTGTGTGCAGTGTTAAAACCCTGCTTTCAGTACCTACATTACTCTTGCTCACTTGAACATTCATGCAATATTAAATAACAACTTAATCAAGCTTTAATAATTAATTAAGCAGTGTTTGACTTGTACTGTTAGAGTGCAGAACCCAAACCCCACTCACACTGCACACCACAGCACACGTCTCCATCCCCCCTGCCCTAAGGGCACAGGATATTTTATTCCAGAGAGAAACAACACATGCATACTTTAAAATAACATAAACTCTATAAATAATGTTAACTCTTACTTAAACCACATTTAAATCAGGGCCACTCCTTCTAAAGTCTATTTCTTTATTATCACGACAGCACAACATGCAAACACACACAAGGAATTGTTAAAAACAACTCCTTTGTTTGGCAATTAAATAACAAAGGACACTGCTCTGTTCCCATTTGGTTCTAACTTCTGTCTTCCATTACTGTTTCCTTTAACCAGCATTACCAAAAGAGAATTTCAGGAGAAAATAAATACCTGCTATAATGTTCCCAGACTGTGCCACCACCTTGAATCCATCAGCTACTTTATCCACACTATCTCCATGAGTGAGGAGCACAAGCTCTTCCTTCTGAAGGCCCCTAAACAAAGATTAAAAACTACAATCAACTCAAGAAAGACCAAAGGAGTAACTCCCTGCCTTTCCAAGAGGAGTCCTGAGGCACCACAAGAAAAGCTCATCTCACCTGACCAGGACATTTGAAAGATGTGCAGGATTTCCCCCCCAGGAACAGCCACCTCCAGCTCCAAGGTGTCTCCCTTGGAAGCTGCATAAGTTCTTGTACAACACACCCCCCATGCAAGAGGGAATTCATCTTCATCCTGAAGGGTTAGGGGGTTTTTTTCCTTATAAACATCCCAATATTGAAGTATCCCCTCTTGGACACGTGGAACCATCTGGAGTCAATCAGAATCCCGGGACTCCTGCTTTTTATTTCAACAAAGTGAACTTTTCTACTTCAAAACTACTGTGTTTTTAGGACAATTTGGGCACCCTTAGGCAGGGTATGAAGTTCTGCAGGAGCCCAGTAGAGGAAAGTTAATAAAACTGGCATACCAGGTATAAATGAACTGTCAGACTTTTACAAGGAACTTGAGAGGCACCAACAAGCTACCAAGAAATCTAATTCTGGCTTTATAAAAACATCACAAAGCAATTTCAAAGGAAGGTGGAATGGTTTTGGATTTTCTATGACCTTTCCAGAACTGGATGGGTGCCAACCAATACAAGAGCACTGCACAGCAGGAGACAAGAGCTTAACACCAGGTCATGGCACATTTTACAGGGTCTCAGTGAAGACTTTCTGCTTTGAAATAAGGGGGTTACACAATATTCCCCTCTGTACTTCTTGAGAACTTTTGCCTAAGTATTTGTTTCAATGAGTAACCTGCTTACTTGTGACCAAACTCATAAAAGTTTTATTAGAAAGTATCAACTAAACATTGATGCAATTTCACTGTTTTCTTTAAAATAACGTTCCTTTCATCCACACACCCTTTCCCAAACTGGTATATCCAATATTGCTTTGGTAACTGAGAATGTCTCTGCACCTGAAGAGCGAACACGTGTTATCCAGAGTGATGCTGAACACCCCATCTTCTCTCACACTCTTCTTGTGCACTGTGCCTCCAAACACCTTATTCATCATCTGGAAAGCAAAAACACTCCATGAGAAAGCACCACACAGTCTGGTATCACTTTATACCCAGCCCTTTTCTCCTTGGGAGTTTGTTTCATTGCTCAGCTTGGATCTGCCAGACCACTGCAGGACCACCAGTGGCCCCAGAGGTAAATAAGGGGGGCTGTTTCTTTTTGGGGGGTGGAGGAGTGTTAAACACTCTTAAGAACAATGCTAAAACATTCCATGCTTGAAACTCTAATTCCCTTGTTTCCATGAGGGTTTGCTTTTCAATACCAACTGGACAGAATTAAATAGTGACTGACAGGTTATATTTATTATAGCTAAAAAAAGGCAGTGTGGAACTCAAAACAAAACCATTTATGCTACTGATCATGGAATGGTTTGGGTTGGAACAGACCTTAAAGCTCATCTCATTCCTTGCCATGGGCAGGGACACCTTCCACTAGCCCAGGTTGCTCCAACTTGGCCTTGGACACTTCCAGGGATCCAGGGGCAGCCACAGCTTCTCTGGACAACCTGTGCCAGGGCCTCCCCACCCTCCCAGGGAGGGATTTCTTCCCAATCTCTAATCCAAACCTGCCCTCTTTCAGCTTAAAGCCATTGTATGAGAAGGCAGAGCCAAGAGATGAACACACCCCCTCAGTTTAACAATTAGGACTTTAAAAGTATCTCAGTTAGGACTTTAAAAGCATCCTGCCCATGTAGCACTGCCTCTGTGAGAAAAGCAGGTCCTTTAGCACTTCACCTTCAGTTAATAACAGAAATGAGGCCTAGAAGATGGTTCTGGACAAACAGACATAATGGTTGGACTCAATCTCAGAGATCTTTTCCAGCCTTAAGGGCTCTATGATTATCCCAACAGCACCTGCATTCCATAGCAGATTCCAAGCACTGGTTTTCCTATTGTAAATATGGCTGGGTCAAACCATGGTGCATCTTCTGCATACACAGAGTTTGGTCCTCCAGATATGATGATAGCCCTGCAGAGAAAACAAAGAAAACATTAACTCAAATATGTTGTTTACTTAAAACCTCTTCATTTGCTTCAAACACTGACATTGTCTCAAACCACTCTTCGAACTTCATACATTATAATATATATTTTAACACAGCTATCCTAACATGTAGCTCTCCTAAGCCATAGCTGTCACACCCACCAGCTTACCAGGGAGGTATTTCCTCAGTTTAAACAAAGTCAAATATAAACCACCTTAAAAAGTGCCTGTATTTTAAATTCCTCATAGCCAAGCATCAGCAAGATGGCTGGGACAAAGCAGAGTATTAGCATTAAGATATATATATACATATATATAAAAATAAATAGTTAATGAAGTCTGTGACATCTGGAAGGGAGCTGCAGTCAAAAAACACATTCCCAAATTTTTAAGTCTGCTGAGAAAATGTCCCTTACTCCATTCTGATTATGCAGAGGTGGCATTAGCAGCAGGTTGTGCATTACAAGTCCAACACATGCCAGCATGTACAGTTTGAAGTTAATACTTCACACTGTAAAAGACAATTAAATCATTTCAAAGGGGAAGAGAGAGTTTTCACAAACATGATGATTTGCAAGATCTTGAACTGCAGAAGCACCAGTTGGGCAACACTTTTGGCCTCAGCCCGGGATCGACCAGGGCTGGACCAGACCTTGGACTCACGTACTGTTTATTTCAAGAGAACATCAAACTTGTTATTCAGAGCCAGAAATGCAAAACCAAGCGAGAGAGAGGCTGCATAAACGGGATTAAATGTATCTAACAAAGCTTTCTCCCAGCATTAGTTAGAGTCTGTCATGCAAGCACTGACTAAACCCAGTGGCTGTGGTTTTGAGCAGGACCAGGCTCTGTGCTCACAACCCCTGTACCACCGACAGGCACAGCCCTGCAGGAACAAGCCCATGGACCCAACAGCCCCTGCTCCCCCTGACACAGGGCTGGACCTCCCTGCAGCCCAGCTCCCCCTCCCCAGCACGGGCTCCTCGTTCCAGGCAGGAGAGGGACGGAGCTGGAAGAGGCAGCATTCATTTCTCTGCATGCTGGGACCTCCAGGTGAGCTCTGGAACCAGGATACAGCTGACACAGGGACAGATCTCCACTGACCCATCCTGACAACCTGTGCTGTCCATGCACAGGCACTTCTGCTCAAGCTGGAGACACGATGGATTTCCTGAACTCCCCCCCTGGGAGGAAGAGCCTGAACACTGCCCATGCCTGGTGGTACTGCTGCTTCTTTACAGAGAGGGTAATCTGGCACTGGAAGGGGCTGCCCAGGGAGGGGGAGGATTCTCCGTCCCTGGAGGTGTTTAAGAAGAGACTGGATGTGGCATCAGTGCCATGGTCCAGTAACTGTGGTGGTTGTGGATCAGGGGTTGGACTTGATGATTTCAGAGGTCCTTTCCAACCCATCTGATTCTATGATTCCAGTAACTTCATGTTCAGAAGCATTTGCTTCAGTGCCCGATGCACAGGACACTATTTAATATTAACTAGACCCAGAGAATATCCTGAGTTGGCCTCTTCCAGTGCCCAACCACCCTCTGGGGGAAGAACCTTGGCCTAACATGCAACCTAAACCCCCCTGACACAGCTCCAGCTGTTCCCTGGGGTTCTAGGAAGGAATTAAAGGAATACAGACACACCTAAAAATTGAACATTCTTATGAGAAGTCAAAATAGTTATACACTGTTATACTCAAAAAGTAGAGTATTCAAAATCTGGCTTTTTCTGTACCAATTAAAATCTCCCAGGATACAGAAAGGTTATGCAATATATCCAAGTATTAAAGAAAGAAATTATGATCTTGGGGGGAGACGGGAACCTGCATCTTCTCAACTGTCCAGGAGAAGTTAAAACCAGCACAGGATGTAGACCTTGAGTGCTTTACTGCAGAACCATGTGATTCCATGCATACCTTCCTGCCTTGCTATGAACATGCCCTTTTCTGGTTCACCTTAAACCACTTCCAAAACAACCTGAGCCAGCCCTGCAAACCCATTTGCAATGGATTAAAGGCACATCAGCAACCACATAAAAACACCAAGAGTAAAATGTGTGCATTGATACCCCAACCTCAGGACTCCTGCCAGAGCTCAGTGCCAGTATCCAGACCAAAACCACTGAGCCTGTGGCACCTCCTGGCCCAGGATCCTGTGGGAAATGCTACTGCTCATGTCACATCTGGGTGACTCTTGTCACTGGAGAGTGTTCTGACACTATGGAACTTGAGGAGCTTTTTAAACACAACATGTAAATACACTGTGCAGCGCCTCGGCCCATTCCGTGCAGGAGCTGCAACACGGGAACCTGACAGCTCCCAGGACACGTGGAACATGCATCAAAACCCTGCAGTAAAACCACAAACTCCTTTTTTACAGTGGTCACTGCATGAAGGCAGCTGACATCTGGCATTGGTGCTTGTTGACCGAGTCTGTGGACACAAAGTTATCGACCAACCCGGGTGCCGATAACCTGAAACCACCATCCCAACCCCGAGGAGTGACCTCCTGAACAAAGAGGTTCTGCCACATTTTAGAGAGCAATTATTTGGAATGACAAGTCCCACAGGTCTTGAAGAACCTTCAGCTGCTGAAGGAAAGAGGGAGAAGCTCCTCCCAGCACAAACCTGCATCAGCACAGCACAGGGCTGGGACACAACACCACTAGTGCCCTGACCCACTCCTCAAATCCAACACATGGGAGGGGCAGGAACTCTTTAAACCAGTTATTAAGGACTTCCATTTTTTAAAGCCTTGACTGTTGGAGAATTATAAACAAGATCTGACAAGAAAAGCTGTTTTTCAGAACGTTCCTGAAAGAAATCCTTGAACAAAAGCTGCCTGACAGATCCAGCAGTTCCTGGGTTTTCTGTTCTCTGTGTTTTCCAGAGAGATCAATAAGTTCCTACTTGACTTACTAAAATATACTGTTTACTGGTTCACTAATTATCATTGATTGGAAAAATGCAGTTCTGCAGCAAAGCACTGTCTTTATCTGCTGTCAAGCACAACCAAAAAGCTCACGTGCACCAGATTTCTGGATTGCACCAAACTGACAAGGAAGGTCTTTGGTGGTTTGTGGACTTCAGGGTATTTATTCTCCCCACACAGAAGAGATGCACGTCCTAGAAAGCCTAATAAAACATGAAAAATAAATGTACAATATACTAATTAATTGTGAGGCCTTTTTTTTTTTTTGCTGCAAACAACAAGGGGCAGTTTCAGTTAGTTTTGTTTTTTTTTTAGTTGCTTCCCAGAAACAGTCTGGCATGATTTACCAACAATGTCTTCAGTATCCAAGTAAGTTAGTTTAATTTAAAAAAATAAATTAAATAAGAAAATTATTTTTAGAAACTTACAAGACTTGTTTTCTTAATTAAATAAGAAAAACATTTTTAGAAACACACAAGATTTGTTTTCTTGATTAACAGCTACCACAGTTTAACAGGCAGAACAACAAGACCACCTTGATTTCTTGCAGATACGTATTTAAAACACGACCTCTTAAATTATACCTAGAAAATTGAAATTAGTAAAATGGCATTAAGGCAATGAGGAGCAAACACACAGAATTTCCATCGCTGCACCAGTGTCCCCAGCAAGGTGGAATCATTAACAACACTCAGTTCAAGCTGTTGCAGGGGAACACCCAGGCAGCGAGCAGGGCAGGGGCAGGAGGGAGGGAGCAGGAGGGAGGGAGCAGGAGGGAAGGAGCAGGAGGGAAGGAGCAGGAGGGAGGGAGCAGGGGCTCAGGGGCAGCAGGGAGGGGCAGGGGATCAGGGGCAGGAAGGAGGGGCAGGAAGGAAGGGCAGGAGGGAGGGAGCAGGGGCTCAGGGGCAGGACAGAAAGGGAAGGAGGGAGGGAGCAGGGGCTCAGGGCAGGAGGGAAGAGCAGGAAGGATGGGCAGGAGGGAGGGAGCAGGGGCTCAGGGGTAG
>JAWWLV010000011.1:973830-993655 GCA_035041135.1 Platyrinchus mystaceus | reverse complement strand
CCGGCCCCATCCCGCCTCTGCCCCCGCCGCGCCCCCGGCTCATTGAATCAGTGGCGAGGTGTATTTCTGCTCCAAATATTTTTTTTTTTAATTTTATTTTTGTGTGTGTGACCCAGGTCAGCTGTTCTCGCCTCCCTGCTCCAGCAGGGCCGTCCGTCCGTGGCACAGGATTGACGTCCGGAGGGTTCTGGAATGTCTCCGGAGCGAGGAGACTCCGCACCTCTCCGGGCAGGCTGTTCGGTGCTCGGTCACTGCACGGGGAAGAAGTCCTTCCTCATGCCCAGGTGGAACTTCCTGGGCATCAGTTCCTGCCCGTTCCTCTTGTGCCATTGCAGAGCCTGGTCCATCCTCTGTCCCCCCCTGCAGACACTGACAGACATGAATGAGGGCCCCTCTCAGCCACCTCTTCTCGAGGCTGAACAGCCCCAGCTTCCTCAGCCCTTCCTGGTCACAGAGATGCTCCAGTCCCTCAAATCTCTTTGTCGGCTTTGCTGGACCCGCTCCAGGGGCTCCATGTCCCTGCTGTGCGGAGAAGCCCAGAGCTGGACGCAGCACTGCAGCTGTGCCTCCCCAGGGCTGAGCAGAGGGGCAGGATCCCCTCCCTGCCCTGCTGCCGATGCTCTTCCCGGTGCCCCCCAGGATTCCCTTGATCCCCCCCCGGGTTCCCTGCTGGGCAGGGACAGCTCGGTGTCCCCCCGCGAGGTGCCGTGCTCGGCCGGGGGGGAGTGGGGCTGGACCTCGACACCGACCACGATCCCAACCCCGCTCCCGACTCGATCCCATCCCGATCCCATTCCCGGCCCGTCACTGCCGGTGAGGGGGCGGGGCCGTGCCGACGTCACTCCCGGCGCACCAATGAGGCGCGGCCACGCCTGGCGCGCGCGGGGCGGGGCCGTTCCCTCAGCGCGGCGGCGCCGGGGCCGCTCCCGCCCGATCCCGATCCCGATCCCGATCCCGATCCCGATCCCGATCCCTTGGCCGGTGCCGCTCCCGGGCCCGTCCCGGCCATGGCGCCCGCCATCGCCGCCGAGGAGGGCGGGCGGCAGCGCCGCGCCGGCTCCCGGCAGCACTGCCTGGCCGCGGCGGGCGAGCCGCTGGCCGCGGACGCCGAGGCGCTGTTGGGCGCGGCGGGCGCGGCGCGGGGGTTCCGCGCGGAGCTGGGCAGCATCCTGCTGCTGCTGGTGCTGTACGTGCTGCAGGGCATCCCGCTGGGGCTGGCGGGCAGCGTGCCGCTCATCCTGCAGAGCAAGAGCGCCAGCTACACCGACCAGGCCTTCTTCAGCTTCGTGTTCTGGCCCTTCAGCCTCAAGCTGCTGTGGGCGCCCTTGGTGGACGCCGTGTACCTGCGCGGCTTCGGCCGCCGCAAGTCGTGGCTGGTGCCCACGCAGTACGTGCTGGGGCTCTTCATGATCTACATGTCCACGCAGGTGGACGCGCTGCTGGGCGACGGGCAGGGCCGCGGCCCCGACGTGTGGGCCCTCACCGTCACCTTCTTCCTCTTCGAGTTCCTGGCGGCCACGCAGGACATCGCTGTGGACGGCTGGGCGCTCACCATGCTGTCCCGGGAGAACGTGGGCTACGCCTCCACCTGCAACTCCGTGGGGCAGACGGCCGGCTACTTCCTGGGAAACGTCCTCTTCCTCGCCCTCGAGTCCGCCTCCTTCTGCAACAAGTACCTGCGGCTCCAGCCGCAGCCCCAGGGCATTGTGACCCTCTCAGGTACTGCCCGTGCACTGCCGGCCTGTGAGCGCTGGGCTTGGATGGGGTGGGGGTAGAACCGTGGAGCTGAGTGGGCTGGAAGGGTCCTTAAAGATTCCATGGGCAGGGACACCTTCCACCAGCCCAGGTTGCTCCAAGCACCGTCCAACCTGGCCTTGGACACTTCCAGGGATCCAGGGGCAGCCACAGCTTCTCTGGGCACCCTGTGCCAGGGCCTCCCCACTCTCAGAGCTAAGAATTCCTTCCTTATAACAGTAGTTATGTTCCTCAGGATGCTTCTTCCCCTGAGCCTGGACCGCTCTGTTCAGAGCAGTGGTGGTTTGGAACAGCCTTGGTTTGTCCCCTGCCTGTGGGAAAGCACAGCCTGCCTGGAGTCTGGCAGAGCCCACTGCTAGATGCACTGAACTTCCAGATTTCTCTGGGCTTAAGACTGTGGGAAACCTGCCTTGTCATTATCTTGGCTGACCTAAGCACTTTGGAGGGATTGTTTTTTTCCCCTTCCTAGTTTAATAGTCATGGACAAGATTACTCTAAAAAAAACCCAAACCAACAAGCCAAAAGCTTTGCCTCTTTTTAAGGAGCTCTTTTATGACCATCTCCTTCTGGGAGAAAGGAAAGGGGAAACTAAAAATATTTTGATTCTTCCAACATGGTATTGTGCACAGAGGTAGAAATGAGAAGTGCTTGGGGTTGAGCATATTCTGAAAAATAGCCATTTTCTGAAGGAAGGCCTTGTTTTAGTAAATTAAGGGGAATTTTGTTCTTAATGAATTAAATGAAGTCTGATAATCCATCCATAACTAGCTGTTAGTGTAGGTATGCTTCTGTCTGCTGGCGTTTGGGTTGTTTGGGGTTTTTTTCCCAGAAGGTTCCTGTGTGGTGATTGATGTTAAAAGATGCTTGAAAGGCACCTGGTTTGGTTGGAAGGTCGAGTTTAGCCAGCTCAGCTTGGGGGAGGACAGGAGATCCTGGGATGCCTCTGGCTGCAGTCTCAGGGTGGCCACGAGCAGCAGTGAAGGGCAGATTCTCATGGTTTTAGTCTCTTTTCCCTCTCTCGCACTGATTGCCTTGCCCGTGTCATCCCAGGGAACAGGTACGCCAAAAAGGGCTGGAATTGTCGTGTAAAGGGTAGTTTTTGCTTTCTGTCCTGTGCCTGTCTCGTGGATAACTGAGGACAGCAGTGTCCAGGCCTGCTGTGCTTCCCCTGTCTGTGCAGCATCACCACTGCTAACCAGTGTTCTCCTCTCCTCCCTGCTGCCAGCCTCCTGTGTGGCCTCTGTCAGCGGGCACAGAGCTGTCCTTGCCATCCCAGCTGGTTCCTGGCTTTCCCTGTGCTCCTGCTGGGCATCTCCTCAGTGCTGCCCTGCCTCTTCCCTCTCTCTGCAGTGCCCACTGACGTCTTCACTGCTGATGCAGCTTGCAGTCACTGGTGTTCAGAGAGCTTGGCTTGGCTGTACTTCCCTCACTGCCCAGGGGTTTTGTTGTTTGGGGTTTTTTTTCTCAGCACTGTTTGTATAAATGGATTTGTTACTATTACAAAAGTGCTGTTTTTAGAAAATATAATCCCAAACCCAAAAAGCACCAATGCAACCTGCTTAACCTGTCCTGGAGTGCTGACATGGGTGGAGTAAAGAAGGGCAAATAACCGACACTGGAGTTGCAGGATATGTTTTTTTTAGGTGGTAAAACAGACTAAGAAGCTCCTGTTCCCTGGTTTGTGTGCCTGTGGCACAGTGTGGTGTGTCCGTGTCTCCCTGAAGCAGCTGAGGAGCAGCAGGACATAAGCAGCTCCCTGAGGAGCAGGGGGGCTGGCTGGTCCCTCCTCTGCTTGGAACAGGGCTTGGGATGAGCAAGTTCAGACAGGAAAAGCAGCAGAAAACTTTACAGCTGGAAAGCTGGAAAAAGTGAATAGTTTTCTGCCAGTTCAGATCTCTGAGCACAAATGTACAAAATGTACATCCATCAAACCAAGTGCTGTGTTAGGCTGTTTCAGGATAAAGGTCTGGAGAAGAAAATGGGAGATACCTTTCTGAGGGGTGGTGGTTTGTGCTGGCACGTCCAGGAGTTTATTCAGCACCTACAGATCAGGTGACTTGGATTTTTTAAGGCAGGGGCAGCTTCCTGGCTGGGTTTGGTGGTTCCTGCCAGCTTGGCCTGTTCCAGCAGGAAGGAGGAGAGGGAAGTGTGAGCACAGGACAAAGGTGCCCCTTGAAGGCAGCCCACACTGACCTGGGCCAGGTTCTTCTCCTGGGAAGATGTTTGCCTATGCCTGTGCAGCTGTGACTGTACCCCAGGCACCTTCCTGATGGTTGTTTTCCAGCCTGATCCATCCCTGATCTAGTTCAAAAACTGGGTTTGCCCCATCACAGTGGTTTATTTTGTTAGCAACAGTGTAGGGGCAGAGACAGAATCAGGGTGGGGAGGCAGCAGTGGTGGGACCAGAAAATTTTGTGCTTGAAATCCCTTGTGTAAACTATAATTTCGAAGTTCTTTTGCTTGTAGCCTGTTAGTGAAACTTACTGTATTTGAAAGGAAATTAACCTTATTTTTGTGCGCACTGCCTACAGCCTCAAAGAAACCCCATTCTTTTCATGTGGACTATTTTTTTTTTTTTTTCTTTTTCTCTTGCCTTGGTATGTTGCTGATGCAGCCCTTGCAGTGCTGTGCTGCAGCTGACAGGGCTGACCTGATCAAGAGTGCTCATGTGATGATGCTCAGAGCTATTTCTATCCCCATCCTCACACTGAGCATCTCTCACTGCAGTGGTAATGCCCAGGGTTGTTATTAGGGAGCTGCTCCTCTGTTCTTTGTAGCCAGCTGCTGGGATTAGGAAGACACTCTGAAAGTGCACCTTGGCTTCAAGGTTTGTGTTAAGGGCACCTATCCTTTAACAGAGAGGAGTCTGATGGCATTGGTTATGAGCTCTTTAGGAGAGGGAAAAGTAGCTGGTGCGGAAGCAGCAAAAAAATGGTTTGAAAAGCCTTTTTTTTTTTTCCCTGAGAATGGTGGATACACCTAAAGCAGTCCTTCCCCATTTTCTTGTTCTCTTCCTGGGCATAAGGAGCAGGTAATAATTGACTAAATTCCTGCCCTTTCACCAGCCCTCTCTGCTTCCTTTCAAGTCTCCCGGAGGCTTCTGCAGTTGCTCGTGACCAGGAAGATTAAAGGCTGATTCTGTCCTGCCCCCTGCACGGTACTGAGTCCCTTCTTGCCTCTCTCCTGGAGGTAGAGGATGGGATTATCTTAGATTAACCATTCACTGACTCAAAAAGTACTGCTTGCTGTGTTTTGCTGTTGCTGCCTTCACACCCACAGTTCAGCAGATGTGAGCTGTGTTTAAAATAGAGCACCTGAACCTTGGCAGGGATCCCCGTCGTCCAGATGTATTTGAGGGCTCCTTGTGACTGTAAGAACTTTCCCTGGGCCATCTCCACACTCACAGATCTTTGTCTCCTCCAGATGGGAGACAGATACTGGATAGGGGGTGTAGAACTGAGGCACAGAACTCCATGAGCACCCTGTAAATCACTGCAGGGCTGCGAGGGAATTCTTCCTCTGCAGGTTTTTCCCTGTCTTGTAACTATTACACGTCCTTTCTCAGCCTTTAGTGGTTGCCTTTGTGAGCCTTCAGCACTTCCATCTGTGTTCCTGTGTTCCCTGTGGCACTAACCCACCAAACAGCAGGGAAGTGACCCCGTTTGCTGCTGCTCTGCCTCAGCTCCAGCAAACACCTCGTTCCTGCTGAGGGAAGAGCTGTGGCACTCACTGGGCCCAGCTCTGTGCTTGTGCTTTGCTTTTGCTGCTTGGTTTTATTTAGTTTGGATGATCAGGTTTATGTTCAGCAAAATAACTGCATTTTAGGTACTCGGTGAATTGTCAGTGAAGGCTGCTACAAAGATTTTTTTAATCTTACTTTATTTTCCCCTCCAGATTTCCTGTTTTTCTGGGGAGCTGTCTTCTTAGTTACCACTACACTGGTTGCCTTTTTGAAAAAGGAGAACAAGGAGCTAATACCAGCAAAAGAAGAAACAAAAGGCATCACTGATACATACAGGCTGCTGTTCTCAATAATCAAGATGCCAGCAGTTCTTACCTTCTGCCTCTTGATCCTCACGTCCAAAGTAAGTAAATGCATGTCTGAGTTGTTAAATGCTGGTGTCAGGGTCTGGAAGGCTGCTGAGTCCCCAGGGTGTAACTTATTTCTTAGTTCTGCTATTGCTTCTCATCAGAGTTGTGGATTTTCACATGGAGTTTGAAGCAGAATTGTTTGTATCGTGGTGCTGAGCAGGGCTGGACAGCAGATAACGTTTGTTTGAGCTTTTGTGTTCACACAGGTATTACAGAGGAGTTTGACTGCAGTCTGGTATAATAGTAATTTGTTTTTTAAACATTTTACAACATTTTCAAACAGACTGTGTAGCCTGCAGTTAAAAGGGCAGAACATGTTTCTTTTAACTCAGTTACTGTTCTCAGAATCTGCAGCTGTGTCCAGACTGGGTTTCCATGGCTTCCTGTTGGACATTGTGGATGCCAAGAGCAGTGAAGGCACAGGCAGGAATGGCAGTGTTCTTGGGATGGCTTTGGCACTGGTGACAATAAGAGTGTGCAACTGTAGAACATGTAGAACTAATTTGGAAGTCAAATCAGAGGCAGAAGTGACTTGTCCTCTATCCCATTTCTCAATTTACTTAATAGTAAACTGAATTTCTAGCCAAGCTCCCACTGCTTTCCTCAGTCTGTTTTGTCTCATTTCTCTGGCAGGTTGGATTTTCAGCAGCAGATGCTGTAACAGGACTCAAACTGGTGGAGGAGGGGGTCCCCAAAGAGCACCTGGCTCTGCTGGCAGTTCCAATGGTTCCTTTACAGATCATCTTGCCCCTGGTTATCAGCAAGTACACAGCAGGCCCCCAGCCCCTGAACACCTTCTACAAAGCAATGCCTTTCAGGTAAAACCTCATTTTATAGAAGCACAGTAATCTGTGTGTCCAGTCTGTGTATTTAGATCAAGTGCAGGGTTTCTTGTGTAACTCTCTGACTTCCAGCTCCAAGGAAGTGTGTCAGGATTCTCACAGGGAGCTGAATTCTGTCCTGTGCCTTGGAGATAATTCCACAGTATCACCTGTGAGAAAGAAGAGCACGAGGTGTTTTAAAGATGCATGTACAGCACCATCAGAGCAAAGCTCTCCTGCTTTTATTTGACAACTTCACTGCTTGTCAAATATTTGCTACCTAATTCTAAGACAGAAATAGTTGTAACTGTTTAGATCCAAACTATTTCAGTGTATTCTCTCTAAATGTTCATCAGTTGCTTCCTGTTGAGGAAACAAGTGGGCAGAATTATTTGAATTACCAGTTCTTACCCCTGCAGGTTGCTGCTTGGCCTGGAGTTTGCTTTCCTGGTGTGGTGGGCTCCTAAAGTGAAGCACGAGGGGGGATTTCCCGTGTACTACTACGCTGTGGTGGTGCTGAGCTACGCTCTCCATCAGGTAACAGCCCGTGCCAAGGGGTGTGTCCCATCCAGCACCTCCAGGACTGTAAATGCTGTCACCTGCTTTGTCCTGGCTCTCACTGGAAGCCCTCCAAGCCTGGTCTGTGTGGCTCTATTGACTTCTGATACTCTCACCAGTGTTAGTTCTCCCTGTTCCCTTCTGCTCCACTGGACAGCATCTGTGGAGCTGCTGTGAGTTGTCCAGATCTGGTTTTGTTTCCCAGGTTATTTTTCCCCCAGAGCCAGAGGCTCCAAAGCACAGTGGAGCTGGAGAAATCCCAGCACTCTGGCAGAGTTTGACAGGCACAGTGATGACTGTGCTGCTTCTGCAGATCCATCAAGTTATATGATCCTGCTCCTAGAAAAAATGCTAGCTTGTTGGAGGAACATCACAATGGATCCGATCCAGAGGCCTGGAAAGCCTGGCTTTGGATCAGAACTGAAATGTATGATGCTGTGAGAGTTGATTTTAAATACAGCAGTGTTGGGCTTAGATGCTATTTTAGCTGGCCTTGTTGTGTTTTAGTTTGATAACCTGAGTCGTGCCAGTGCATGTGGGGCGTGACTGCAGTCATGCAGGGTGACTCGAGGCAAGTGGCAGGGCCTCTGCTCGTGCCAGAGAGGGACAGGCTGCAGGAGGAGTTGCTCCCTTGGGCAATTTTAAGCTGTTGGGATTGTTTCTCAGTGAATGTTGCTAACTACAGGAGAGTTTTCCCGTTGGGGATTTGAGTTGTGGAGACCCCAGTGTGTGTGTTTGTCCCCTCAGATCACCCTGTACAGCATGTACGTGGCAATCATGGCCTTCAACGCCAAGGTGAGCGACCCCCTCATCGGGGGCACCTACATGACCCTGCTGAACACGGTGTCCAACCTGGGGGGCAACTGGCCCTCCACCGTGGCCCTCTGGCTGGTGGATCCCCTCACGGTGAAGGAGTGTGCCGGGGCCCAGGGCCACTCCTGTGGCACTGTGGCAGCTGCAGAGGTGAGTCTGGGGGCCCTGGAGGGTCCTGCTCAATGGTGTCACAGTTAAATTGCTTCTTAGAGTATTCCTTTGACAACCTCCACAGTGCACAGCTCCTGCTTAAAAATTCCCACTGGTGGTGCTGATTTTCCCGTCTGACAAAACTGTCTGCTTTTTTCTGTCCACTCTGACTGACCGACATCTTACCAGGGATTTGCAGTTGCAGGATAGTTGTTCCTTTCTTTCAGGGCTGAGATGAAAAGCTGTGGCAGAAGCACCAGATTGGTGCCACGTGCTCTGGTGTAAGGAGGCTGTAGGTGTGTTTGTGAGCTGTGTCATTAGGGGCTCTGTCCTGGGCAGGGCTGTCTGTCCTCCAAGTCCCTCCATTCTTGTGGTAGGTTTTTTTCCTCCTGTCTTCCTGGAGGTTTCCTCTCTGCCTGCCTTGATCCCTTCTCCATGATGCTGCTCTGCTCCCTGACTTGCAGTGGGACTGGCTGCCTTCCCAGTCCTGGGAGCCCTCTGGAAGAGAGAACAAAGAACTTGCTGTGCACTGTACACAGATCAAACAACAGGACACAAAACTGCTGGGAAAGCGAGGTTTCAAATTCACCTCCTCATGGCAAGTGAGACACTTAATGTGGCTGAAGAGTGGAAATGTTTGGGGGGTTTTTTGTGTGCTCATGAGTGAGATTTATTTCACTCCTGAATGCCAGGACTCTTTAGGATGTGGAGGTTCTCTAAACAAAGTGTTCTGGGAATCCAACATGACTTGTCTGAGCTGGACTTGCAGTTTCTACTGCTTGCAGAGGGGAAACTGCTTCCACAGCAGATGCTTTTTCAGGCTCCCTCATTAGCTTGTTACTAATTAGGTTCCCTGAGCCTAGGCCTCTACTGAACTTGAGTCCTTCCTCTGTCACCTCACTCCTCTGATCTTTTCTCAAGTCCTCCCAGTAACATTCCACCATTGGTAACATTCCACCACCACCACCACTCCCTTCTTATTCCTAATCTGATCTTGACATGTCTCAGAAAGCGCTGGCAGAGCCTCAGTTCAGGGGATTGATTTATCCTGGGATTAGAGCAGTGTTGAAAGCCAAACAATAGCAGAGACAGTCCCGTGCTGTACACTCACCCTTTAAATGCTGGGGGTTACAAACCACCCTGGGCGTGTTTCTCCCAGACAGAGAATCCCTGAGTGGTTTGGGTTGGAAGGGACCTTAAATCTCATTCTGTTCCTTCCCTGCCTCGTGCAGGGACACCTTCCATTAGACCAGATTGCCCTGTCCAGCCTGGCCTTGAACACTTCCAGGGATGGGAAGACCATAATATGGATGGCTGTTAAATCATCATCTCTCTCTGTGGGATTGGGATCAGTGATTGCACCTCCAAGCCAGTCTGAGGCAGTGGGGCAGTTTCTGTTTCCTGGAGTTTGCCCCATGGGCCGGTGTGTTCCATTTCCCAAATTATTTCAGAACAGATTTGTAACTTTTCATGGTGCTGATGAAGCTCCAAAGCCTCTCTGGCTGCCTCTGTAAGAACCAAGGAAGGGTCAACAACTATACTTAGCCATAAGAGCAAGTAGACACCAGTTGCTGTCTAATCTTTCTGAAGTGTGTGTTTGTGCCTCCCAGAGGTACTTCATGCATGTGCTCCTGTTTCAGCTCTGCACAAAGGCTGGTGGCTCCTGCGTGACCACCCTGGACGGTTACTACGTGGAGTCTGTCGTCTGCCTCATCCTGGGCTTTGCCTGGTGGTTCTTCCTTGGACCAAAGTTCAAAAAGCTGCAGGACGAAGGACAGTCTTCCTGGAAGTGCAAGAGGAGCAACTGACGCTCGTAAATGTTGGATGGACCAGCAAGGTTGTTGTAGTTGTGTTACACAGACGTGTCCCATGATCCACACCCAGGACTGTCGGTATTTGGTGCCACAGCAGTGAGACCGTGTGTGACACCACTGCCCTCCCAGTTCAGTTCAGAAAGTAAAGGTTCCAACCTCTGTCCTGCCTGCATATCCTGCATTTCCCTGAGCTCCAGAGCCGTGGCTGCTGGCACAACCACCGCTGATCCCACCCGGCGCCCCTGGAATGGCTCCTGGGGCCGTGGCTGTCGAGGGGCAGCACTGCCAGCTGAGTCCCAGCCTCTCTGTCACACAGAAGTGACCTGACAGGCCTGCTGGCCCAGGGAGGGATGCCAAAGGCATTCTCACGTGTAGGTTAAGTGTTGTACTACGGAATTCCTTGTGGGAAGATCAGTGTGAGGTGTCTGTGGGCTTTGCTTCTCGCTCTCTGAACTGGAGCCACGCCTCAAAGGATGAAACGTTCCGGAGATTCTTTTAAATGTATTTTCTGGCTTTTATAAGCTTTAAAGATTTATAAGAAAATATTTTTATAAGCAAATTACATTTGTTTAATTTATTTCCGCTGTTTCAAAGCATTTTGACCTACATTCAAGGTACTTTCTTGAGGACAAAATGCTCTAAGGTAGGACTGGAGTAACGCACAATCCTCTGAGCCTTGGGTCCTGCAGCTGTAACTGGAAGGTGCAGCAGTTGGGCCTCCCAGGGCAGGGCCTTCAGGGCAGGGGGAGTTTGAGGGAATGAACTGACAGTGGGTCCCCTGGGTCACTAAAATTTGGACATTCCTTCTGGAAATCAGTGGGGAAACCCATGACTGCTCCCAGCCAGGGGTAAGAAGAGCGAGTTGGTGATGCCAAAGTTGCCAAATTCCCAGTGAGCAGGTACACATCTGGCCTCACATAAATCCAAGGAGCACAGGCCTGTGGTGGAGCTGCTGCAGCAGGAGCTGCTGCTCCCATATGGTGGAAACATTCCCGGTGCATTATCCCCCCTGCCCTCCCTCCTGAGTGCCTTAGTGACCCACAGCCCGCGCTGAGAGGGCACTGGGACCTCGGTGGGTGTAAATGGTGCATCGCTATTAAACAGCCCTAGAGGGGCACACGAGTCTCTGTCTGTGTTTCTTGCCTTGTCAGTAATTGAAGTGTTGGGCTTGGAGGAGGTTGGGGATCTTCTGTTACTGTGTGTTTGGGGGGAAAGTGAACGAACCCCAGCTTTGGAGTGACTGGAGGGGACGGGTGGGTGTGTACGAAGGGTCTCCGTGGCATCAGGAGCAAGGAGGGGTCTGGAAGAGGACAGTGCTCACATTTTTCCCTGGCACTGACTCCTGGCCCTTCCCCTCTCCTGAGTGACAACTTCTCACAGTTTGTTTCAAGTACAGCACAATCAGTCAAGCTGAATGAAATCAGATGGTTTTTATTCTCCAAGCTGAAAATCTTCCAATTTCCCCTCTGCATAAGCACAAAGACAACATAAAAATACACCAGAGATTTATGGCTGCACCTTTCAGCCCCAGCCCCCTCATCTCCATTGCACTGACCACGTGTGAGGCACTTCAGTTCTGTGTCCCCACTGGAACCAGGGGCCACTGATGTAATCACAGCTTGTCCATACCTAGAGATTTTTAACTTTTCTGACTTCGAGGAAAACCATGTCAAGTGCAGAAGATGGGAGATTAAATTCCCAGGTTTTTTAGAGTTTGCTTTTACTGTGTGATTTTGTTTCACTCTTTCTGAAGGTGCCAGTGGAACTTGTTACTAAGATGGGTTGAGGATTGCTTATCAATTATTAAATGATCTCAACAATGTCAAAGTTAGACTCTAAATTGGCCAGCATATGTAAGAAATGTGACCCAAATTAAGTAACTTTATTCTTCCAAACTGCTGAAACAAGTGATGGATTAGTGCTTTTAATCTAAGTAGCTATTTTGTAAGTCAGAAATGATAGTGCTGTGCCGGCCCATTACCAGATTGCTGAAGGGAAGCAGTAAAATTTTGATGTTGCTGCTTTTTTCTACCAACCCTCTTTTAAAGTGATGTTTAAAAAAACATCAGAATTACTGAGGACTTAAACATCTTTAACAAAAGCCTTAAAAAGACAAGAAAGGAGCATCTGGCAGGTCAGAGGAGGTGTGTCACAGGTTGGGAGAGTTCAAAGCGGGAAGAGAAGGCTCCAGGGAGAACTGAGAGCCCCTTCCAGGGCCTAAAGGGGTTCCAGGAGAGCTGGAGAGGGACTGGGGACAAGGGATGGAGGGACAGGAGAAGGGAGAACGGCTTCCCAGTGCCAGAGGGCAGGGTTAGATGGGATATCGAGAAGGAATTCCTTCCTGGCTGTGAGGGTGGGGAGGCCCTGGCACAGGTTGCCCATAGAGGCTGTGGCTGCCCCTGGATCCCTGGGAGTGCCCGAGGCCAGGCTGGCTCGAGGGAGCAGCCCGGGCTGGGGAAGGTGTCCCTGTCCGGGGCAGGGTGGCTCTGCTGGTGTTGGAGTGAGTCCCTGTCCCGGCAGGGTGGCTCTGGGGGGTGTTGGAGTGAGTCCCTCTCCGGGCAGGGTGGCTCTGGGGGGTGTTGGAGTGAGTCCCTGTCCGGGCAGGGTGGCTCTGGCTGAGGTTGGAGTGAGTCCCTGTCCGGGGCAGGGTGGCTCTGCTGGTGTTGGAGTGAGTCCCTCTCCGGGCAGGGTGGCTCTGGCTGGTGTAGGAGTGCCCGCCCCGGTCCCTCCCGTGTCCCGCCCCGGTCCCTCCCGTGTCCCGCCCCGTTCCCTCCCGTGTCCCGCCCCGGTCCCGCCGTCCCCGCCCGCTCGGGGCGCGGCCATGTCGGAGCGGCCTGACGGCCCCGGCCGGCTGGGGCAGGGCCTGGCCCGGCTCTCCGAGTGGGCGGACGGGCACCTGTGGCTGCTGCGGGTAACGGGGGCGGCCGGGGGGTCCAGCCGAGCCCCCCGAGCCCCCGGCCCGCCTGACCCCCTCTCTCTGCCCGCAGGGCCTGAGCGCCGGCGCGGCCGTGGCCGCGGTGCTGCTGCTGGCGCGGAGCGTCCGCCTGGTGAGTGCGGGGCTGGGGGGACCCTGGGGTGGGGACCCTGCTGTGGGACCCTGGGGTAGGGACCCTGCTGTGGGGACCCCGCTGTGGGATCCTGGGGTAAGGACCCTGCTGTGGGATCCTGGGGTAGGGATCCTGCTGTGGGACCCTGGGGTAAGGACTCTGCTGGGGGGACCCTGGGGTAGCGACCCTGCTGTGGGGACCCTGCTGTGGGATCCTGGGGTGGGGACCCCGCTGTGGGACCCCGCTGTGGGGACCCTGCTGTGGGATCCTGGGGTAGGGACCCCGCTGTGGGGATCCCGGCCCAGGCGCGATCCCGTTGCTGTCCCGCCGGTTCCCACACCGAGCTGAGGGACTGCTGTGTTTTATTCCGTGTGGATCCCTCAAAAGCCTCCCGCTCCGCCATCCTCGAGGCTTTCCACTCTTTGCACGTTTTAACGGCACCCGGTGGTTACAGATGTCATCAGTGTCCCGTTAATGAGCGCTCGAGCCGCTGTCTGTGGGTTTGTCTGTCCCTTCTCGGTCCGCGGGCACAGCTCAGCCCTCACCCGGGTCTGTTCTGAGCAGGGTCGGTGCTCGGTGGTCGCGGCCCCCCGTGCCGGAATTACCTGTCCCGGCCCTGCTGAGTTCGCTCCTGGGGGCTCCTGCCCAGACATCCATTCCTCTCAGGATTGTCTTCTCTTTTCCCCAAAACAGAGTGTTAGCCGAGCATACGACGCTCACGATGCAATTGCTGAATCACAACGGTCCAGCCCCAGCTGCTGAGTAACAGCTGGAAAAAGCAATGGCAGAGTTTGATTCAGATCTTGGGGGGCACCAGCACTGAGGGGCTCGGTGTCACCTTTTGCTCCCACCCAGAGCCTGTTCCCAAAGCCCCTGGGATGGGCAAAGGCCCTTCCCCTCTCCCTCAGTGCAGCTCGAGCACCCTCACTTGTCCAAACACAGCACTTTCCTCTCCTGTTCTCACCATCCTTCCACGCACAGAACTGCCTCTGAATGCTGTTAAAGATCACCCAAATCTTCCTCTTCTCCCTGCAGTGGTCGGGTCAGGCCCCTGTGGGCAGGGAGTGACCCCACTCCCACAGGGTTCCAGCTGCTTAGAAGTAACAGGTACCCTCCTCTTCCCTCTGCACAATTCCAAAGGCTCCGAGAGAACCTTTGTGTAAAGTTTCTGCTTTAAGATCCCACCAGGAAACATGAACTGCAAATGTTGCCAGCATTATATTTTCCTGGGTTTTGGTTGGCTGGTTTTGACCCAGGGGCCTGTGAAGGTGTTAATCTGTGTGGTGGAGCTTCCAGAGCAGACGAGATCAGCCTTGGACAGCTTCTGTTCCTAAAAACCCTTCAGGCTTCCTGCCTGCAAGGTCACGAATTCCCGTGTTCCTGGTGGGAGGCCTTAGGACCGCAGAGGGGCACTGCTGAATAAATAACCCACAGGAGACAGGTCTTTGCCTTAAGCCTGGTGTTTGGGGTCTAGTTCCCTGCACTTGTACCTCAGCAGGTCGGTGGGTTTCACAGCTGAGTAGAATTAGGTCAGTGCTCTGCAAAGGCCTCTTACAGTGAGACCTCAGTGTCTCCAGTTCTGGGGTCTCACCCGTCCTTCTCCCTCCACCCCGAACCGGTGTTCGCCCCATTCCTGTGCCACAGCCCAAGTCTTTGCTGCTGCTCAGCTTGGTTTCCCTGTGTGATCACATAACACCCCCTCGGGATCCTCCCGGGCTGTGGTATCAAATGTAACCTCCTTGTGATCTTCCCAAAGCTGTTCACCTGCCTTTGTCCCTCTCCTCTTTCCTCCCATATGGAAGGCGGGGCTGTCTGTGCCCACCCTGCTCTGCCTTTGTGTTCAGCTTCTCTGTCCTTTGGCTTCCTTTCACCTCGTCCCAGCACCATTCAGGCCACTTCTAAAACACTCTTTTCACGGTGAATCAAGTGAACTTCAAGAGGCATTGCTCAAAAAATGGCAGATCACTATTAAGTATATATCTGTATTTACTTGTCCATGCTCTCTAATAATAGATCTGTAATTTCCCAAACTGTTTTAAGAAGAAGTTGGATTTAATGTGACTGTAATCACTCTACTTTTTTCATAAAACTTTGTCTTGCTCTTCCTTCCATCAATAGACAACAAAGTTTACAAGTGCTTTGGATATACCTGTGGAGTTTGTAGAAAAGAATGTGAAACTGAGAGGGAAATTACATCGTGTCACAGAGCAGGGCCTGGAAGTTGAGCACATTCCCATCAGCATTCCTTTCATCACAGCCATCCAGAGAAAATGTAAGTAATAAGGAATGTGAAGAACAGGGGTAGGGATGAAATGTGCTGCTCTCAGAGCAGCTGCAAGGTTGGGAGGAAGAGCTGAAACATTTCCTGCTCTGCTTTTAGTCTGTCTGTGCTTTCCAGGTGGGAAACTGGGGAATAAAAGACAGGAGGAGACCCATACAGAGAGTTTGTCAATACAGTGTTTGTGTTATTTGTTACTCTGACATTTTCCAGCAGAAGTGAGCACACAGGCAGTGCTTCTGCTTGCACAGCTCATCTCACTCCTGGAAAAGGGACTTGGTTGGGTTTGTGCTTTTCTTTGCTGACACCCGTTTTGGGGCAGTTTTGCTGTCAGAAAGAAACTGCCCATCAGTTCTGAGTCACACAGGTGTGTGTGCAAGCACCAGCAGGTCTTAATGCCTCTGCCCCTTGGGATAAGTGACAGTGACTGATGGTGGGAGCAGGTCTGTCTGTATGCAGAATAACCCAAACCACTTGTGCAGTCTTGAATTTTTATTTCTTTTTTTACCGAAGGAGAGATGAGACCAAATTCCTGCTTGCAAATTAGTCCTTTGGGGAACTAAAAGGGATTCTTTAAGTCCACGGGAATAAATTCATTACCAAGAGCTGAGGGTCTGTGTGAAACATGAGCTTCCCCCCAGCACCAAACCTGTCCCTCTGTGTTGGCAGGGCAGTCCCAGGGTGTCCTGCTGATCCGCCTGGCGGGTGTGGAGGTGGCTGCTGGTGGCACGGCCTGGCTGCAGAGAGAGCTGAGCCCCCGCCAGCCCATGTGGTTCCAGCTCCTGGGCAGGGAGGGCTCGGCCCTGGAGTGCCTGGTCTTAGTGAATAAGGTAAATGGAGCCTGCAGAACCGGCTTCTCTCTGCGGTTTGGAGTTGGATTGTAGTCGTGCAATTCCGTTATCTCTGCTCATTTAAGGAATGTTATTATGTATGATTTATCTCTTTGGATATGAATTCTAAATGTTGTATTTGCAGGTCTGACTTCAAGACCAGTCTTTTCACAGACTGCCTCTCTGTCAGATGCTGACAGGGACACCTTCCACTAGCCCAGGTTGCTCCAAGCCCCGTCCAGCCTGGCCTTGGACACTTCCAGGGATCCAGGGGCAGCCACAGCTTCTCTGGGCAACCTGTGCCAGGGCCTCATATCAGAGCTGGGTTTTAAGTCTGCTGGATCCCTCTTGACTTTGAACTTCTTCTGCCAGAGCATTGATTAACAGCTGTGATTAAAGCTTGTAGCTCTGGGGGAGTTCACACAACCCCCAAATAAATCTGTTTTAACGGTGAATATCATCTTTATTGTGCCTTTTACAGGGTCGATTTCTCAGCATGTGCTTGAACGAAGAGCTCCTGAGCCAAGGGCTGGGCAGAGCAGCCCGCATTGAGGGGCTGCCCCACGAGTCCCGCCTCTACTGGAAACTCCACAAGAGGCTCCTTCGGGCAGAGCTGAAGGCCTTGAAGAAAAATAAAGGCATATGGAAAGAGGAAAAGAAATCTGTAAGGATCCAAGATCACATCAGCAGCAATAAATTTGTGCAGAGGCTGAAACAGTTTGTGAGCTGGTTCAGGGGCTCCAGTGAGAGGTGAAAAGGTGGAGGAACAGCAGTTCCCCGAGTTGTGTGGGTTGTGTGCAGGGGATGTTTGTGATCACAAACAGTGCCGTGATGTGGAGGGTCCCTGTCTGGAACAGAAGCCCCACAGTTAGTGGGTTATGTAGAAGATATCCCATATCATAACCCAGTGGCAGTGAAATTCAGCAGCAGTGTGCAGGCCACCAGTGAAAAGGTTCTGGTGCCAAACTCTTCCACAGTAGTTTCCTCAATTAGTCGTCCAGTTTTCCACCTTCTAAATCCCTTGGATGTGTGTTCCCAGCAGGGAAAGCAGCCAGCAGAGCAGGTTTGGGAGCTGCAGTGTCAGTTCTCACCTCCCTGGTGTGTCCTTGCTGCAGGGCTCACACTGGTTAGAAACTCCAGGCCTTTACAAAGCTCATGGGAAGTGTTCACACGTGACCTTTTTGTTTGAATTCTTTTCTTACACTGTTTTTTGTGTGTAATTTTTGTTTTAGAAAACATTCATCTTGAATAATGGGTTGCATTGTTACTGATAAAAATGGCAATCTGTTATGGCTGTTAAGGTTGTAACGAAGTTCCTCGGGGGAAAAAAATCACTTGGTATATCAAAAATATAAATTAATATCAGGAATCCAGATTTTAGAAGGCAATGTTCACTTGAAGAGGGAAAACCTATGGATTTTTTTTTTTCTGATGGTTGTATAAATATTGAAAATTAGATGAAAATAAAACTTTAATAAGAAATTGGAAAAGGAGGACCAGAAGGTGATAAGAACTTAAATTCATTTTTTATTTTTGGCACACGTGTTCAGTATCTGAGTGTATTACTATTTATGTTGTAAATATTCTCATAATAAAGATTGAATTTCCTAAGTTCATTGTTAGATGTTTTATATACCAAGCACTTGACCTGTGTTTAACCTCCCACAGTCACAATATTTAAAGTGAATTGCTTTACAGATTTTTCTTCTTTCTGTGTGATTCCTTTCCAGTGAAACACGGGGGAGAAGAGTGTGGTGCAAAAAACCCTGAACAGCTGAGCCCTGCTGGTCTGACAATTAGTTGCTGTGTCAGCATTTTCTCTGCTGATTTCAGGGCAAAATTGTGACTCCTGAGATTCTAAAATAAGAATAGATGTCGGTGCTTCTTTAGTGCTTTTGTTCCTGGTCCTCCCGGGGGTGAGGCTGGTGAGCAGCGAGCCATGAAGTACCTGCAGCTGTTGGAAAGCAGCGTGGGGGAGAGGGGAGGATGGAAAGCAGGGGCTGTGCCCGGTTCAGAGGAAACACAGACAGTTTTTATGCACTGTACAGCGGAGGGCTGGGCCGAGCCTGCCGTGGCACTGGGCTGGGAAAGCCATCCACGCAGGCAGGGATTTGGGATCGCACGTGAAGCAAACCCCAAAGCTGAGTTTTAACCCCAAACTGCAAATTGAGGCTCAACAATAATCTGTTTCTCGGGGGGGTTTATGGGTGTTCCTCTTCCTACGCCTGGGAAGTAGAGCTTTTCCAAGCTGGGCATGATTGTACAGTTACGATTTATTTTCTGTAATAATTAAATATAATTCTGGACTTTGCACTTCTGTTTCTGTAGATGAGTCACAGGAGAATTTATCACAAAACCCACTGCAAAAGCTGAGAGAAAACTCACAGGAAACCACATGCTACATTTCTAGCAAGCAGAGGTGAGGTGTGGGCGAATGCGAACCAAGCATGTTGTTCCCTCCCAGGGATTTGGGATTGCAGTGACAAATGATTTCATGAGGGTCAGCCCCTGTAATTGTTTGTTAATGCTGTTTTCCTTATCATCCAGGGCTTATCTGTTAACGAATAAAACCACCAGCACACCCTCCCCCCTCAGAAAAGGCCCAGTTCAGTTCAAAGCTGTGCTTTCCATCTGTGCAGGGCTGAGGGGTTGCAGATCCTGTCTCTGTGGGAGGCCTGGCTATTGGAAAAGCAGTAACAGGAGCAGAGAAACAGCCCTGCAGAGCCCGGCTGGCCGGACTGAGCCTGGGGGAGAAGCAGCACTTTCTCCATTGCATAAAACCCCCACGCTGCCTCTGAGGAGCTCCTTCCCTTCCTTCAGCCACTGCCAAGCCCAGAGTATTTCCATCAGGGGATGCAGTTCTGTGGTTAGGAATAAGGACAGGAATTAAAGCGTTCAGCTCTTGTGCTTTGCCCCTGCAACTGTGAGTGACACGACATCTTCAAAAGATACCAAGGAAGGGAAAGGACAGACCTGGCCTCCAAATGGCCCAAGAAAAATACCTTCGGCGCTGCACAGGCTGTTTATTGCCGGTGTGGGATGTCAGGCAAATGGCCATAAACAGCACTGGCCTGCCCCGCAGCCCACCCGGCAGCGAGGGGCTGTTTGCGGCCTTCAGGAACGAACGCAGCGGGGCTGGTGTGATAGGACAGGAGGGAATGGTTTTCGCTGGAGGAGGGTCGGTTTAGATCAGATTCATGGAAGATTTTTTTTTTACAATGACAGTGTACGATCATGCCCTGGCACAGGTTGCCCAGAGAAGCTGTGGCTGCCCCTGGATCCCTGGGAGTGTCCAAGGCCAGGCTGGACGGGGCTTGGAGCCACCCGGGCCATTGGAAGGTGTCCCTGCCCATGGCAGGGCCGGGCCGGGGTCTCCATGGCACCCGCCGCCGGCGCGCGAGGGGCCGCCCTGAGGGGCCGCGGCGCTCCCGCAGCTCTCCCTCAGCCTCCTCGGCTCCCACCGGCACCGCTCCGCACGGCTGGACCCGGGAGCTCGGTGAGTCCCGCCGTGAGGAGACCCCGCCGTGAGGGGCAGGGGGTCGGACGGCGCGGGGCTGAGGGGGCAGCGGGGCTGAGGGAGCTGAGGGGCCTGCAGAGGGGGCTGAGGGGGCTGCGGGAGCTGAGGGGGCTGCGGGAGCTGAGGGGGCTGCGGGAGCTGAGGGGGCTG